>JASMMZ010000020.1:21204-145254 GCA_038502455.1 Anisogramma anomala | reverse complement strand
GGGGGGGGTGAATATATGCATGCATAGAAAGGGAAGGAAGGAAGTGCCTATGCCTGTGCGGCTACACAGCTCAACTTCACTGAGCTTCGCTCTAGTTCTAGTTTCTTCCTCTTCCTTCCACAGAATACTACAGTGTTTCAACGTTACGTTGTTGCCCTATACGCGTACCGATAACTATACAAGTTCAAAATCTATAAATTGAAACCTTTAATGTGTTAAACGAATATATTTGATAACAAATAAACAACTTGATCAAAATTATTAATAAAATATTATTGAACCTACTGATAGCCAAGTTAATCATATTTACAAAAAAAACTTTGTAATAAATAGCAACAACCTTTTTTTGTCAATCAGATTCCTTATAATAGTTGTTAACAAAGATAAATTGAATGAATGATTTGCAGTTATTGGTAACCTTTTATACCAGGCATACGTTCAATACAAATGTGCAATACGAAAAGTATTGAAAATGTAGGTTTACTATATAATAACAAGCTTTGATATCGATATAGCAACTGATAACACGTTAAAAATTGTCATCAAACAACTAAGATTAGCTCCAATACCTATGCTTGTATATATGAACTCCCGGAGCTTTTACAAATGCCTTTTCAATTTATAAAAAACTAATAAAAACATTAAAATAACAAACGTAATAACTTCAAAGAAAACATATAAGGCCTGAAGTACCAAATAATTCAAGTAAATTCAGGACAAAACAATCTCATCAATGTCCCAACCGACACTACGCCTAATAATGCCTTAAAAAGATGTGTAAGCAGTGATAAACTAACTATACGGATTGAGAACTACTTAAATATCCCGGTAGTTAACGTGAAGGAATAGAACTAATATACATAAATGAAGAGCTGCCATTGTAATAATATGAAAAAAAAAACGTATTTAAAACTATGGATAAATGGTATGAAACTAGTGGAAAACAATTTTTTAATATACGTTAGTTTGTAATGAAAGACTTGTATACGGGAGTTATAAAAGTCAATATATAGAACTATGGGGAAAAGTGTTGTAATTAAAATCAATTTATATATAAAATAGATTGAATTTGACAAGGGTTTAGCCAACAAAAGTTGGGAAGAACGTTAGGATTACTATAGATTGATAGCTACCTATACTATTCAATAATTATTAAACTAACACTTTCTAGTATTGAAACAGCAGTCAATTAAAACAAAGTCAAGTTAATTATAATAATTATGAGTTTATTATACTGATTGCAAATTTACTGTATGATTTTATACGATAAACTTTATGGACTTTATATTCAATTAAATTAGTGACTAATTTAGGTTAAAGAATGAACCAAACCAAAACCGATACAAATTTATATGCAAACCGAATAGCCATTTTCGAAACTAAGAAGTAACAGATTACCACTTTTAAAACAATACTCCAGTTACATTAACCATGATTCGAATCGACTACGTTGTAATGATAAGGGTTTACCAACACTTAAACCATATAAAATGTATATAAAAAGCTTATACTATCTATAAATCGTATCTACTACTGAAAATAATGACTATTTCATTATTTTTATTCCTATATATCTAAGATAAATGTTCAATTTTACCCAATCCATAAATCCTGAAATAGGTTGATATTTTACGTACTACAAACTTTCGCGTTTTTTTTGTTTCAAAAATACTATAAACTTTCATTCATAATTTATTGGTTTGATTTTTACATAGTTATTATTCATACATATTTGTCTTAAAAAAACTGAATCTCTATTGATTGGATAAATTAATTTTTTTTAGATTATCATCGTATATCATTCATTTATAACCGGATGTGGAATTCTTAAATAACGGATCTAATTTACACATTATTGGTAAGGTCTTTTTCTTGATTCTTCAACGTGGAAAAAAAGTATATGACGGAATAGTATTAATAATAGATATTAATAAGCGAGAAGAGGCATCCGGGGAGTACAAGCCTTAGGTAAAAGCTTATAAGCTTTCACCCAGAGCATAGAACTACCATGCAATTTGCCAACGACCCTTCTGAGGCGTGAGTCACTATTATTCACTCTACAAAAGTGCAATTTACAACGCTACACGTTATCGTACACTTTGCAAAAGTGTATTTTATAGTGTAGCACATTACTGTGCACTCTATAAAAGTGCAATTTGTGGCAAAACCGCTTACTAAATATATGGATATATCATTATATCCATATAAACATTTTTTTTGATACGGTCTATCTCTATTACTTAATAGTAACAGTTTAATTTGTTCGAGATTTTAATTAATTATAAAATAAAAATAACGCGTGTTGTTTAGACCCTTAATCGGTCATTTGGTAATAATAATATATTTTATACAAACCATTAATCAGTTGTTTAGTAATTATCATTGTAGATATTACTATATACCCTCACAAATAGTATATATAGGCTAAAGGGCAGTGCACTGTATTGCAGGATGCATTTCTGCAGGGTGTACGATAACATGCCACGCTGCAGACTGCACTTTTGCAAGACGTAAAGTGAATCATGCATAGATCGGTCTGGAATACTATTCTAGGCCGACGGCAATGCGTGGAGCGGTTTAGAAGAAGTATTTTAGAGTTATACGCTTTGAGCGAGGGCTTATAATCCCTTACCTATAATGTATACCTCTGGATACTTTTTTTAACTGAATATATCTTGATTTACTTTACTATAATACCAATCATCTTTTGATTACTTTTCTACTTACTTTGTTTTATGTAAACAAGTATTTATACCCTATCGACACTAATTAGTTGCCGATTTGGTCGATTATAAATAGCTTAGAAAAAAGAGATAGATATACGTTAAATACCTATAGTAGGATACTATAGCGGTACCAACTGCCTGTACTTTAATATTACGCCTTATAAGAACCATATGGAAATGTGGAATTAAGCGGGAGTGCCGAGAAACCCGAAGCGTTATAAGACTATAAGACCTGGAGTAACTTTAAAAAGATTAGCCCCCTTTCGTCAACCGCCAACTTGTATTGATGTTTCAAAAGATTAACCTGTATCCCTTTTGAAGGGAGTCCTATTACGCAGTAGGTCACGCAAGCCAAAACCACTAAGTTTCGGAGCCCTTCGCTGGAACTTATTTGATTTTTTTTTACGAACCACTTACTTTAATAAAGCTACGATCGGTTACATATAAATAAACAATCTGATCGCCTTACCAAAATCGGTTATACGCCAAGTAATTAACCGATCCCCCCTCCAAATTCTGCTATAACACGTTAATATGGATAAACCACCGCACCCCGAAGCATTTAATAACTCGACATTTCCCTTGCCTTGCTTAATTTCCCATATCCGCCTTATTTATTTCAAATTTGCCTACGTTCTCCTTATATTTCCGAAATTTCATACCTGTAACATTTTGAGTTTTACCAATTGCTTAGCTGGTATAACGTTACCAACGTTAACAAAACTAATTTAAAACGTTTAAATAGCCTATGATCACGCCTTATCTATGTATTATTAAAAATCCATTTATGGTATCAAGTGTTAGTAAGTTTTTTTTGGGCCGTTTTAATTACTTTATTTTATTTTGTACTCACTACGTTACCATAAATTTTAAACTACCCTAAACTATATACGAATTTCCCTTTATATATATATAGTATTCCTGCCGGTAATAGATCTGGAAAAGGCCATCGACTATATATATTACTTGTTTACATACACGTCGTTTCGAAATATTATCCTTAAACTTTTGGAATATAACCTTTGGAATAATAAGATAGAGGCTCTAGTGGAAGATTTTAATCCCTACACGGTAAATATATATGTTACGAATATGATTTTCAATTACTATAGTTGCGATATCAAAGGATGCTAACTATTTTATAACTTTATAGAAAACTTTGCGTATTGGATGTTAGATATGTAGCAAATGATGTATGGAACGATTTTAAGAATCTTACGGAAACAATTGCGAAGCTGAGGTATTAATATATCCAGTAGAAGTAATAGCGTTATCGTAAAAGACTTGTTTATAATAGCTTAGCTTATATATATACCTAAATAAACGGACTAAGAAATTATAAAAAGAGAATTTGTAAAAGGATACTACCTTTGAAAGCGAAAGTAATAATTGATTAAGGTTGTAAACCGGAGCTATAAAGAACTACCGATACGGCGTTTGTTAAGACTAGCCGTCCGATGAAAAATAGAAATAGAAAAATTAGGAAAAGAGGAGTAGGCACTGCATCAATTATCTATAATGAAAGTTAAATACGAAACCTTCTTAAAACATAAATTTAAACTGATATAAAGAAAAGACTACTCCTTGAACGTAGATAACAATCCGACCGGTTACGAAGGAGTCGGCTGGAATGTAAAGAACAATCCGACTGGCTATGTTAAAGTCAATCGAAACGGAGAGAACAACCTGCCTTAGAAATCGACAATCGGCCTGAATACAGAAAACAACCCAAACCAGGAAATAACAAGCAGCTTAAAACGCTAATATGTGCCATACGGACAAATACCTTTTAACCACGATCTTTACCATGACCTCTTACTATATCGCTTCCCCAAAGATAGGAACGACCTTATAAAGTTAACCAACTTTGCAAGGTTATAGAATAAGGATAACAATTATAACGGCGAGCCGTAAAAAGTACTGGATAATGAAATACGTGTTATACTTAATACATATCAAAGATTGGATATTAAGCTATTACAATTTTATGTTATTTTACCCGGTATACTTTCCGGGTAAGTGAAAGAGTAATATATATACCACCTTATATAAATGGATATATTCGCCGAATATTACAATCTCCATAAATCACACTTTAACACCAAGATTCATTACGAGCTGTACGCTAAAAACTAGATTAATAAAACGTAGGAATCTATAAAAAACCAATAGGAAAATGCTAATAAAAACCCTTAGGAAATCTTCATCGCCCTATTAGTGAAGTTCCAAAAGTGTTAAATATCCTTCGGACCAGAATACAAAGGCGATAAACTATTTATTTAAACAATTACAAATGTCTGTTGTAAAAACCCGTATTTCAATCTTATACTTTTTAAACTAGAAAAGAACTTAGAGGCCTTGTGTGTAAGCCTTAGAACATTGTTTTAGACCTTTATTCGTAAACAAGTAAACCTCGGATTAATATTCGTAATTGATAAAATTAAAACCGAAACCCAAATTACCAAAACAAACCTTACCAAGACAATCCATTATATTTTGAACCGGAAATTTAAGGTTTACTCGAGGTAAAACGAAAGCCCGAAGTATAGGTATTAACGAGAAAGCCTTAACAGTTAGAAATAGGGAAGATCGTTCGGAAATAAAAGAGACGTACCAAAACTATAGTAATACATACGAAAAGATATAAAACGCCTTATAGGTTTATAAAAACGGTGTATCGAATACGGTAAAGTCGGCTGCTAATTTATAAACTATCTCGCTTACGAACAGATTTGAATTAAAAGATAATTTTAAGACGAATAAGTATTCGAGGATCGGATAAAGGTAAACTTAACAACATACACAGCAGAATACAAAGGCACGGGTAATGGACTTAATATCTACCCTTACGATAACATATACAGAAAAGACGACCCTAAGGACGATAATACCTATTTATTAATTTAAAACAACGAAACCGCCTACCATATATTTACTGGACTATAAAATACCTCTTTTAGGTATATAGCCAGATTAGATTACGTAAATGAAATGTTTAAAGCTTACATAACGTTATAATTCACACTATTTAACAGGTATAGAAACAGGTTTCAAGGTATTATGCTTGATATTAAAGTAGTCAAAATTTTAACGGCTGGAAGGCGTTAATTCGACGCGCTTACGGCGAATTTTCCGAAATTTTAGTTAAACCGTATAAAAAATACCGAAAAGTCTTATTTAGTAAACGTAAGGTATTTTCGTTCGGAACAGTCGTTATGAATATGCGTTTCGTACCGGTTAAATTTTACGTAATAAATTTTGGAATACTATTTTTACTTCGACCAATTAATATAAATAAGCTCCAAATTGAAGTCCGCATTATAATTAACCAACTTATCTGCGCCTTAGATAGTATATCTATACCGCTACGGCTTAAATTCGGCCACTTATGGGTTTTTTTTAAAAGCATGTATAATCGAGGCCGTTTACTTAATATAACCAGAACTACGTGTTTATATCGACGATTCGGACCCCCGGCTACAAAACGCCTTTTACTCCTACTTTATGCCGCAGACCATATGGATATAGGATAGAGCGCACTTAAAGCTATCGAGAAGTTTTACTGTAAATACCAGTTATATTTACAGGTACTACGTCGGTTTAAGTTCCGCCTTTAAAACGATATAAACTCTAACTACGAAATAATAGTTAATATGATATATTTAAACAGCTAATCATTTTTTCATACCATCGATGTAGCAATATCGTTTTAAACCGCCAATTTTATACGAAGCGTTTTCGCCACAAACTATTAGGACGTTTAAATTAATTATTGGTTTAAAGTTTATTTGTGGCCTTTGAATTAAATAATATACAATACTAACATGGCCTTCGATTTTACCTCGTAACGTACTAAAGCCTGGATAGCCGGTAACGAGTATAGGCAAATCCTAGTAAAAGCCTTATAGGGTATTGGAAAATACAAACGGTGCCAAGAATCGTTAAATAAAGCGTATATAATGTTGTCGAAAAAGCTAAAGGGTAGTAGCTTTAAGTAATCTTATTTTTAAATTACAGTTAACGTTGTTAATAATTTTTTTAGACTAAATGGGCTTATCCTTACGCTTCCTATTTTCAGTGTTTACCTGAAAATCTATATAAACTTTATACTATTACCATCTACGGTAAAAGGCCAATACTGTGGCAAAAAGTATAATAGTTTTACGATTATTACGAACTAAGAACGATGTATCCAAAACGTTGGCTATAAGGAATAGCACACTTAAAGCCGATATCTTGGATCCATTACTGTAATTTAAAGTTTTAGTTTAGAAAATGAAGAATAGATGAACTAGACCTTGGAGGATTAACAGATTTGAAGGCTATAATATGCTAATTAATCTGTTAAACAGCACAAGTTCGTTTCGATAAACAATAGTACGTAAGTATAAGAAAGAGGTAAAATGAATTGGCTAGGAACCTTAACACGAATAAAAATGCCTATATATTACCCTTTAAAACAACGTAAACGACAAAAATAGCCTACACGCTTCCCCCCGGAACGACGAATTTAACCCCACTCCAAATTTAGCTTCGATGTTAAAATAAAATTTTAACCAGACTATATTAAATAATAACGGCAAATTTACGCTAACCTTACTAAAACTTCGCTGCCAAGAGCAAGCCCTCTGCTCGAAAACGAAAAAACACCTTAAAAATTTACCACAGACTCCTTTATTACGTAAAAAGAATTAACAAACCGTAAACTTAACTTAAAACTTCTCTATAAAGATATTATTACCACCCCAGGTATTATATTCGAATAATCTATATAGAAAAAAATTTCAATCTTAATCGACTAAAGCGTTTTTTGCTTTAAATAATTCGACCCTATTATTTAAGGTATCTATAGGATTTTTCTAAAATGCTTCGTATACGAATTAAGGGATAAAATTGGAAACCCTTATAAAAATACCCACCTAATTATCAAAGGTTATAATAATAAAGGTAAAGGAGATATTATAACCCAGTTATCTACGTTATAAAGAAATAACTACCGCCTAATTCTTATATTCGTAACTTCTTTTCATAAACCGTATGACTTATAGATCGAACCCCGGAATATAATACAAGACTACACATAATCTGAGGAACGGTTAAAATAGCGAATTTACGTAAATATACCAAAAAATCTTGAATAACATTACCCGTTAAAAATAATATGACGTGTCCTAAAACCTCTCTACGGTTGAACTAAAGCCGGTATATATTAATATAGCACTTATTAAAAGCATTATAAGGAGAGACTAAGGATAACCAACTTTACCTTTAACCCGTACCTATTAATATCTATTGCCTGTTCGCAGGGCTTTATATTTATAAGAATATAAATAAACGACACTTTAACTTTATATAACGCCTTGTTCTCTGCGTTTAAGAACAGGAAACTTTTGAAGGCTAGATTGAAGGCGAAAATTAAAGTTTACTTGTTAAAAAAATATAATTGATTGTAATAGTATTACAATTACTCTTTGAAACGACATTTTAAAACTTTCTTAAAAAGGATAGTTATATCGACGAATAAAGATGCCAGCGCGTACGCGGAGCTTGAATTACGTTTGTGGTATAAACAAAGGCGGTAATCGACCTTTCGGTTGTCACACAACGTCAAAATGACTTAACGGACGATATATGTAGGTCGTTTAATAAACGCCTTTTATGGCAAATATATAATTTCAAGAGAAAACTGTAATTTATACCGTTATATATATGTATTATAAAGCTATTTGTTTTAACTACCGGTTTTTTTACCAATAACAATAATTGTAACTTATATATTGGCTTTGTCTTCGTCCTCGGTAACGAATTACCGTTTTGAAGGGCTTTACGCTTCGTAAAAACATTATTTATTAACACTTTACCAAATGAAGAAAGAGTTACGAAAAACGTCTTCACTTCCGAAATCTATAATATGGTTAAAGGTTTCAATTCATGTATTAATATAACTATAACAATCCGGATAATTATTTTAACCTTTATTTAAGCTCAATTCCTCTAGTTATTTGTGTTTGTTTATTTTTCGCTTTATAAATGCCTAATAAAATTAGGTACCACAAACGAAAACCAACTAATAATTGATATTATAACTTTACACGAATTATGAGAACGCCGGAAAATAGTGGAAACCAAATAGATTAATGGTAAGTTTAGCCTAATAAACGCAATAATGAAATAAACATTGAACGGCGCCTTGAAAATACTTATATTAACAAGTACGTTGTTTATTAAGGTTGTTAGAAAGGTCTTGCGACCCTAGTAGGCTATCATACCGATTTTGGACAACTTGAATCGGCCTATCGATATTATTGAAACGGATTTATATTTTTGCCTTTACCTTATACATGTATTCGTCTTAATTTTAACAAATTGCCTCTTTTGTTTTGCATTCTATACACCGATTTTAGCACATTGATTCTTTTGTTTTATATTTTATATGAAGTTTATCACTTCGAATATATGTTTATAAAAAGCTATAAAATTATTATATAGCGTACTACACTATGGAAGGATACGCCGGCCTAGACCAAAGGGTATTTATCCACTATTAAAAGGAGAGGACGACGCCGCCACGTCCTTACTATCCTCTCCATCGCCTTCCCCCTTTTTGTTAGCGCTACTACTATCACTGCCAATAACATTATTAGCGCTAACGAGGATATAGCCTTATACCTTATTAATTATTCCTTTGGGTAAAGGTATAGGGAAGGGATTACTCTCTTCGCAGTAACGTATGAGAACATCATCGAATTTGCCTACGTAATACATACATAAGCCCCGTCTCTAGGAGACAACGGCGGCTGCCGTCTTCTTGGTCCACCGGTTAACGCCTACTACTAATTAGCATCGGTATATTTAAGTAACTTATGGCGATGTTTTTTCCGATTCGCTTTAAATAAGTGGTTTTACTAAATAATGTTTTTAAAATTCGATTGAAATTTACCAAAAAGCCGGCTGATACGTAATATGGTCTCGGCCCACAGTCCTAAAACTAACGGAACGGGGGTATACGAGTTGCTAGTCCGCTTGTAGCGATAGTAATGCGCTGAACGACCCCCGTTTTTCGTAGTAATCACCAATAAACTTACCTGCGACTGCGGACGCGACATACGATACGTAAGGCGTATCCATTAGCAGCCCAAGACTACGAATCTAGGTACGCCGCTCCAACGCTTAACGCGTTAAAAAGGCTTTACAGCGTACCTTAGCAATACGAAGCTCGAGGCGGCAGAGATAACCCGCCTCGTACTCCTTATCTACTAAAAAGGGAGTTAAAAACATATAAACGGGAGGACTGAGATATATGTACCTTAACGTAATTATGCCAGATTGCATTTACGGTATAAAAGGGCCCTTACGAGTAATAGGGTCTTTACTCGTGGGAAAAGGGTAAAGTTTATAACCTTAGGAACCCCTTACTACTTCCCTTAAAAGCTTGGAAAAGAGGAGGGAAAGGGGAGGAAGGGGGGCGTAGCGGCGGCGGGGGAGGCAGCGGTGAAAAAGGCGGCGGGGAAAGAACTTGATGGTATAGCGGTAAGCAGGATGGCGGCTATAAAGGAGATTTCGCCCGACGAGGGTGGACTATTGATGTTAGTAGTGGTGGTAATAAACTTAATAGCAGTTACAGCAGCAGCAGCGGCGGCGGCGGCGGCGCGTTACCGCTTATGCGTCAGATAGCACGATGTAATACGGTTTTTACGCGGCATCTGTTCAGGGAAATAAGTTAATATATGTACAGGCTAAGTGACCTATATATTAAAGAAAATTCATTCGATTTAATAAGCCTGATATCAAGTTAGAATTGTGACTTATATTAACTGGAATTACGCGCTTTTAAAAAAAGAAAAAAAGGAAGTTTTACCTAGAGTGATGGCGATATATCTTTTTATAGTTACCTACCATGTAATTACGTAGTCACCCTATGCAATCACCTCTTCGTAATTACTACTACATAATTACTCTTGTCAAAAATAACAAATGGCGCCATTACCAACCATATCGCCTTTATTTAACTATATGAACCAGGGCTAACTTAGAATTACTACTGCAGCCAAACTTTGTTAATTCCAGCCGAACTTGTTAATTTAAACCTTTTATAACTAATACATTAATAACATTGTTACTACTTCTAATTTCAACCTCTTATAACTAATATGTTAATAACACTGTTATTACTGCTAATTTAGACCTTTTATAACTAATACATCAACAATAACACTGTTACTACTACTAATTTGGACCTTTTACGATTGATACGACGACAATACTGTCATTATTATGCTATAGATACGAAGTATATAAGGAAAAAAAAGATTACCTGTGTGGATATTATTATATACCCTTACAGATAGTATATATAGGCTAAAGGGCAATGCACTATATTATAGGGTGCACTTCTACAGGATGTACAACAACGTGCCACGCTGCAGGCTACACTCCTGAAAAATGCAAAGTGCATTATATATAGATCGGTTTGGAATACTATTCTAGGCCGACGGCAATGCGTGGAGCGGTCTAGAAGAAGTATTCCAGAGTTATAAGCTCTGGGCGAGAGCTTATAAGCCCTTACCTATAACGTACACCTCTAGATACTTCTTCTTGACTAAACATATCTTGACTTACTTTACTACAATACCAATCATCTTTTGATTACTCTTCTAATTGCTTTGTTTCACATGAACAAGTACTTAGACCCTACCGACAATTATAGTGGTAGTATACTTTATTTCAATTATTAGCTAGTTTAAGTAATGATAGTATTATAATTCATCACAGTAGTATCACAAAATTTCAATAGTTGGTTGGAAAGGTTGTTAATTTTTATAAGAATGTAATTATAATGGTAATTTTTCATATCACGTATTTCTCAAATTAATATAAAAAATAAATCGCTATCGATTTTTTTTCAAAAAAAAACTTTTTTATTTTTTGTTCTAACAACGCGCCTTTACATTTTTAATGAGCTCCCAATTAATTATTCGGCCTTTGCACGCCCAAACCACTCGTCCCCAATAAATCATTTGATCCTCTCGTATAAATTAATTACTTAACTGATTTCATATTTTAACCGCTTAAACAAATACCCCGCAAAAACTGGTTTTAATAACGCCGTTTAACGCGTTAACATAAACGCGACAAGGCCGACGCTGCTGCCGCCCACCGCTTGCCTAGCCTTAGCCTTCTCAACTTTAGGAGTATTTTTTTCAATCCCGCCCTTTATCTTTCAATCTCCCGCTGCCTTCGCCAAAATCAATACTCTTTTTCCTTTTTTCTTATTGCCTACCACCGAATAAAACTTTGTCACCTTTTCTCTCCCATTTTGTTTCTCTGTTCCCTCCTTCCTCCACCCTCTAGAGTAAAAACGAAGGGTTTTTAAGGTTTTTAACCTTACTTTCTTATCGTAGGTAAAAGCCTTGTTATTCATAACAACCCCATATCGCCGAAAACGTAATATTACCAAGTTATACCGCAGTTTGTACCATTTACCCCCCCCTCCTTAACTTATACCATATAAATATTTCATAAAGGAAGCTGAAACGACGAAACTGGTCCATCGTTTCGAATTTTGGTTTGCGAAAGTATGTCGCGAAGCCTTTTTCTATACGTAAAACGCTAAAATAACGTGCCCTGGTTCGCGTTCCTGGGTCTGCATCTCTGGGCCGCCAATAAATACACCCTACATACTATACGTTAGGTTTGCTATCGCGGGTAAATCCATTAACTATTACCGCTAAAACAGAGATTTCTTAGCCTTTTACCATTGCTACGATCGGATCAATAAGGGATAAGCCTGCGTTTCGGTGATTCTAAAACTATAAACTAAAGCCTTATTATACATTCACTGTCTTTATAGTAAATAACCTACTTCTTTAACTCGTATTTCTCATTATCATCAATTATTATTTATTTTATTCAATAGCGTATTTGAGTCTTTTCCAAAAAAACCCACTTTAATAGGACCTAAAACAAGCCAAAGTTAATTAGTATTAAATAATAATTAGTAACCTAAGAAAACAATAACCACTATCACCGCCTAACAGACTGACCTACATATATATTACGTTGGAGAGTTCGGCAAAGTTATCACGTGTCGTCGTAAAAACAATAAAAACCTTCCTTGTTCATTATACAAAAGCATATGGCGTAAGGCGTGGAGCTTTCCTCCCGATGGTAACGCCGATAGCAACGTCAACTGTAGTGGTAGCGGTAATGCTAATAACGACGGCGGCAACGGCGTCGATGATGAGAGAGATAACTGCGGCAAAAACAACGAAGATAGCGAGGACGAAAATGAGGAAGAAAAGAACGTAGCCACCACCTTCTTCTCACCTTTCAAAAAAGAATAAATACCTTCTTTTGTATTTAATAGCTTGTTTAATCTTCATACAATTATATGTATAGTAATAAAATTACTTTCAAAAAAAAAAAGAAAAAGGCAACTAATGAATATTCAAGATAAATAGTAAAAATATGTTAGTAAAGCTATAAACAACAAATACAAAAATCAATAATATGTTAGGAAAGAAAACAAATAGTAAATGTAAAAGGTAATAATTCATTGGAAACAGTAAAGATAGTAAATATAAAAAGTAATAATATATCGAAAAGTATGAATGATACATTAAAAAAAAGTGTAAAACTTACAAAAAAAAGTAAAATTTAATACGCCTATATAGGTTTGAATCACGAAACTTTTCCAGCAAGGTTAACAGAAATTATATTTGTAAATATAAACGTTTTCAACGTTCCATTTAGGGCGCCCTTTGTCATCGAATCCGCTAGGTTTAACTTTTTATTGGTCTATCTCATTTCTTCAATTTCGCGACATTTGTACAACTCGTATGAAGCCATAACATCGATTATAAATCTCTTTTCATTAATAGAGTCGGATTTAACGAGGAAATTAGAAAGGAAAAAGGAATTAGAATAAACCATTAAAAGGAAGAATTTCAGACGAAGTTTTAAAATAATTATCTGGATTATTATCGTTATAATAATACTGGAGTTGAATCTTTCAATTATAATATAGATTTCAAAGGCTATAACGCTCCGGGTAACCCGCCTACATTTAGTTAAGCTTCTATAAATAACGTTGCCATAAAGGATAAAGTTGTTTCAAGCCGGTATTTCGTTACCAAAAACGAATACAAATCTTATTCGTAAGCTATAGTAAATTCTATGCGCGAAGAATTCATTATTAAAAACAAAATGATTCGTTATATACATATTGAATGGTATAAAACGACGGCTGTACTTTGGAATTTTAATTTGCTATTCGAGTCGTTTGTTAAGTACTTTACATTTATTATTCAATGTGTGTGTTTGACATTACGTAGTAATAAAGAAGTTTAACGCTGCTTCCATTTATAGAAACTATATTACCAATATTTTACGGGACGTTGATATTTGTATTTGTTAGCTCGCTTTACACTAATCTAGATCAAAAGAATAACTTTATTCCATTTCTATTTTTGTGTAAGATTTAGAATATCTTTTTAAAGTATAAGTTTTGAGCTGTTAATATTAATTAGATGGTTTTCAATTGGATATACTTTTGGTTTCACCTTCAAATGAGCTTTTTAAAAAAAATTTTCTTTCATTTTGAAAAACGACTTATCATGTAATATTGATATATCGTCGGTTTATATCCTAATAAACGCAAAGCCTTTCAAACGTAGTATTGAAACCTATAGGCAAAGGTTAAAAGTTAAGCTACTTATTCTAATGCATTTCTGAAAGTGATTTTAGTAAGTGTTGAACTATTATATGCTAACCTTAAGGAAGCTGTAAAATAGTTTTAAGATACGTTAGATCGTTTCAAATAAATAATGTTTTCGAATATTTATAAGCATATTGGAGTAAATATAGCGTTTGAGAATTTTTTTTCATTCCGTGTCAACTTACGTAATATTTCGAACTTAAAATAAGAGTTGAAGAAAGTATTGAGGGAGGTGGCGAACGCTAAAATTAAACGGTAGCTTACTTATTCTAAAGTAGGTGATTAAGTTATAATATTCTTTTCTCTAACGTTATTATACACCTTAACTACTAAACGGCTTTTTTATAAGGTATTCCGATTTTCTTCCTTATTTTGAAAACCAGCCGGATAGAAACGAGTTACTAATCGCCGTAAATTACTTAGTCAAACCTCACAAAAAGAAAAACATCTTATGGAATAAATACGAAGATTTATTTATAATTTAACTTTTCAAAAAGCTTACTCGAGGTTATAATAATGCTTTTACGGCGGAGGTTCATATTTAACTTACGGTGTACCGTTTCATTTTCAGTAATAAAAAGTTTATAATAAAGGGTATATAGATTGCTGGAGAGGGGGGGGGGGGGTCTGAATAAGTTATTATAGAAGTGGCATAATTAGTGTTACATGTTAAATTACGTTTTAAGGGCTTGATTATTCAACCTTTTTTCCTTATACTAACGTACTATTTTTTATCGAAATGAATTTATATCATTAGGTAAATTTACAAAAAATTCGTGCCCCTCAAACCCGTTAAATTTTAAGAGCGTATCTATTTTTCTTTTATTTTACAAACCAAGACTTCAAACTACAATAAAAGGTTCAAAATCCAGTTTCATACAAACATTTAATTATTACAAATACATTGAAAATATCATTTCTGACCCGTAAAAAAACGTAAACCTACCATAATCATCGCTATAGCATCTGAATTTTTCACTGTAATATGTGATTATACGGAATCTATATGGATTTTAGGGTAATAATTCAAGATAATGTGTGCAAATATCAAACCACTCGAGTTAAAATTGTTATTTACGACACTTATTATTATTATTTAAATCGATTCCTTTGTACTTATACCTTTTAGTTTCTTTTAAATGTCCTTATATTCTTTTTAAACAGTTCATAATATCGTTTGCAGTTCTTGATACCTTGAGGCTCCTTCACCGGTATTTAACTAAATATACTTCCGGTAATCCTGGCTTTAGTTCGCTATTTAATCGAGTTAAAAGCTGTGTCTACATTGTTGGTAATCAAATCCAAATGCCAAGGATAAACTTTTGTTTAACGGTCAACCGGAGCATTCCAGTAATACGTTATCAAATCATTTTACATAAATTTAACGGATTCAAATTCATATTTTTTCATCGACAACGTAAAGGAAAAGCAGTCTTTCAAGGTATATAATATCTATAATAACCTTGTAATTCACGTTCATATCGTTTTCAAAGTGTAATTTAAATCGTCGTAGAGATTATTGGTATATTTCGCACTCGTGGAAAAGGTTTTTAACAGTCTACATGGCTATTATTCCTATATTAGTATAACCTGCTACATGAAGTAATCATAATAGGCGTTCCGTAGCCGGATGCCCAAAGCATTGGTATAATATACATAGTTTTAGTTATGTTAAGCAAAAGGCTGCGATTATATATGCTTTTGTGAAAAACCATACGTGTTCAAACTTTAGACGAAACGATAATAATATGTTATTCGAGGCTCATATAAGTTAATTGGTTATATTTAGAACCTTAATTCCGAGTTCTTTTTACATTAACTACTAAAATTAAAAACGTCATTTTAAAATCTATTTTTTAAAAATCAATCGGTATGAAACGTATATTTACTATGATTATGCCGAGAGATAACGCCTTTTATTTACTAAGCAGAATATTCCGGTGTTTTCCTATTTTTTGAGTTAGAATATGGGAAATTTCGTCGTAAATTTGTCTAATTGTAGTTTTCTAACGGTCTAGATTCTTTTTACGCCGATATTTGGAATACTGCCCTCAAATGAGCTATTACACCTGTTAGATAACAAAAATTACGATGCTAAGTAAGCGTTTAGTACGTCGCTTTCATTATCTAGGTTTGCATTATATAGAAATAGTATTGGAATAGTACTACATGTAGTGCAGTAGGTCAACTTTACTTACAGTGCAGACCGGCTAGTGGTCTGCCAATCCTAAAACAATACATCCACCACTTGACCAGTGTAATACTACTGTTACTTAGACTACGATTTGCATCAAAAACGTTATAACGATCTAATAACTTACGAATATTAATCAGTGCTTATTAAGTTAAACACAGATTAGCTAAATAGAAGAAGAAGCTACTTTTCAGTTATTACGCTTGACGTTAATGTTAGGGTAGTAGAAAAATTCTTACGAAAGGCCTTTACTACTGTATAGTCTTTATATTAGTACGTAAAAAAGACCTTTAAGCTATGCAGTATTTATGGCAAACTAGAGGTAACGACGGTATCGTTATTAAAACACTAAAAATATTTTTTAATTTTTCTCAAAGACGTTCAGATTAACTGGGTTTTCATTTTTTCATTTTTTTGGAAAGATGGAACACAGATAAATTAGTATTACTATAGGTATTACTACTAGAGGAAAACCGACTAAGTAATTACGTTAAACACACCGTTATAACTAATGAACAACCTTTAAAATTACCCTTCATACCAAACTTTTGCCCCTACTTCAATCTTTCCCCACTTTCCCTACGCCAATTTAATCGTTAAGTTCGCTACTTCAAGCAAAAACGCTGAGAATCGCCAAACCGCACCAAAAAAAAACTCCTCGGCGCGACCCAACGATAAGTTGCTAAGTTCCCACGCAACTTTACGTCAAAACACTAAGTTTCCACACGCAAAGATTACCAAGTTCCTCGCCGTACGCAAACCAACACGTCAAAATGTCTATCGTAAACGATCGCCTCGAAACCATCACTAAATCTAACAGAAAAAAAGAAATTAAAACCCACAGATACTTCTTTACTAAGAATTACAACTACGACCTTTAAAGACAAGACGTTAATAGAAACTTAACTGAAAAACATCTTACTAACTTGATCGGTTGCTATATCGTTAAGCATTATAACACTGACAATCCTAATAACGCCTTCATTAATTTTCGTGACCTTTTTAACGACTGGAACATAGATATATCAACCTTAGTTTCAAAATGGGTTAAGATAAAAAGTAAGGTAGAATTTACGTGGTAAAGGGTATATTTTCCACCTTAAGGCAATACAAAACTAGTATAAGAACTCCTTAACCTAATATAGATTTTAAAACCACCTTTAAACCTATGCCCTAAAGGAAAATGTATTAAAGAACATCAACGACCCTACATAAGATTTAGAGAACCTCCCTTATACCCTTAGCTAAGTCAAACCTATTTACTCATTAACGATAAGTATTTAATTAAATTACTCTATTATCTAACACCTCCACGTAACAACGCGGAATACGCCTTTTTCTTTGGCAGAACGCCTAAAGAAAAAGCCGTTAGCATGGTTAAAAGTATTAACGTTAGTACTTTACACTAGTTAGTTAAGAAAAATCGTCAAGTTTCCCAGAACCTTTAAGTACCACCCTAACAATTTAATCGATAGATTTCTTAAAAAACTTTCTCCTTTAGGTTTTCCTATGCCAGAAAGCCTATTACAAGCCCACTACAGGACTTTACCCCTTGTGTTAAGTAACTGGAAATTACCTTTAATACCGTGCTTCGAAAACTTTAAGGCTAAAACTGCCAAAAAATACCAATTGAAACTAGGATAATTATTTCAAACTATCACTAATATATGTTAAATGGTTAATATTAAATACAAGCTGTTTACGGAATTAATAAAGATTTGAAACGATGTAAAAAAGGATAACGAAAAGCATCAAAACCTTTTTGATACTAAGATAATACCTATTTTAAACAATTATAAGTAAATGGAGGTTCCCCCCTCAGGTTTTTACTCACTATTCCACAGAATCCTTATAGGGTATACTAGGAACTATTGACTAACCGTTTTTACCTAAGCTACCAGGTTCCGCGAAATCTACGATAATATAAAAAGCCACTTGAAATACGACGTCTACTATACGTAATACTACATAGATTAGGCTATAGCGAGTTAAATAACGATAATAGCTATGAAGGAAAAGGAAAATATTTCGATAAATATATTTAACGAGATAATAGACAAGTTAATGCTATGTAAAAAAGTAATGTGGAAATTCTATGTTAGTGAAACCATACTTCGTAAATAGATACGAGTAGCAGTCATGGGTATTAACGAGTTCGAATACGTACTACAACGCCTAGATATTACCTGCAAAGGATTTTTTAGCCAATTAAGTTCCAAGTTTACCACTATAATAATGCGTACAATAAACTCTCTTAATATATACCTCTAAGCCGGTAACTTTCCTAATATAAATAAAAAATACTTTAAAATAATTAATTATGTCGACCTCAAATACGATTACGGGCACTCAAAACGCCCAAGTTCTGGCCTACCAGCTACAAACAAAAGGCAGTAACCACGTTAGAGCTAATGAAACTAAAATTTAGGTGGACTTATTAACCGTAAGTAATAGCATCGTAATAGTAGCAAGAGATGTTGAATTTGTGGCAAATCTAACTCTTAATTAACTTCATATCCGCCCATTAAGCGAAACAACAAAAAAGTGATGTATTATATGCAGTACCCTACCACTTTTAAATAGGATTTCTTGTATTAAATCGTAAATTTAAAAAGAGACGAGTTTTTCAACGGCGAAAATACCCCTAAAAATATTAAGTAGCACGAAAATATTACTTCTAATACGACCTAATGACCAGCTAACTACACTTTTTTATACCGTTTAAGTGGTAAATATCTTTACCTTTATCTTAACTGAGCCCCTAACCTTTTACACAACTTTAACCTTAGTAATCTTTACGCTAACTATACGTTTTAAGGTATTATACCAGACATAAAGGTAGTAAGGTACTGAACAGGAGGCTATTCTTAGTATATGGAACCAAGAAGGAACAGTACTATAACTACTAAAATTAATCGTTACGATACTAATGAAGCTAAAGTTGGCGTTAAACTAGGCTAATGATTATTGTTATTAGGCATAACAGTAATTTAAACTATGATAAAAGAAATTACGTTTTAAATCCTCAAGTTCTCTACCCCTTTTCCAATTTATTTAACGGATATAAAAACCCTCGATATCAAATTCGACGCTAACGTAGAAGAACTAGTTAAAAACAGTCAAAGGTTTCCTTTCACCTTTAAATGGAAGTACCTATAATTTCATATTTAAAGCCCGAAAATAATAGTGTTAAACCTAATGGATCCGTAAATACATTGACTATACCATCGTTTTAATTATCCAGCCATTAACATGTTATATAAAGTCCTAAAGTCTACAGGTCATAAAGATGTAGAATATTTTACTTTATCGAAAGACTTTATTACTATTATGAAACGTATATCTTAGACCCCTGAAGATTTAAATTTATATTAAAAACTATAAGGAATTCAATTGAAAGATCTTTATTAATGTCTTTTACTTAAGTGACAAACCTTTTCTTCATGTCATTAACTTTGTAAATTCTTTCTACGGAGTAAAATCTTTAAAACCCCTATTTATAAAGAATATATGAAAAACTTTAAGGATGTTATGAACTAATACGTATCTGGGTTTACCTAATATCGTCGTCAAAGATACAAGTATAAACTTTATAACGATGAAGTTTAAGGAAAATATAAAGATAATAGGTATCTAGTATAAACAGATACTTGTGAAAGCTTACTAAAGTATTAAAAAGGTTAAGAGAGCATACTCTCTACTTCGACAAGCGTATAATATCATTAAGTTGGAAATTAAAAGATTTACGGATCCGGAGCTAAGCTTATAAATAGGAGTAAAAGGCCTAAATGACATTGTGGGCTCTGATAGCTTAGTGCCAACGCTGCTGGTATTCAAACCGTATCTACGCTTAAAAAGTGAATCTCTTCCCTTGGAAAGTACTTAGAAACGGCTTCATAACAATCGACGTACTTATTTTACAACTATAAAGTAAAGTCTTCGTATAGCGGGAGCCGGGTAAATGAAAGGGCTCGTATAAAATATGAAGTATCGTAAATTCCGAAATAGTTGTTAAAATTGCTAACGGTTCTATATTTTTCTAAACCACTTAAGTTAAGCTTTACATTAAGGCTACTAACAATAAAAACCCCTAAGCGAAACTACCGAGCCAATAAGAACATTCTCCACATATTATTAATAAGTTCATGAAATACCGTCGATGCGGACGACCCCCAAAGGAAAAGAACGTTAAAAAGGAGAAATATACACCGGGCCGCATTTACAATACTGTTTGGATAATTAGAGAAAAAAGAATAACGAAGACTTGATTCTGAAGTTCCGAGCGTAAGGAATTATTAAAACCTTCGGCAAACTCTTTGAGGGAAACGACAAGGTCAATATTAACGGATTATTAATTTAAAGGATTATATAATTCGTGTCGAAAACCGATTTCAACTTTTAAAACCAAAACATTACAATTTTAAAGTCGAGGATTATTTTGGAGGTTAAGGGTAAAACCACGGGGCGGTCATACTAAAAGTCAGGTATAATCGATTGAAGATACTGTAATAAAGGAAAAAACTAGATCTTTACATAATCATTAATAATTTGAAAGATTAAATAACGTTTAGTGCCTGCTTTGATAATAAGTTTGTTAGCTAAAACTAGGATAAATTTAACAATTCATAGCCGTTATTTAATGTAGGCCTATACGTAATTAGTAAAGAAATTACAAAGAATTGTACTTTTAAAACTTCTTCCGAAACTAGGTGCAATCTACCCTTTAGGTACAGTAATACGATATATTAAGTTACTATAAGGATTGGCTAAAAACAGGTGTTTATTGATTCTTAACCTACTAATCGCACTTTAAATTACAATTTAAAATCAAGTCTTTAACGTACGACCCGAAACTACTGGTAATATACAAGAGGGACTTCGGAATGGTAGGTATGTAAATTAATAATACTATTTTCGTTCAATCGACTAGCTTTATAGAATTAGAATAACAGGTGATTAAATACTTTAAATTCGAAAACTACAAACCGGTGACAACATTCACGCCGGTTAGCTGATTTAACTTTAATAAATCGTTAATCCGTATACTTAGTATTAATACCGGCCTTATTTTTGGCTAAAAGGGCTAGAATACTGTTTTAGCTATAATTAATAAGACCAATTCAGCCAAGACCCAACGGCAACTTAAATAACGTGCCCGCAACAGATATATCGCCGCCTTGTATTGACTAGAGGTATTATACGACCTATCTATCGCGGCGCAAATATAAAAGCCAACGGATAAAAACTTTAACTGGTTAAATGAAAGTTTCGAGTGGCAGATACGAAACCTGGACCGCAGGATTAATATAGTCTTGATCTACATATCGAAAGC
This sequence comes from Anisogramma anomala, assembly GCA_038502455.1. NCBI lineage: Eukaryota > Fungi > Ascomycota > Sordariomycetes > Diaporthales > Gnomoniaceae > Anisogramma > Anisogramma anomala. Next base: position 123,286 of record JASMMZ010000020.1, on the reverse strand, counting down.
TAAGTTAATAATTTTCACGAATGGGTTCTTTACAAATAACTCCGACCTATCTTTACAAATTGACCTCCTGGTAACCCTCATGAATGTAGAGAAACGGGGAAACAATTTAGTATTATCGGTAACCAAATATACTGGAGCTCCGTTAAATATAAAAGATAACAAGAAAAGTATTAGATTTAAATATCTATAGTATAATAACGGGCTTCAACATAGGAATATTATTATAGGAAACCCTTAACCTTATCACTCAACAACTAAAGATTCCTTTTATCTTACTAATAATCTGTATTGACTTAAAAAGCCTTTTCGAATGTCTTTTGAAGCTCGAAACCACCAGCGAAAAATGCCTGATAATCAATGTGATAGCACTTTATAAAGCCTACGAAAGGAGTGAAATTAAGGAATTCCGATGAATTAACGGCAAAGAAAATCCCGCAAATGCCATGATAAAGGCAGTGACAAATAAGGCTATAGAAAGGTTTATAGATAATAGTAGACTAACCATACACATCGATGGCTACGTTAATAGGTCGCCCGGGGAAACTAAATTACGTAACAACAATCAAAGACATAGTGATAAACTATAAGACTGCCATAGAATTGATGATACGGATTTGATTAATTGACACAGTTAAAGTGAAAGCCTATAAAGGCTTGTGGCAAAAGAACTTTTTTTAGAAGTTGATAAATTCTGACCTCGAAACGACAGAGAAATTAAGGTTAAATGGAGTTAATTTGAATGAAACTGAGTGTAATTTAACATGGAAATCAACTGTAATTGACAGGGATTTGGCAAATTAACGAGAAGGTAATTATAGGGTAACAGAAAAGGATGGGTTAACTATACTAGCGTACACGCACAAACTAAAAAGCCGCCAGTATTGAAATAGTACTACATGCAGTGCAGTAGATCAACTTTACTTACAGTAAAGTTGACTATACTAAACTGCAAGTTAAGTGTTTTACTTTGTAAAGACTTACCGTATTGGGTTTAAGTCGAGTGCAGTATGCTGCACTTCACTCTAGGGCACGGTTCAAGCAATTGTCTATACAAATTACAGTGTAGACCGGCTAGCGGTCTGCCAAACATAGAACAATACATCCACCACTTGACTAACGCAATACTACTATTACTTCGACCACGATTCTAATCGACAACGTTGAAACGATCTTAGGCCCTACGAACAAATAGAGAATTTTATAAACTTGTAAATATCCGTGGGTTCATTTCTTTATTATAGGTAAATACATAAGTATTGTTTTCTTTCGAATTGTTTTTATAGGTAAATTCGTAAGGATGAACATTGAAATTCTTTTTGATACCTTTTTTATTTGTTATATACGATATTTAATTCAATTTCCTTTGGTGTTTTGGTGGGTAATTGGCTTCAAATTGTCGTTCATCCAAAATTTATCTATATATCGAATGATTAGTCGATTAATGGAAGAATTCATTTTATATAATACAACGTTTTTGAAGACCTTTAGAGTTATATATGCTTTTGTGTGGGTATGGTGTTATATATAATAAGTTTTTTTTTTATTCAATTGTAAGGGAGTCTTTGCTAATACCCGTTTTACACCTGATTTCTGAGCATTTCACTTTGGTGTTTATCGCTTTTGTAGCCGTATTTGGGGTTTTTATGGTTTTCATACCTTGTATACACCTTGAATAATCGATTTAAAACGAGGTTAATCGTATCGGCAAGGTTCTTTTATGTAATTTATGAGCCCTTATCCTTGGCTTTCTCGGTTACAAATGTTGATACGAGACTCTTTTGTCTTTATATCGAGGTTTCAAGTAATATTTTTAGGCTTATAGAAAGGTATTTTAAGTTTTTTTCCGATTTAGATAACTTAAAGTCAAAATTCGGATTTCTATAGTATTTTTTGGTGCTTATTTAGATAAATAGTTGTTGCCTTTGTATTTTGGTCTATTGGCCATTTAGTATTTTCAAAACTTCGCTAATGAAACGGTAAGCATTTTTATTGGGTTTAATTGGTATTTTCACGTTGATCGTTGATTTATTTTCTTATAGTATGCGTCGAATCTTTATTATCAAGTTTCTTGTTCATTTCCGTATCTAAATGTATTTTTGGGCGATTGTAATATATTGTAAACATGTCTATTTTTGTTAAATGATATATATATTACTTTGTAGTTTATTTAGGTTATATACCGGGTAAGATTGCGGTGCGTTAAGAATATTTAATATCTGTTTTTATAAATATGCAATACCATATAGATTTTATTATCGAGTATATAGTAAGGTTTGATATTTTAGTTTTCGTTCTTATTTTATAATGTAATAAAATTCGTAAGTTTCATCTGGTTATTTTTATTAGTAGGGAATTACTATGGTGGGAGATCGCGGTACGGGTCGTAGTTTGTGGATATTAGGTTGTAAAACTCTTCTAGTCGTTCGTTGTCGTTTATATTGCTTTTGGAAACGCCGTTTCCCCTGTGTAGAGCGTTTTTGATACGGTTAGAAGGGGCGTTAAATATATTTAGAGTGTGTTTTCGTTTTTATTTATTTTTAAATTCTTTTAAAAATAGTTTGTGTTTGATCTAAGTAGATGATTACTTCAGTAACACTGCTTTCGTCTTGGTTGATTCGTTTAATTTAGTTTGTATTTCGATGAGCGCGGATTTTTTTTTCAAAGTTTTTCAAACTTTGTATACGTAGGGTGTTTTAAATATTTTTCTGTATTTAATCAATAATCTGTTTATTATGTTCTGCCAACCAATATCTATCTATAAAGTCTATCTATAATACCTCCTTATATTTTTAATTTAGTATTTAATCGAACAAGGCCATATAAAATGATATTTCTGTAATTCAGCCGTTTTTACTACTCAGAGTATTGATTTTTTTTGTTGCGTAATGGTTCCCCCAACACTTTGGAAATTAAATTGTATACTGTATATTATCTTCTTGATATTTATTTGGAGTTTTTTGTGTAGTTATCGAATATACTGAATCTTGTAGGTTTTATCCAATAGCAAAAAATCACAATTATAACGTACGTATTCGTTTCCTCGAAATTCAAATTCTTTTCCGGTACTTATATAATATTGTTCCATATATTTAGGTTAATAAGCTACAAAACGGGCTTTTTCGGAGCGTTGTATATTGGAACAAAAAGTGCATGTATTCGCTAATTGTAGGTAAGCTTATTATAGATTTTATTGTGTGAGTGATTTTATTGTATACAAGGAGTTAGTATAAAAATGAGTAATTATAGGGTGTTTTATACTCTTAGAACAATATATTGAAAGGGGTATGAGATTTTTGGGTGAGTTTCAGATGATGAATTTATAGGTGTTTCAAGATGAGACGGTTAAATAGGGCGTGTAATGCCTAAATTAAATACCAATACAATACTTTAATACAATCTAAATAAGGCTTCTAAAGCTTACCATCTAAATGAATTACAAATCAGGCATATTTAAAATTCATCAGGAGTTTTACACTGCTGGTTCAAAGTTTATGAGCGTTGTATAAGCGAAGTGATTAGTCAAGTGAAACGTTATAAATAAAAAATAAAACAAGTAATATAATACAACGTAAAAAAGGGAAAAAGGTAACTGGAAATCGTTGGGTATTCAGGCAGTATGTACAATAATTTGTATAGCAAATTTCCAAGCTTATCCTCTAGTTAGAAGTGAGCACTTGCGATACTTTATTTTACAGTCAATATAATTTATAAACAAAACAATACATTTAACTCGCCCTTAGTAAAGTCAAATTACTTAACAGTAAAATTACTTGATTATAGTTCAAATGACTACTGATTTAACACTAGCGGATGTTTGTTTTGTATACGCTTATTAATATAATCTACCACTTATTCGAGGTAGTTACTGAAGTTACTCTTTATCCATTAGATAGACTCTTATCAATTCCAGTGTTTTCTTTATTCAAATGAACTCCAATTACCTACTTTTTCCTAATAGCTCCAAGTTCCGAATTTATTAACTGCAGTATGGAAGTCTTTCTCTACAATATTATATACAATTTAAACTCAATCATACTAATGAATCAAGTCTTTAGGTTTAATTCTCTAAAAGTCTTCCGGTTTACTAGGGTACCCTTATACCCTTTAGACTTCACATAATTTAACCTTACCTGATAGTCTTTGAACACAGCTTTTCATCTATATTATTAGTTTATATTTATTGATAAACTTTTCTATGGACTCATTTGATACCGGTATTATTATATCGTTCTCATTATTATCTTCAATATCGATCTACTTAAACTCCTCAATTTCCATACTTCTCTAGGCTTTACGAAATTCTATCACGTAGATTATTAGGTGTTGTTTTCTTTTTATCCCTAGTTTCAAATGTTATTCGAATAAGCTTCTGAATTCTCTATAAATTTTGACCGGGATAAGTGTTATCTTTAGTTATCTTGTAACGATATTAAGTGTTTTTGATATCCTTATACTTTCGTTAACACCAACCATTATACCATAGACTTGAAAAGTTAATATAATTCATAAAATAATGTAAACTTTAAGAAAGTTTGAATAAATTACGATTTTTTTTAATTACTAGCTGCTTTTCTTGTCGTTAATTTTAATTGACAATTACTATGAATTATTGAATTTATAATGACAAATTACTAATGCTAACAAAGGTATCGTTTGTGAAAATTAAATCAATTAGCCTTCAACAAGTTAATTAGAATTATATTAACCTTACAATCAAAGTTTTTCATTTGTCAATTCAACCTATTATTCAGTATATCTGTTGGTAAGCCCTTATTGTTGTAACGTAGTCGATTCTAATCACTGCGTTCGAAGTAACTAGTGTTGTATTGATATTATTGATTGAGAATGTGTTGGTTCTAAATTTGGAAAACTGCCAGCCGAGTTACACACTAATTTATATAGGTAAATGCTTTGGCCTGTACTCCACTTTAAAGTAGGCACCTACTACACTGCACTTGTAGTGTAGTGTATTCAAATCCCATAAACTGCAGTTAATTTGCAATACGTACAATTAACTTTATTACAAGTAAAGTTGACTTGATTGTACTGCCTTTAACTGCTTTTTCAATATTGGCAGATTTTTGTTTTGTGCTCAAACACTAGCATTGCTTGCTATCAATTGGTGGCAACCTTTGAAATCCCTCCTCAATCCGTAAGCCAACAATTTGCCGTACCATTGTTAATTACGATTAATCTGTATTAAAATTAACCTTAATCACGGCCATTTGTAGCCCTTTCTTTCCTCCTTTTCGAGGCTTTCGTTACTTAATTCCTGTATACAGATTTTTCGCCACAAACCTGTGTAAACTAAGTATATTGCTAATTATATACCTTTTACAATTAGTTTAAATTACTGCTATTATCTCTTCCACCCTTAAAGTCATTATCCTGATAGTCTTTTAGTATGTAAGGGTAACCGTTACGTACCGAGCGGTCCATGCAGCATTCGATTTATATAGTTAGTGTATTGCTATTTATAAACCTTTTAAGGCGTTATTAGGCGTAGATTTAGTTATAGCGTTGGTATCGTTATTTTTTCTGTTAATGTATTTAAATTTATTGAATTCCTAGGTTTTGTATGCCTTTTTAAAAGCTGTTACCTTTATTGTTAAATGCCTTTTATTAATCGTACTTGGATTAAACAGGAATTAATATAGGCTTCAGTAAACAATAAATATTAATATGGGTATAGAAGGAAATTCTAGCTATTAAGTAATAATTTATAATGTATCGTTAGTTACTATGCCAATATTGAAACTTATTATTATATGGTAAACATTCAATGTTAATAACTTCTGTGTTATACGTTTATATTTTACAAATTTCTAATATATAATTTTTCCGTTGATTTTGAATTGCCCTTTAAATTTGTCATCGTTAACAAACATCATTGGGAAGCTGGTTTTCTACGTAAGGTTACTATTATTAGTAAATGAACCGGTTGTAAAAATTATTAGCTTCGCTTTCGTTAAATTTACAAAAACCATATTAATTTTATATATGGTTCATTTGCCACTAAACCCGCTTATTTATCCTATTAAAGTCTTCATTTTGTGAATCTTATACCTATGCCGCTATGAAAAGATCGTACGATGCTTTCGGTTAGCATAGCGTAACGATATAGGCCGCACGTGCCCTTTACTTCAAATATCTCAATAATTTTACCTCGTCAATTTTATCGGTAATCGTTACGATTATGACTTGCTTTTTTTTACGTAGGCTAATGTAGGTGCCGTTTTTAGTCTTAATACCATGAATACGAGTTAACGATTTATTAAAGTTAAGTTGTATACTTTTAGTTAACTTTTAGATTAGTTTATACTTTGAAAAGCCTGAATTTTAGATGGCATGTTATTTTTCCATTTTAAACCTAATATATTTGAGGAAAAGAGTATTATTGAATTATATATTTCCGATGCTCAAGTTTTTTCCTTTTATAATTAAGAAATACGAGTCAAATGTAAAAGTTCTTATAAATGACTTATTTTTAAAATACGCTTAATACGTTAAAAACCAGTGGACGTTTACTTCGGCCAATACATATAAAAGCTTGATATAACGTATTATCGTATCGATTGAAAACTTATCCTTTAGTTTTTTTTGATAGTTTTAACAGTATAATTCGTTCAATATAGGTAGCAGACTACATGCATGTTTACGTAATATCCCGGTTATTAAGTATAAATTAACATTTTATGCTAATATTCAAACGAGTAGTAATTATGACGATTCAACGTTAAATAATATTTTAGATTATGAGCGATTAAGTAAGGATTCGGTTTTCACATTTATTACCGTATCTTTCAACGATTAACCGTAACTTTTTGTACAGCTAATCCGTGGTTTTATCTTTAACCTTATAATTATCTTCGACTTAGAGAGAATAACGTTTGAGTTTTTCAATTACGTTAACTACATAAATTATATAGCTCTTCGCAAAATCAAACTATTAATTTCGACTTAGTCGTTTTCTTTGAAAAGTTCTCCTAATATATTGATCATGCCTTCGGAACATAGCTTAAGGGAAAATTCTCTATTAGACTTTTCTTTTTAAATACTTACGCCGTTATATATACCTTAACAGGCTTCTAGTCCCTATCGCTGTCCTTATTTTTAATGTGTATACTTTTTTTAGGTAGTCATTTACGCCGTCAACTTTTTATTAGTTTGTTTACCATTTCCTCGGAAAAGTTGTATTAATTGATTTTTTGACTCAGACATTATTGAAGTAAGGACTTTAATTTCACTTAAAGGTTTTCGGTATTATATAACCTATGTAATTCGAAAATTTATAAAACCGTTAGTAGTTTTAATTATTATAGTCAAGTTGATAATATTTAAAATCTTGTATAGCTTATTTTATTTGACAGGTTTCTGTTATATAAATACTTTAATTTTAAGAGGAATAGATAGTACGATTATTGTTAAAGGTTTATTCTTGGTATTGTTAATTCAACAGCCTAATAAAAAAAAAATTAGTTTTTTTGGAAGTGTTGGAACAGTATTGCAATGGGATTGCATATAGTGCAGTACGCTGCACTTCGCTCTAGGGTACGGGCCAAGCACTTGGCCATTCAAAATACAGTGCAGACCGGCTACCGGCCGGCCAAACATAGAACAATATATCCACCATCTGACTACTGCAATACACCCATTACTTCGAAGAAGACCATTCGAATCGACAAACGTTGCAACGTCTAAGGCCTACCAACAAGAAGCTTTATTATATGTTATAATATATTTTCGTGTATTTAATAAGGGTGACAACTTCATTATTACACGTAGGTATTCCTTGAATACTAATAAAGTTGGTATAAGTCCGTTAAGGCTAATAATATCTTTAAAACCTTTTACCATTATTTCAAGCCGTGTTTTTAAAATTATAAAGCTGTCGATTTTCAGTATAAAGATATTATCAGCTTTTTATAAAAGGGCGTATACTTTTTCGACTTTATAAATACTTTAGTTAACCTCAACGGGAACTTATTTACATTAAATACCTATCTACTTTACGTTCATTTTAAACTTTATAGTAATAAAGTTAAAGTAAACGTCGTAAACTAATATGTTTAGTCACTTAAGGTACGTATTGATTTATGAAGTATGTAATATCTTCTACTTTTTTTGTTGTAATGTTTTTTTAGGAACATGGTATCATGAAAATCCGTAGAGAATTTTTTTTATAACGTGTAATATTAGTTTATCGTTCAGGTAAAATACGTTCATCGAAACTTTTGGGTTCAAGTGTTATTTTTCAATATAAATTTAAGCCTTTAGGGGGCTTAAAAGTGTATTTAACAGCAGTGGTAAAGACTTTCAATTCCTTTCAATGCTAGTTAGTTCACATTTTCGTAGTTAGTCACTTTTAAAGTTTTATAAAGCCTTCAAACCACAGGATGATTTAACTTACAATATATTTAACGAAGTTTCGTTTTTGTTAGATTTAATACTGTAACCTTTGGCTTTTAAAAATAAAATGAAAGGTACCCTTTTTTCAAGTAAAATAAAAATCTTTTGCTTGCTTCGATTTATATTCATTTGATAATTTCAATATTGACGTTAACGTCAAGTTTTTCTCTCTCTTTTAAGTAAGAAGGAAAAAGGGTAAAACATTTGCAAAATAAAAAAAGTTTAATAATAATTTTAACCGTAATGAAACCCAAATAAAGGTAGATCTTTAGGGTTAAAATCAACGTCAACGTTACTAATATCTATATAATCGAGTTTTGTAACAGTATTAGTATCCTTTCGTAATGCGATGTATTACGAATAGCCTTTCATTAAGTACCGTACCGCCCCTATATCCGGAATAATTCCTTAAAACCCCTGATTTGCGTAACTATTTTGAATGGTAAAAAGTTATATAATACTAGGGTATTTATAGTTATATAGGCGGTAGGAGTCTTTATCTATAAGGCGGTATAAAAAGGCATAGTTGGTGAGTTATCACGTTGTTTTCGGGTTGATTCCAGTGTTAATATTTTAATATTAACCGATAATCCTTAGCTCATCTTTTTGATTGTTATTTTTACTTTCTTTGAACTATTCAATTTACTCACGTGATTCTAGTTAAAAGTGAAGGTAAACTATATATAATATATTATCTGCTTTCCTTTATGTTCGGCGGTAATGTAACGTGTTAACTAGTAGCCTTATTTGATATAAATCTAGTATTTTTCGGCTTTTAAGATAAATTTGTTTAACCGATTTCAAATCTTGAAAGAAAAGAAATATTTTTTTGGGTAGGTCAAGGACCGGGATTTCCATTAACCATATTATCCGGGACTTTCATACCTTCGATTAATGTAAAACTAATATAAATAGTTTTATTCTTGTAACAAAATTTCGAAAATTAATGGTATATATTAAATAAGTTGGAAAGCCGAGTAGTTACGATCGTCAAAGAGAATTTGAATTAGTTAAAAAACCTTTTATAGGTGACATTAGGGAATTAAAGGCCGTATTAAATTTTTATAGCTTGTAAAAACTTACTAGATTCATTAAAGTAAAGTGCCTTCGCCAACATTTACGTTTTCTAGTACTTATTAGTGAAATATTAACTGATTAAATATCAAATTCAAAAGTATATTTTACTTTTCGACTTTTTTTAAAATCCAATATATAAAATTCGTTCATAATATTTGAATCGGTGTGATATTAAGTAAGATGAACGTAGTATTTGAAGTAAGTCTTTAAGCTATTATAAATTTCGCGGAAAAAGAAATAAATCGTTAGGTACTAAAGGTAATGATCCTCGGTGTTGCTGGTCGAAATATCAGGAAATAAAAAGTAAAAACCTGGTAATTTAACATTTTTTAAACGGTAAATGTTAAAGAATAAACGTAACTTGACGTCGAAAAGGTTATACAGCTTATCGTTATATTTTTACTTTTCTTTTTCAATCTTAAAGAACGTAGTGATTATTGTATAAATCGTATCCACTATAAAAACGTCGAGATGGAAGGGTATTATACTAGTCATAAAGACCTTTTAAATATTTTGGCTAGTGAAAAGGTTAAGGTTGTTGGTATTCTTAGGTAGGATGATTACCTACAGCAAAGTTCATAAGAATAAGGCTAATAGTTGTACCTATAATAACTTTACGTATCAAGCTACATCTTCCTTTATTGTATTACTAAAATTAAACGTATTAAGAAGCTTAGAGGAAAGGTACTTAATTTTTTTTAACAAAAAGACCTTAGTAATAATACTTTTAGTATTAAGGAGTACGTCGAGGTTTTTATTGAATTAATTAGTGGATTGAAGGGCTTATAATATATAGGTTAATTAATTCTTTACGGTTAGTAACGTTTACTAGTTGAAAGTTCTATATAATAAGAATCAGAAACCTTATCTAAACTTAGGCAGGTTTTGCAAACGTGTATAAGGACGTTAAGGGTTATTATCGCTATTAATACCTTTACCTTTTACTCGCACTTATAAGGGGTTTTTTTCTATTACATATTTGTATAATAAATTAGTTAAAGTTTCATATTTCCCTCTTTTAACGTTAAAGTCAACCATTTTATGAGTAAGTTTACTTTTTAGCCTGGTTTTGACTTGCCTATTTGTTTACTATTATATATTTAAAGTTTGTTCGTTAATCTTTTTGTAAAAGTCGTTAAAAGCTATAGAGGCCGTATTACGTCCGGTGAAATATAAGTTGAAGATAAAGTAATGAATTGTAATGATCACACTAAATACCCGTGAGTATATTGAAGGTGTCAGAGGGTTTATGTTATCAAGAAGGTAACAGAGGCGCTGAGTGAACAATATCGAAACCGTGCAAGTAATGATAAAAAGCCGTGAGGCTATTCAGGGTAGACTGAATACTTAGATTGACAACTGAAGAGCTATGAAGGAAATACTATCTATGTGGTGCTGACCGTGTCCTTATATCTTTAATCCTTCATACGCCGTCAATGCTGGATCATGTTGAATCGAAACATGATCTCAATGATCCTGGATCTGTTGGACCAAAACATGATCCCAATGATCCTTAGTGCGTAACCATAACCCTAAGGCTGCTGACATAAGAGATATCCCCACCTGATGTGTTGGACATCAGGTTCTTAGTGGCTTAGCCCCATACTGGCCTGTGTTCTGACCCTCCGATGTTCTTGGGTCATAACATGAATAAAGTTGGTAAGGAACTCGTAGGTTGAGTCTTTAATAGCTTCGGTAAATTATAGGTTTTCATCGTATGACTTAATAAATATAAGGCCTAAGGTAGTAAATACTTCCTTTTTAACGCCATCGGAAAAAGTATTAATTTTAATACAATTTAAAGCCATTGTAATGACAATTAAATGATATTAAGGGGGAAAACAATAGTATTTAATAATAGGTTGTAGGTTTGCCATTAAAGTTGGTAGAGGTTGAAGGTTATAGGTCTTCATCATTTTTATGATTTGAAATTTACAATAGCAATATTTGTAATAGTAACCATAATAGTATTAACTTAGCTGTTTACCAACTTACCGGTTTGGTAATCTTGAAAACTTTTAAACGAATAATTTTAACGCCTTTAACAAGAATTAATAAAGATTTCTTAGTATTTTCCAATAACGATACCGTCGTTTACTTATAGATTGCTGCGAATAACTGAAAAACCTAAGAATCTTTCCTACTTTCTGCCGAGAATAACTATACAATGTATAGGAGCCCTTCGAAAAAAAATTCTTTTACCTTATCGAAACAAAACATGATAGTAGGAAAGCAACTTGTTCTTTTACTTAGATAGTTTTTGTATAACCTAATAAGGACCAATCAATATTTTATAACTTTATCGTTACAAAATAGTCGATTCGAATCACTGTAGTCGAAGTAACTGGTACTGTATTAATATTGTTAATTAAGAATGTATTGGTTCTAAGCTTGCTAGATCGCTAGCCAGTCTGCATACTAATTTGTATAGCCAAATGCTTTGGCCTATGCCCCACTTTGAAGTGGGCTCTCACTGCACTGTACTTGCAGTATAGTGTATTAAAATTCCACAAAATGCAGTCAATTTGCAGTACTTACAATCCACTTTACTTCAAGTAAAGTTGACTTGACTGTACTGCGTTTGACTGCTATTACAACACTATCGTAATTTTTATAAGTTAAATTTTAAATTTCTATGGTAATACAATAATCGTATGATACATCTTATTGGTATTGTGTTGAAATATAACTGTCATAGGTGTGTTGTTCTCAGTAATTTTAAGTTTTCATCTGGTTAATCTTATTTATTGTGGCTAGATTAACGCTTTAGCTCTTTTAATCGCAACTAAGGTAAATATTAATATCGTCAACACTATTCTTCCGGATTAACGATCCGTTAAAGTCTTATTATGTACATTACGTTCAATTCGCAACCAGCTTGTAATTCCAAAACTATAAATTCTCAATCGAAAGTTATTCCGATAACATAAAACCAGTACTTTCAATGAAGAAGCTGTTGTCAGTTTATATATCCACTAAGATAATATATTAGGTCCATGTAATTAGCAAACAAGGGATCTAAAGAAAGGATTCAATGCCAATTCTCAACTTAAAATATAAATAATAAGCTAAAAACTAATAAACTGTAAAGGTACTATGACCGGAGCTGTCGCTCAAGGTGGTCGGATTCTGTCTATAAATATCGATGAAGAAATAAAAGAAAAGTCCCTGCTAGAGAGCGGATATAGAGCTAACATGGTACACCCCCCCCCCTCCCCCCCCATTACGTGACGTGTAGAAGTGTATCCCTAAACAGCTTCCTCCTTATTCTAGAGTATTGCAGTAGCGTGTAGAACTACCAGAGTTGGATCCCTAGTAATATTATACAGGCATTAGTTTGTAACATCACCCCTAAAGATACCCCCCCCCTTTCCCTCCTTTTTTTTTCATGTGTATAGTGTGGCAGGTACGAAAGAGGGTAAGCGCACCTTTTGGAACGTCGTAGTGTTAATTAGAAGATGTTAGGCTATGTTAAACTGAACTTCACGTAAAAGGTGCTCTAGCGCCCTTCTTATAAATAATTCCTGGACTTTTCATTTTAAAATAAAAAAATCCCTCTTTAACTTTTAACATTTAGCTTTTTCGTATAACATTAGTACCTTCAGCCTTTAGTATAATATTAAAACCCTTCATATTTTCGTATAGTATTGGTACTTTTAGCATTTAGTATTAGCATTATAGTTCCTTCTATCGTTAGATTTACAGTATTAAATTCCACGATAAATTCCCAGCTGATTACGGGGGTAAATAAAGTTATCAAAGATATTAATTACATATTCCGAAGCTGTTCAATCCTTACTAACGAATATAAAGTTTCTTAACCTATGGGCCATCGATATATATCTCGATTTAATGCGGGAGCAAACGTATTTCGAGTATATTTATAAGATAACGTATAACCCTAAGAAATTCTACCAAAAGACCCAAGGTAAGTGATTTCGATAGCTACAAAAAAGCTATTAATAAGTGGTTAAATACTAATATTTGGTATTGTCTCTACTCTATCGAGGTTATAAGCTGTAGCTTTACCTATTTTTATATACCGCTAAACCTAGATCCTAATATAAATAAAGTTAGAAATGAATTATTTAAAGCGTATTTGGCGTTCGACTTTTAAAACTAGGGTAAATACAAGTTTCCGTAAACCATCTTATACGTGTTAATAAGTGGTTAAAAAGCGTATAAACTTAAGTAATCGCCGTAAAAAAGTCCATAAGGGTACGTTGTACTATACAACGTAAGGTTGACATCTGAAGCGGGGCAAGTTTTGTCACCGCTCTTCCCATACACTTTAGGGGCCTACGAACCGTATAGCTAATAAATGAAGAAAGTAGGGCTTAATTAAGTCTTTCTTAATAAGGTAAAAACGTAAAGGATACAGTAAACGAATAGCTAAGGAACTCTATTAAAAACGATACAAAAGCTTGTTAAAATCTCGGGATATATTAATATTAAGTTGGGTCGTATAAATGTCAAGTTAAGCTAGCTTATCGAAATCGGTATGAAATTACTAGATGGGGAATTGAATGAAGAGTTCGAAGACATATTCAAATAAACCTAGTTGTTATCATTTACTTATCTTTTTTGTTAATATGAATAAATTTTTTGTTACTCGTTTATTTACGGCTTTTATATTGCTCCATTTCCTAAAATAAAGAGTAAATATTAGCCACGTTTACGGGCTAGACGTAAAGGCCTATTGTTATATTTAACTTATCCGTAATGCGATTCGAAAGTATCAAGTATTACGGTATTAGAAAAGTTCAAAAACGGCTTTTACGGTAAGTGTATATACCTTATCTATTTAACTAAAGCCTACTATTTAGATTGGTTATAATGTTAGATACGTCCGATTTAAGGTTTATTACGGGCCCGTAATATACTTTCGACTTAGTATTTTGGTTTTATTTCGCCGTCGTCGCTTTCAATATTTACGACTTACGGTTAGAAGTCTCGAGTTTACTAGCTTAAAAACAGATGAAAAACGGTTCGTAAAAATTAATTGATATAAATTCGAGGGTATTTCCCGCCCGGTACGTCGAATTTAACAATATAAAAGTAGATTATATACGTTACTTGGTATTTATCGTAAAGTTAATTTAATCTTTTAAAAAATTCGTGTAATTTGTAATTTCTTTAAAAAAGTTAAGCGTCGTCTCGGATTGGAAAACACTTTAAAGGGGAACAGCACTTATTGACGGATTTTTCCATACGTTATTACATAGCCAATATTACGGCTTATGCGAATTCCGTAACTTCTTTGATCAGTGAAATAAAGTTTTAAACCCTTATACGCAGTATTGTGGTCGAAACGCAAAAAACCGTTATACTAGTTATATGAAATCGACGTAATAACCGTAAATTATAAGAAACTGGTTAATATAAATGGTAATCGTATCCTTATGATTTAATACAAATTAATAACCGGGTAATGAACAGCTTTAGTTAAGTTAGGTATAAACGACGAAAAAATGTAAGTACGTGAGAAATTTTTAATTTACGCATTCGGTCGCGTCGTCGGTTTCGGGGTAAAAGGCAGTATTTCAACGTTACTATACCCTAATTAGGTCTTGAAGATGATTTTAAAACCTATTGGTTTAATTTAAACCACGGTTGCTAATAAGTGTATATGAAAACCTATAAAATCTTTAATAATAATTTGAAAATTTCTTCATATAAGTTTCAACGTTTATAATAGTTATAACCTCGAAGGTAACTGCTTTACTTGAAATATTCGTAATAATTGTAAATTGAAGTAGGTCGTTAATATATTTCTAAGGTAAGTTAACCATTAAGTCGATAAAAAGCTCGTTTTAAAGCCTTTTGGAAACCATAAAGGGTTTAAAAAATCCTTTTCGACGATATTTTCAATATGTTATACGGCTACAAACGTCACAGTTACGGTAAAAAAGGCGGATCGCGTGATATAAGCCGAGTTGAAAATATGTTATAAAAAGAATAACGATAATAACGTCGCGACTTGGGTAGCAGGTCAAAATTGAATCGTAAGTAATCTAAGTTAACGCGGTAGTAAACAGCTTGTAAGAAAGTACATACATATGGTCGCGAAACCGTAAAACTTTATCGTCGTTTACCATGTATTTCGAAATCGAAACCTTTAACGTACGGTCATCGTCGGGACGGATATCCATTAAAAATATTGATCGCCTATACATACCATACGTATTAGTCAAAGGTAGGTAAAATTACGTGTAATAACGGTATCCTAATAACTTTAAATGGTAATGTTAGTAAAAAGCTTACTGCCTATCGAGATAAATTCGCCGATAATAATTAACCAATAGATACACGTATGCGGAAGCGGCTTGGAAGCGGACTATTCGGATCGTAATAATTGAAGTTTTCTACTTAAATAATATGGATCGGAAAAGCCTTTAGGAATATTTCAGTTTCGTCGTAATAACATATCTAGTTGCGTGTAATCTGTTACTTTATTATATACCAACCGAAAACGAAATTTCAAAGGACTTTCAAACCAGCGGATTTATCATTTGGAAAGCCGTTGCGTCGTTATAAAATACTTTAAGTTTTTATGTTTTGTTAGAATTGTAAACGGGCGTACCCTACTTCGGAGCTCCGTGTTCTATGATTTTAAACAGCTTATAATTCCGAATAGCTTTTTGTCGTGAATTTTGTAGTTTTATTTAGCGAAAGATAGGCAATGTGAGTAATATGTTACTAGGCGTAGGTTATCGTAGTTGTCGCGTTGGAAAAGGCAGTCTTTTAGAGTCTAATTAAAATAGTCGGCTTTTAAAAAGGTGTCGCGGTTAGGATCCTATTAAGCGAGTACAGGTTCGGAAAAAAAGTTCAATTGAAGCTGTTCGAAAACAACTTATTTTTTAAACCTCTAACAAAATAAGGTACCTTTACGAGTCAGTTGAAATAATAGTTGAATAATCGTTTAATATTCGCGAATAAAATTCCGGTAAAAATTGAAAAAATTAAAAAAGCCTCGTATTTCTAAAACCGACATAAAAGCCACCTATTTCCAGATGACGCGTAAGTTTTCTGGGTTTGTATATATACCGAAGCTATTTTCAATAACGAATTTGAAATACTTGGGTTTTTAAATACCGAATTCGAATTGAGAAATATTTAAATTAAGTTTCGCGGTGTTTAAAACGTTAAGGATTTGTTTAACCTGAATTATAAAATTATTGGAAATATTGTTAAAGTAAACAAAAATAT
Organism: Anisogramma anomala; assembly: GCA_038502455.1. Lineage (NCBI taxonomy): Eukaryota > Fungi > Ascomycota > Sordariomycetes > Diaporthales > Gnomoniaceae > Anisogramma > Anisogramma anomala. The sequence goes on along the minus strand of JASMMZ010000020.1, from coordinate 106,591 downwards.
CGTCGGGGTAATTAAAGTAAAAAATATTGAGAAAGAGGCGTAAAGAATTACCAATATATCGTTAAAAGATAGTAAGGGCGTTAAAAAAGCCAAAGGAATGAATAAGTTATTCGAAAAGTGCGAAACGTATACGAAATGAAGTTTTTTATTCGGTTTTCTTTTTAATACAAATTTTGTAGAAAACGGCTTCAACATTTAACTTAACAAACTATTTAATTTATAGAATATTCCTAAACGTCTTTTTAATAGAAGGAAGCGGGTAATGATTCGCCTTTATAGTAATATTAACCGGCGATAATCGATATAAAAGCGTAACCTTTTTTTAGATTTTTCAAGGAAAAGTATTAAGGTACCCGTTAAGGAGTCATTCTTTCGAATATATCCCTTACTAAGTAATTCAGTTAACGTTTTATGTAACATAAGGAGTTTTTTACGCGATATACCGTATAAAAAACCCCACATAACTTTTCAATATTCGCCCTAATTATCGATGCACAAAACGATTTCGTAATCCGCTTTGTAGCAGTGAAATAGAAGTATATCGTTAAGGACTTTATCGAATAAGGGGGTTAATTCCTTAAGGTTGGCGGAAAGCTTATCGTAAATAAAGACGAGTAATTTCGGGGCGGGTACTTTATTAATATCTTCGAGGGAGACGGCGGCGAGTTGCGTAATAGCGGTTCGGCTTTTACGATCCTTTCATAAGATAACGTAAAATGTGATAACACAGACACCTTTTAACGTTTTCTAAACGAGTGAATCCTCTCTTTGAAACGAGATAGTTATCAGTTCGTCCCAAACATAATATTTATTTCGAAACGTTTCATGTAACTTACCAATACTTTATTTAAAATTTACCCTTAATAACATTATATTATAAAAAGGTGAAGACATAAGTTTATATCCAGTTGTGGTATTTATTAAGATCGATATCTAAAAGGTTATAAAGGAAATAAGTAGTAGAGAAAAACCGGATACGTGATATATAGCTTTGCTAAGTTGTTGTAGGGAAATAGGGAAGCGTAATAACTTTAAGTGGTTGATAAGCTGTTTACTTAAAACGTTGTAATATTTACAGCCTATATTTATGAAAACGTGAAAAGAACGACTAAAATTGTAAAGTAAATTTACTATAAACAAAAAACTATTCAAAAACTAAAACGAAGTTACCAAGTAGAATTAAAGTTCTATTAATTTTTATAAGCAATTGTATGTAAAAGTTACGTTTTTCCTCCTTTAAGGTTGATAATATCTTCGGCTGAAGTAAAATGGATTTCCATAACGGCTTCAGCGTTAAAGCCATTCGGATGTTACGCCGGATCCCACGGGTAGGTATGGATACAATAGCTGTTCGCATCGTAACGCAAGTATAACCCGAGGTTTTTAAGATGGGAAAGTTCCGAGTAGTTAACCTAAGCGGTACGCCGTTTAAAAGCGGTTCAAAATGCGTTTACGCTAGTTATAATAATATCGCCTTGGCTATCCCAAGCGGGCGCGTCGCCGTCATTATTCCCACTATAGTAAGCGCCCCTAATAATGATAATACTAGTGTCGCCGTAACGAATACCGAAATTATAAAGGCGTTCATCGATAAGTTGGGTGCGAACTACCTATTTATCATAGTCCGCGGGTATATCGAGGGTAAATAACGTATTAACGAGTGTATTATTAATAACTCCCTTTAAAATTACGAGTTTAACGGCGGACTGTCAGGTTATGCTGCTGGCTTTCACGAACAAAGGCTTTTAAACGTTGAAAAAACCGTAAAATTATTCGTAAACTCTCTACTATATGTTTGTAAGTTGAGTAATAGCTGTTTTAGTTGTGTTATGGTCGTAAGAGTAAGTATGGAATATAGCTATAAAGGCGTCGGAATCGTTAATACCGCCGTCGTTTCTGTAAGTATGGCAACTTTCCATAATAGTTTTCGCGAAGTTTTTTAACCATTGAAAAATAACGTAAAAATTAATCCTTCCTAGTACCGATAAACTTCTAGTTTAGCGGTAATTTACGTATTATTATAGCCCTTCATACGGGAAATCGTAACTTAATACCAGAAAACTTAACCGATTAATTAAAATGTTAATATTCAGGTGGTTAGTGCCCGTTAAAAGGGGCGCCAGTATTGTAATCGAAATTAAGGGAATCTAAGTCGTCTTCGTTTAAAGAGTTGACGCAGTTTTCGGTAAAAAAAGGTATAACGGTAGCGTCATTCGTAACGTAAGTGAGGGAAACCTCTTAAAGGGGAAATTAACCCGAGGACGTGGACGTACCGGCAGTTTAACTTGTCGGGTTATGTTCATTGAAGCGTTTAGTTCGTTGGTTTTCATTATTTTAAGTATAAAGCGTGTTTTCGAACAGCTTAATCCCGTTCGATAAGTTTTGTACATATGATGTTGGTAAAGAGTTTGTATTTAATCGTAAGATAGTCGTACTAAACCAATAAAGCGCTTTAAAACTACTCTCTAACATGTAAGTTAAGTAATTACTCTAGGGCCCAAGGGTTTAGATTTGATATGTCATAAGATAAAAACATTGCCCTTTACTATAGCCGTTAATAAGCAGTTAAGATACCGTCGGAAAGAAATCAAGGTTTATATATAAAAGAACTATAACTTAAGTTATCGCTTAAGAAAGTTGGATTCTGTCTATAAACCTCGATGAAGAAAGGAAAGAAAAGTCCCTGCTAGGGAGCGGTTATAGAGCTAATATGGTACACCCCCCCCCTCCTCTTCTCCATTATATGAATTGTGGAAGCGTGTCCCTAAGCGGCTTCCTCCCTACTCTATAGTATCATAGGAGCGTGTAGAACTACCATAGTTAGATCCCTGGTAATACTAGCCAGGCACTAGCCTATTATATAAACACCTGTTTCAGTTAATTCGTATCATAGTTTACAACATCATATAACTATTATTAGTAGGTATTTGTTACGGAGTTCTTACAGTGATTCCAACAAAACAATCTTCTTCAAACCAGTTTCTAATTAATTTTATGTTTAAATAATATCACAGAAATAAAAGGTAAACTTCGTATTATTTTTTCCAGTGATTTATTTCCTAATAAAAGCATTAGGAATTGGTTCATCTTTTTAATTGTTAATGACTGCATAAGGACTTAATTTCTACCTTTATTACCGTATCTTTAAAATATTAGGCGTAACTTTTTGAACAGCCGTCCCGTAGTATTAACTTCAACGTCATAGATAATTCTAAATTTTAAAATCGTTAAATTTGATCCTTTATAGTTAGAGTAACACTTATGTATAAATTATACAACTTTTCAACTAAAGAATCTAGTAACATTAGTATTGTCATTTTCTTTCAAAAACTTATCCAAAGTCTAAATTATCCTTTTTTCCCCGTTAACACAAATAGTATTATGAATGCAGCCTACCGTATATTCCTAATATCTGATATTTTTTTTTATTTGATGACCAGCTTCTTCTTCGTTATTTCATATATATATCAATCTTTGAAGAAAAGAAATTATGTTTCATGATTCGCTAAGCCTTAATATTCTCATCATTATTATTATTGCTACCGTTATTCCGTTTCATGTAATATTGAATTTGGATTATGCAAAATATTGCAAAACTATTAACAATTTTAATAATTACTTTAAAGTTGAAGATACTTAAAATCTTCAATACATTATCACATCTGCCTAGTTCTCGTTATATCAAGACTTTTCTTTGAAACGGAAAATTTGGTACGTTGATTATTATAGGGCCGTTCCTAGTATTAAAGCCATCATTGAATTGGCGTATAGCATATTCGTTTCGCAATTTCTTTAAATTGTTACCGTATATTACGGCTTTCTTTTAGTTATTCATTAATAATGACGATTCCCTCATTAAAAGGAGATATTATCCCAAAACAAGTAATATTAACACTAAGTTATTAGAGTTTACAATATTATTCAAGCCCTTTACCACTATCTGAAGACGTACCTTCTAGTTCATAAGGCTTTTAATCTCCTACATGAAGATTTTATTCGCTCTTAAAAGTAGTTCGTATATAGTTTCGACTTTGATAATGCTTTAATAGGCCTTAAAAAGTACCTATTTAGACTAAATCCCTATTATCTCTACATTCATCTGAAATTCCGCTGTAGTGAAACCAGTACCGGTATTGTAAACGATAACGTTTAGTAAACCAAAGTACGTATTCCTCCATAATATAATCAATGTTTCTCAAAAAAAATTCGCTAACAAGGATTTAAGGAACTTCTAGCTGTAAAGAAAAGTTACTGAATACACGACATAAAAACAAATTTATTATCCAAGTAAACCATGTTAATGAGAATCTTATAATTAAAGTCTTTCTTATATTGTAATGTAAACTTGAATTTTTCAAGAACTTAAATGTGTATTCATTAGTGATAATAAGGATTTTTAACAGCTTTTATGTTAAAATAGTCTACATCTCCATATCCTACTAATTAAAAAACTTTGAATAGAATGTTAACCATTGGGTGATTAAAATGCTAATGTAATTAACTTTTATAACTCTATTAAATTCAATACCATTACTTTTATCCTTTCAAAATGAAATAAAGTATCTCCCCTTCAAGGCTTGGAGGAATCTCCGGCCATTCTTAACCAGATTTTTAACGTTAACATCAACGTTAACACCGAGGATATTTATATCTTCCAAACAAAGAAATGGGGTAGAATATTTAAAAATATGGAACCTAATGAGTCCAACCACTATTTTGTAGTCTTGAATCAAATTAACGGTAGTTATTCGTTTAGGCTAAGGCTAGAATTAGCTTTGCAGACATCTTAACCATTAATCTCAACAACAATAATACTTTCTCTTTGTAATACTAGATATTACAAATGGTCCCCTATTAAGTACCCTATAACCCCTTAATCTAATATAATACCTCAAAATGTATAATAAATATAACAATCTCAAATGTTAAAAGTATGTAAGGGATTATGTATTTAATATTTATAGCGAATGTAAGGGTTTACACTGATTAAACGATATAAAAAATCGTAGTTGACTAGCTACTAAACTACTTCAAAAATAATATCTGTATACTATATAACTTGCTCCAACATATCGTTATCATCAACAGTCTCTTCGCCTTCATAATCTACAATGCAATCCAAATAATCCTACCTCGAAGTAAAAGGGTATTAGTTATAATATATTACCTATTGCGTACATCGTTTAGCTAAAGGGTAGTAAATTAATTAAAAACTAGATTTACTATAAATTTAATACCTTCTTTCACTACTACGACGATATTTCTTATAGTTAACAGTTCAATTCGATTCTCAACCTTATTACTATTACAAATTTGGCTTCCAGCCCCAAAATTTTAAACTACATTTTAAACGCTAGAGCTTTCCCTGCTTGCTATCGATATATTACGTAATCAAGAGGTTCTTGTCATCAGAATCGCGAAAATTGTCAGCTTCAAAATACATACCAACTAAATTTGATGTGTACGCAATCATAATTGTAAGCGAAAAACGCAACTGATTAAAAAAGATTTTGTAAGTACTATCTATGAATTATATAATGTATTGAAAATCGCTAATACCTGTAATAACTACCCATAGCTATTCGCAAAATGCCACCTAGTTAAAGTGTATCTTCTCTATTATTCATTTATATAACGTTAACTTTTCGAATATTTGATTAAAAAATCTATTGGTATTTCTTCCTCTTTTTTCTTAGTTATCATTATCATTCACCTTATTGTAACCCAATCCGTATAGTATTGCGCAAAGTGAACATTATACTTGAAGTAACTTTTTATGCCGTCATAAATTTCATGCAAGGTTTTTGTCTTAGTTGAAAAGGTTAGATATAAATCCTTGGCGTAGCTCGTAAGAATTCCTTGAAATAGTAAGTAGAAACTTAAAGATTAAACCTCTATTTACTTGAAAATACAAATAAATGGCATTATTTTCGTGTTTAAGTAAATTGATTGTAAGGTTTACAATTATAATTCTCTATGTTATTCAAAATTTTGGCGAAGTTTGTAAGAAGTTTATAGGTAATATGAACTATTATTACTAGTTTGAGGCAAAGGTTACAATAGTTGTTCTAATTGTTAATGATGTTTTTTTAACGTTTTAAAGTTGCGATAATAAGGATAATTGCCAGTCATCTGACTCAAGGGGTAAAGTTTTGTAATAGAATCTGTAATGTGTTTATATATGTCAATATAGCTAGAATAGGAAACTTTATTTTAAGGAACTTAACGATTTTGAAGGAAACCTTTAGGGGCTTCAGGAATTTGACGATCTTGTTTAATTAACCGCTGGATAGCGCCAACGTCTATTCTTTTTGTCGCGTTAGCGGCCGTTACTTCGTGTACTTTGCCTATAACAAATACGTATTTCACGCTATCGTAAGAGACTGCTGAACTACGAAGCCAATCCATAGGTTCTTTATCGTCAGCGTATAAAATATTCAGTGTGAGTGGAATTAAAGATTTAACTTGATTCTGGATTATATGGCGGTGGCCATTTAGAACGTATATAAAGGCGTTAATAATAGCCAATGGTTTTCTTTTTTACTTATATGTTTTAAAGTTAAGGATTTTAAAGTGAGGATTTTGAGGGTAGTTTTCATGTCAAACTGGTTCAAAAAAAGGTTTTACAAATCTTCATGAGGGTTTTTCTGAAACCTAAATTTCTCGACGATTGATCTCTACTTCCAACTTGGTTTTAACCATACATTAAATTATCTTCCATATATTAATTATGCAGTAGTTCAAAAACTTACATAAGTTTTGGGAAATGTGAGCGCTACAGCTGAAGTCTTCGTCAACGTCCATATAGACAATATACTAGTTAACGTAATTAGTTAATCGTTTTTTTCATTGAAAATTCGTTAACATCTTTAAACCAAAGGATTTTGTTGTAATATTTGAAGAAGATAAGTCCAAGGGCCTCAATTTTCCTTATTTGTTTTTGTTGTCTATTTTGTCGTTTTTGTGCTAACAAGTTAACGTTAATTCAAATAATGTAAAACCTAAATAGTTTGGGCAAAAACATTTCACGATATGGGTAAGTGAGTTTGACCTAGGCATAAAGTCGTGTGACATGGCTTCTTTTAACACGACCTAGCGATTCTTAGTGTTTTCACTTAAATTAGCGACCTTAACATATTTGCTGACGTGTCCGATTAACGATTTCATAATGTAGGGAGAGAAAGAGTAGTATAAAGGGAAAAGTTGGTGTAAATGGTAAAGTTAAAGGCTGTTTGTTGCTAAAATCGTTGCTTGTTGTAATAAAGGTTTTGGACTTAACGATTTGAGATTTGCAGTAGTAGTACCCGAAATAATAGTAACGGCTTAGCCATTTGCAAACTGTAAAATGCTTGACAACATGGTAATCGCCCTTTTTACGATTTAAGACTTTTAACAGTTAATTGGAATGTTTGTTTTCAAAAAGAGTTCAATGAAGATTTTTTGGTGTTTTCGATAATAGCGATGCCACCTCTAAGCTACCGTAAAATCCGACGCAACCTAAAAGTCTTTTCTACTTACTGGCATAAGAACCGTCGCAATTCGTAAAAACCTTTCGCAAGAATCTTCTACCTTAATCTTTCATAAAATGTAACCAGAAAGTAGCTTTTTCTTCTACCTAACCAATCTGTGATTAACCTAATAAGCACTAATCAGTGTTAATAGGCCTTACCTGACAGGCCTTTAGACGTTGCAACGTCATCGATTCGAATCGTGGTCGAAGTAACAGTAGTATTACGTGGTCAAGTGATGGATGTATTGTTCTAGGTTTGGCAAACCGCTAGCCGGTCTGCACACTAATGTGTATGGCCAATTGTTTGGCCCGTGCCCTAGTCTGAAATGTGCAGGCACATATTGTACTTGACTTTACAGTCAATACAATCAACCCACAAAACAATACACTCGACTTGCAGTCAGTACAGTCAACTTACTTGACAGTACAGTTGACTAACTATACTACAATTAACTACTGTTCCAACATTTTCCTTCTAACCTAATTGTTTTTCGTTTAACCTAATTAAATACTAATTAGTATATAAAAAGTTGGTGTAATGATGTTATCGAAGCAAATGGTTCATCGAAATATTAATAGTATAACACCAATTAAATTAATAATAATAGATTATAAATTGCGGAAACCATTAGCTGGTTTCCACCTTAATTACTATAAGATAACGTTAGTCTGTACCTATTGTATAAATGAATACTTCACTTTTGGCATGTAAGCAATGCACGACAGTTGGTATTGCATTAGCTAATGCACTAGTACCAACAGATACTGTGATTACCCTGTTAAATTACACTCCAGTGAATACGTCAAAATATTAAAGGCAAATGAAGGAAGAGAAGAATAAAACCTTCAACCAGCTCTGAACAGCCCTTCATGACAACTTTGCCACCAACTCTCATCCGTCTCGTAAATACCCACCACCAACTCTCATCCATCCCGTAATTATCCATGCCTATTAACACACCATCTATCTACACACCACTATCAATCTGGTTCACGACCTCCTTGCTCGTGAACGCCGACCATTCCGTGCAGGTGTTGGAGACCTGCATCGGAATGACCATCTTGTTGATGGCCTCGGGCCGCACCACGAAGCTCATGAAAAAGCCCGCGCTCGCGTGCCACGAGATGTGGCAGTGGAACGGCCACACGCCCGCGTGGTCCGGGTCGAACTGCATCACCATGTGGCCGAACGCGCGCACCTGCTGCACGTCGCGGCGCTGCGGGTTGTTGGGGTTCGTGATGGAGCCGTTCCACGCGCCGGAGCCTTCGGCGAGCACGTACATGTTGAAGCCGTGGAGGTGCAACGGGTGGCTGTGTGCTTGTTAGTGATGTGTTCCTCAACCCGTGTTAGGGTATGGCCGTTGCAGGCGGGGAGGGAGAGATGGGGGTGGGGGAGGGGCGAGGGGCTTACGCAGCGGGCGAGTTGTTGTTGACAACGATCCGGACACTCGAGTTGCTGTACAAGTTCCGTATGTTCCGGTCAGCCGAAAACGTCGTCGTGCCGTTCTTGAGCGCCAGCAGCGTCGGGTCGTTGAAGTCAACACGCGCGGCCTGGCCGTCGAAATTCCACAGGTTGACACCCGACCCATTGGTGAAGAGGGAGATATTGTACGTCGCCGTGTACGACGGGTTCGGCAGCTTCATCGCGTACGTCGGGACCGTCAAGCTTAGGTCGTCGTTGGCACACGTGCCAGGGTCAGGCACGTTCCAGGCCGTCGACGTGGGCGGCTTGCTGGTGTCCGCGCTGGAGTAGTAGACGCCGGCGAGCCCGTTGGGCTGCGTCGTGAGCGAGCAGGACGTCATGTTGCTGCGCATCCAGAACGCCGACGTCGCGGGCCCCTGGTTGGCGGTGATGAGCACATCGCTGCGCTGACCGATGCCAAGCGTGACGACCTTGGTCGTGTACGGCTGCACCTCGACGTAGTCATTCGCGATGACGGTCAGCGTGTGGCCGTCGATGGAGAAGCGCTGCACGCCCTCGGAGCCCGAGTTGATGAGTCGCAGGCGGTGCGTCTTGCCGTAGGTGAGCTTGAATATGCTAAGGCCCGCGTTGTTGACGCAGGGGGTCTGGTCGCCCGCGTCGACGCGAGAGCAGTTGAAGTTGCCTTTGCCGTTGATCAGGTTGTTGACTGAGGTCACCAGGCCGCCCTGCGGGGTGAGGGTTTGCTTGACGAGGGATTCGTAGTCCTTGTGGTACCAATCCGAGAGGAACACGGGGCCGATGTCGATGTCATAGTTTGCATTCTTGGGCCCGTAGACCACGATGGGCCCCGTGGCGCCACCAGACCACTGCGAGGAATAGTGGGCGTGATACCATGAAGTGCCGTAAAGCTCGGCCTTAAACTGGTATGTGTAGCTCTTGCCGGGGGCAATGGGGCACTGGTCGACACCGGGTACACCATCTTCCCAAGGGGTGGCGGTCTGAAGGAACCCGTGCCAGTGAAGAGCGGTGCCTTCGGAAGGGCCGGTGATATTGTTGTGCAACGTCACTTGAACGGTATCTCCCCAGTTGGCCTCGATGGTCGGGCCGGGAAAGGCGCCGTTCACAAGAAGAACATTCCGTTGATAGCCATCAGGAGAAATCACACCGCGGCTCACAGTGAAGTCGTACGATCGGATGATACCAGTGGTGGGAGACTGGGTGTAGGGACTGGTGCCTGTCGCCGTCCGGGTACCCCAAGGAGAGCCATTTGGCATTGGGTTGTTCGTCAAGAAGAAGGGCAGCAACGCCGCCACGAGGGTGCCCAGGGACGAAGAGCTGTGGCACTTCTTAGTATTATGCTCTAGAAAGTCTACATCAAAGGGGCTTACCCATTGGTCTTCGTCTGCGGTAGATTCAATGCAACGCTGAAGAGCCAGCTGATTGTTGACTTGATGAAGCCGAGTAATCCTCCGAAGAGGGATCCGAATGCCATCGTGTGTGGTTAAGGAATCGGTCTGAGGGATTGACAGAGAGCTGTTATTCATGAAACGAATGTGATATGTGGCTCAATAATGCTGACAAGAAAAGAACGAATGTCGAAAGAGAGAGACTGGATGCTGGATGCCGAGATCTTCAACACAAGACCTTGGACACGGGGAAGCTGGCCAGATTTATATCCACGAACACACCACATCGAACCCGATGTACTGTGAGCACTCGAGCTCCACTGTTCATGCATCCAGCAGCCCATCGGCAACGCCATTCCTGCAGCGGCTAGTTAGGCAGTCGGTCGAGGATAGGGGACTTTGTGTGAGCGGTGCCGGCGGTATGGTAGAGAGGCATAAATTCACGAACGGCGAAGACCGTGCAGTGGCTTGCGGCTAAACTAGAGCGTCTCGGCGGATGAGCTACCAGCTTTGGCGCCGGAGACGGCACGGTTGCACAGGTTTCCTGGCTGGTGTAGTTCCGCACAGCTGGGCGGCCAGAAAGGGGGGACTTGGTTCTATGCAGCACATCAGCGGCAAGAAACAAAGGGGATGCAATGGGACTATCCACTCTGTCGAATAGCCGGACAACAAACAGGTAGGAAGGCTAGTGAGACACCCGAGTAGGTAGAAGGAAGAGCGACGGTCCGGCGACGGTCCGGTATTGGCTGAGCGGGTGTGTGAAATCCCACTTTGGTCAATTTCGAAAAGTATACTTTGGATGGCTGAGAAGAGCGCCGGGGTGGATTGTGGGAGGTTGCCGTTGCCGATGTCACTGTCCCAACCCGAGGCATGGAAGGAGAGCCACAATGCTTGACGATGTGCGTACACTACGCGATGCTGACACCGGTAAAAAGTGTGACCGTGAAGCTGGGTGAGGGCTCAAGAGGTGACAAGCATCCACCTAGTGACGCCAATGTAAAGCCGCACTGCAGTTTAGTCTGATGATTTGTCCAAGGGAACAGCGAGGCAAGAACGCGAACACCTGCTAGTGGGTGCACCTCAGCCGTTGCTTCACTGCCTTCCCAAAGCAAACAGACAGACCCACAGTCGTGGAATCGAGACCACGGCGTTTCGGATCACGGGTGGGATGCCGAAACGAACTCGGACAGAAAGCCTGAAGCTTGACCAGAACCAGGACTCCAGGACCAGGACCAGAAACGTGCCTTATCAAATATCGTATTGCCACGTGTGTGCATGTGGTGAGCTGCTTTCCTGAGACTCTGCCGCTGCCAAGCCGTCATCGATATTTGAGTAGACACTGAATTCCGTGGCTTACGAAGAAGCCTCCCTCAAGCTTCATCAACATCGCGAGAACCCGCGCCCGCAGTGCTGAAGCGTGAAGGTTGCTGGCAACTGTGCAACTGTTGCCACATTTCATATCAATGACTAAGTCCTATGAAGCGTAAAAGGAGACACTTCACGAAGCTGCAGTGGACCCGTAGGAAGGCGGTGAGCCGCAACCTTCAATATCAGTTCATCCCCATTTTGAAAGGCCTGGGAAGACCTGGGAATGCGTACCTGCGTCTGTTGGGCCACTCACCCTGAAGCTTGTTCTTGGTCCGACAGCGAGTGCATCCGTGCTCCCTTTGGGGCTGCTATTCTCGTTGCAGCACTTGTACAGTAAGTAGTTGCAACTAGCTCGACTTTCAGGGGGACGCCCTTGCGATTGGCGCCCGGCTGGGTTTCGCCTGCTCACGATGAGCACGGCCTCGTTCCGGGGAAGTAGTTGTTGACTGTCAATGATCAGCCTTTGAACCCATCAGCCTTGAAATGCGTCGGACAAAGAGCTACTGCAGGAGACGTCTGGAGGCAGAGCTGCGCTTGGGACCGCAGGCGACTTGCTTGCGTAAGCGTCTGGTTGGCGCTGGTCGCGCACCTGTTTTGAAGCTCTTCTCCAGCCGCCGACCCAGCAACAGTCCACCAATCCAGCATGCCCCTCTTGCGTTCACGATTTTCCCTAGGTTTCGACCAGGAAGCATGTCAAGTGGTAGCAAAATTTTCAAGCGCGGAGGCCCCTGGCGCGATGTCATCGCTGACGGTCCCTCACGGTGGAAAATCGGCATGTGTGGCAGAGCGCAATGAGGAGGAAGTGGCGAATAGGAATTTGTTGGTATTTGCGAGAAGGAATATGTTTGGAACGCCATCCTCCATTTCCCAGGGTATTCACAGTCGTGTTGTACACCAGCCGAAAGACATTCTTGGCAGTCACTTGTCAAAGCCTTCCCGGTGTGAGGGCAGAATGCCCTATCCGTCAAAAGTGGTCGTTGCGCGGAAAAGGTGCTCGCCGAGAGGCTGCCATGATTATGGGAATCCGTTGCGAGTTTGCATAGGCCTGTTGCATAATTGGGGAGGCGTCGGATCGAATGACACTGCCGACGGACATGAAGAAGCTGCAAGAGCCCAGGGTCAGCCAGTACTCTTGTTTCGACGTGTGCAGAAGCGGCACCGAGCATACCCAAAGGTTGCGCCTGATGCGCCCATAAACTGGCCAAGTGTCCTCATTATACCGTTGGGGCCCGCGCCATATCTGAAGATGCTCACTGTGCCTGGTGAAGAGTCAGTCCTGGCCCCGCGCCGATAGGCAGCCGAGCGACGATTCCGTACCGTAGATGAAGCCAATGATGACACCAACAGCTGCCCAAATCCTGTCAGAACTGTCTCCGAAGCAAGTCAGATGTGGATGTTGAAAGACGTACTGCCGCCCATCATGGCGCCCATCTTTGCTGCTCCACATTAGCGACCTCCGTGGCCATGTCCGACAAGAGTCCTGGGAGCCAGGAATGCGTACCCTTGTCGAAGTTCGAGGGGCCAACAGGCCCACCACGGTTGACTGGGACTGGCATGCTGTCTGGTGTTGTCGGCGAATACAGACGGTGTCTTGGGCATTTCAGGATTCATGTGGCGGGAGCCGAAGTAGAAAATTGTATCACTGCGTAGGCCTGCGCCTGCCGGTGCGCCTGCCGGCCGGGGCCAGTCCCACTGACAGTAAAGGGTTAGCCAGCGTCCTAGCGCCCCCTGACCATCCCCACCACGACTCCCTCCCTGCCAACAGTCATCTCTTGGTCTACAGATAGGTTGCGGGCAACGGATCAGGCAATGTTACGAAATACTCGTGGTTAGCAGATGTGTCGGAAGATTATAGAGAAGAAACTTGGTATTGCTGGGCAGGTTCTTTGACTTTGTAGGCTTGTCTCCTGTTTGTTATCTGCTCCTAGGAAAAGTTTCTAGTGCGGCGCCTGTGTCCCCTAGGCTCCGTCTCCTAGGCTCCGTCTCCTAGTTACAGTTGAGTGTGACCCCATGCTAAAAAAGACGCTAACACCCAAACCGCCGAATCAATCTACCCCCAGACGCCGGGACGGGCCAGTGGTACAGTGGACACAGGCAACCGCAGAACGAAAGCTGTCGGTGGACTTACTTGTACACATCCGCTACTGCACTCCAAACATCGTCACGTCTATCCCATCCACGACCGCCTCTCGGACCGTCTTTCTCCCAATTGCAGAGTGAGTCCAACGTTGTCTGTCCATGAGGAGCACGCACGCGGGCACAGCAAGCCTTATGCCCCCCTGGGCCTGTCACGAGCAAGCGTCCCGTCGTTGGCTTGCCTTTGCGTTGTTACGCGGCTACTAAGCCGATGACCTCAGTGGGAGTTCCAGTTCACAAACAGGGCTAACACATCAATCTCCACTTCCAGCGCCATCAGCAACTCCAACTGCCAGACTGCGGGTCCCGCTGCCATTTCTTCCTGCCGCGAAATAGAAGCATTGGTCACCTTCCACCATCGCCATCACCAGCACGGCACGCATGCTCGCGTCGCCCACCGCAGCTGCCCACCGCCTCGCTGAGCCTTGCTTGCTCTCCACATCCAGCGCGTCCGCGATTCGGATTGTGCACATGGTGATAGACTTGGGCCACGACTACTCCTGCGCCCACGAACACACGCCGCCTCGTCACCGCGACACTCGCGCCCGGAGATTATCCAACCACCGAGACCCCCTGCTCCTGTCCATCCTTCCTCATGACTGCCGTTGCCAGCCCTCCCAGTTTTGCGAACATCAACCGGTCGGCATGGGGGCTTAATGGTGGCCAGTCTCTCAACTCCATGAACTCCGAAGACGTCAGAGGCGTCCTCATGCCTCGCAAGACCATTCCTCGGAACAACTCGTCCTCCTCCATCTCATCCATCTCCTCCGTCTCGTCCACATCCACCGCGGTTAGCAGCAGCAATGGCCAGCAGACAAACGGCGTTGCTACACAATCCCCTGTGCCTGTGGGTGGCGAGTTGGGTGGTTGGCCCAATGCCGCACCTCGGAAGCGACCACAGGGAAAGGGGCAGTGGACCGGTCCAAGGCTCGAAGGAGGCACGGAATCAGGCAGAATGCCGATTACGCGCCCCCAGATCGCAAACGGCTTAAATGGAGCCGGGCCCATGTCTCCTGCTTCTCTGCTGCAGTCTCCAGGTCCCATGACTGGCCAGAGGTCCTTGGCTGAGCCCCTGACCTCGAGCCAGCCTGTGCTTTACCTCCTCTCTCTCAATGGCACCTTCGAGCGAAAGACCATCCATGTGCCATTCTATCCGGAGACACTCCGCGTCGGTCGCCAGACCAACAACAAGACGTTACCGACTCCGCTGAACGGATTCTTCGACAGTAAAGTGCTGTCGCGGCAGCATGCGGAGATATGGGCGGATCGGCAGGGCAAGATTTGGATTCGCGATGTCAAATCTTCCAACGGAACCTTTGTCAACGGCACGCGACTCTCCCCCGAAAATCGCGAGTCGGAGCCCCACGAACTCCAGTCTTCGGATCACCTTGAGCTCGGCATAGATATCGTGAGCGACGATCAGAAGTCAGTGGTACACCACAAAGTGGCCGCCAAGGTTGAACACGCAGGCTTTCCAAACCTTGCAACCAACCTATTGGACATGAACTTTGGTGATCTGGACCCTGCAAACGGCGGCATGATGATGCCCCAGGCCGGTGGCACGCCATTCAGAGGCAGGAATGGCAGTGCCAGTCAGGGACAGCATTCGGCGGGAAACAATAGATCACTGACGGGAGCTGCAGCTCAGATGATGAACGTCCAACCTAGCGGCATGGCGTTTAACAGCCGCAATTTCATGAACACCCATCCATCAGCAGAGCTTATTGTAAAAAAGCTGCGGGTAAGTCCTGGACGTTCCAACCACGCGCTGATGTGAAGGAGCTGACAGGTACGCAGCATGAGATGCGCAACGCTCGCCAGCAAGCGCAGGACCTGTCCCGAACTAGCAAATTCTTGGATGCGCTCTTGTCCAACGAAGACGTGAAGAACCAGGATAAAATCGAAGCTCCAGCTCCAGAGCCTTCCAAGCCGGTGGTTAATGGCAACTCTCTGTCTTTCCGCTCTGATACCAGAGCACGATTCTCCGACCCTCCGGCACCACCACCACAGCAGCCGCTCCCCGAGAAGCCGGATGCTGCCAGGACACAAGCTGACAGTCCGTCCTTGAAGCGCACGACGACCGAGAAGCCGAAGGTCGGCCCCTCGGGCACCTCGCCTGTGCGGCAAGATAACCTGAGCCAAATAATACAACTTACCGAAGCGCTCAACAGCGCAAAACGCGAAATCGACTTCCAGACGGCCAAGATGCGAGACCTCGAGGAAATGCTGCAGAAGGAGAGGGAAGCGCGCCAGGCTGCAGAAGAAGTGGCCAAACGACTGGAAGGGGACGTACATGCAAATGCGCGGATGAACGGGACGGCGAACAGACACGACGTCGATTCCACCGCATCGGAAGAAGCTTTCGAGCCCACGACAGAGCCCACGAGTGGTGGAGTGAAGGAGGTGGTTGAAGACAAGATATGTGTGGCGAGTGAGTTCGATCGTCTATTGTCAGAAGAGGACACCATGCCATTATCACTCCAATCCAGGATGGACCGTATGCTGTCGGAGATGACCCAGTTGAAGGAGCAAGTGGACGCATACAAAAAGCAGGCTGAGCAGGCGACTTCAGAGAGGGACGCGGATCGCAAAACGCTGGCAGAAATGATACGGCAGATTCGCCGGAGGGACGAGGAAGCGGTGGCTCTGAAGGCCGCCGCCGCAGGGAGGGCTCGATCACGGTCGATATCGAAGGGGAGAGATCGAAACTTGACCATCACTGACCGGGATCCTAGCCGGGGCCGGTCGGGCGCCAGTGGCATTGACCCAAGCCTCGACAATCTCACGGAGGACTTGCTCGAAGACAAGCCAACTCTGTCTCGCGCAAACACAATCACACCGGTGACGCAGTCTCCATCGAGTCGCAGCGTGGCAGATCTGGCAATGAGGGAATCGCTACCGTACGCGTCCATGATAGGCGTTGTCTTGATAGGCATGGGGCTCATGGCGTACATCAATGGTTGGCAGCCGCAACCAGCACGGCTGGATCAATGAGGTGGGAACACCCGGCTCATGGAATATTCCACCCTGTATATTTTCTCTCTTGGTTGGGGGCATAGCTGGCATTAGCAAGAATCAGCCTACTTACATAATGAATTTCTACATTTGTCATTGTATACCAGATTAGTATACGTATACCCCAATTGGGGGGCATCACCAGGACGCACTTCACTCGGTCGCCAGATTTCCAGTGGCCTAGACAGGCATCAGGATCCTAGACCACGGACACGAACGCTCCAATCTTGGCCCAAATATTTCATGGGTTGTGATCCCACTGAGTGACTAGGCGACGGCGTGACGCGGCGCGGCGCGGCACAGCGGTACCATGCTTGGTGTCTTGACGCCGTTGTCACTGTACAAAGAAGGTTGATTACAGTACAAACGGGGTCTTTGAGTGGGGGGGGTAGAGAGGTGTATTTGCATTGTTGTTTCTAGTTCGGCTAGTCCCTGCGGGTACCCCTTTACCCTCCAGACATCCCTCCTATGACTGCGGGTAGCCATTTCCCTAGTATAAGTCATGCTTGGTATGCACATCAATCCTCTATGCTACCAAAGTCCTTGGGGAAAACTTGTGCACTGTCCTACCACAAGAACCGCAGTTTGCAAGTTTTGTCGTGCAAATTGCACTAATCTCGCACATCGGGACGACTGCCTTTCCTGTATTAACAAAATATATTGAATCTTGGACGGGAATTTATTGAACTATTGATTCCTGTACATTTATACATACTACGTATATATATAAATAGTAAGTGAAACCACGCTTTCTACTGTTGTGAAATTCCCAAAATTCCATGATTTTTGTACTGCTATATACCATGCCAAATTTTGAAACCTCTATACTTTATTTCCATTATAACATTACACGTAATAACAGTAAATTGTTTGAAAACGTTATATATTCATCACTCAAACTATCAATTTCGACCCAACATTAACTTTCAACATGGGTACATGGACCGTTTTATTGAAAAAGGTCAGCGAGCTATATTATAAACCCGGTCGTAACTATTGCATATGTAGTGCAGTTGACTATTGTCAACTGCAGTAGTATGTAATATAGCCAACATCGACTGTATTAACGTCAATATCATTAACTCAAGTTTATGACAACTGTTTCGTTGAGTGACCCTTGACTAACGTTGTTTGTTATCTTACCTTACAATCGAAGCGATGATTGTCAACTCCTAAGTGAAACGTGCCAGTATTGTTCCATAAATAAATAGGTAGGAACTAGCTAGCAGTTCCTACAATCTAGAACAATATCATCTATTCCATTTACATTGCCATAAAATTGTACTTTCAACTTTGACCAAGCGTCAACTTTCTTGGCATGGGTGTACAGACCACCTTGTTCAGAAAGGTTAGGGACCTATACTGTAAACCCTAATAGTATCTACTTTCAAGGTTTATTTTCCAGATATAACCGTCCTTAATACCATCATTATATCTGCCCTTTATTTCCTTGTTCCATTAACAATTGGCTTAATAATCATGTCATTATTTTCAGGTAACTGTTGGTAGGCCTGCCTGTTAGTGTAGGCCTTTATCATTGTAACGTAGTTGATTCGAATCTCTGTGGTCGAAGTAACTGGTGTTGCATTGAAAGTGGTGATATATTGTTACTTCTAAGTTTGGCAGACCGCTAGCCGGTCTGCACACTAATTTGTATGGCCAAATGCTTTGGCTTATGCCCCACTTTGAAGTGGACACATACTGCATTAGACTTGCAGTCAATCCCACAACTTGCAGTTAATTTGTAGTCAGTACAATCAACTAATTGTTAGTATAGTTGACTTGACTGTACTGCAATTAACTGCTATTTCAATACTGACGACTTTTTGTTCTGTGCTAGCGTGGTTAACCACTAATTGGTGGTAATCCTTGAAATCCCTCCTTAGTCCGCATACCAAACCCCTGTTAATTTCAGTCAATTTGCACTGAAACTGACATAATTTACGGCCCTTTGCCCCACATTTCCGAGCCCTCCGTTTCTTAATTTCCGTGCACAGGGTTTTCGCCATAGACTTGTGCGCCTTACATATTTCACCAATTACACACCTTTTGCCAGTAATTCCAAGCCTGCTTTTCTTACACGTTACTACTGTTACTGATACCGTTGTCATTACCCTAGCAGTTTTTTAATTTGCTAGGGCACCCTTGTTCCTCCACGTTACGTGCCGGATGGTCCACGTAGCTCTCGATTTGTATGGTTAGCATATTACTGTTTATAAACCTTTCTAAGGCGTTACTAGGCATGACCTTGGTTATAACGTTAGCGAGGTTATCTTTGCCGTTAATTTATCGGAACTTGTCGATTTCCCAGCTTTTGTATACCTGTTTCATAACTATTGTATCTATTATTAAACGTTTTTCATTATTTGTGTTTAACTTTAATAGGTATTCGTAAAAGCTTAGGGTGTTTTTATATATAATTATAGGTATCATTGGTAATTTTAGTTGTTTGGTGATAAGTTTTAACGTGGCGTTAGTTCTTATACCGATATTAAAATTCGTTATTATACCATAAACATTTAATATTCATACGTTTCGTATTATATATTTACATTGGACGGATATTTAGTACATAAGGTTACCGGTGACCGTAAATTACTCGTTCAACTTTTCCTCGTTAATGAGTATAATACGATACCTAATATACTATATAAAGTTAATATTATTTGCAAAGAAGCTATTTGTAGAGATTATTAACTTCAATATTATTAAGTCTACTGAAACCATATGAATACCTTTTTTAAATTTCCCATTTTTACTAAATCCTTTTATTTAATTTATCCAAATCCATATCTTTTAAATTCTATACTTATATCGTAATCGATAGGTCTTATAATTCCTCCAGTTGGTATAACGTGACAATGTAAGCTACATGAGTTTTTAATTCTAGATATCGTTGTGATTTTGCTTCGTTGGCTTTATTAATCGGCATTAAGTTCATAGCTTACCCTGTTTGAAGTAAACTAAGGTACGTGTTATAAGTATCCTTATTAGCTTTTATATTAGAATATAGATTAACGATTTATTAAACTCAAGTTATATGCCTTAAACTAATATTTTAATCGGCTTATACTTTTAAAAGCCTGACTTTTAAATGATAGGCTATTCCATTGTTGTCAATTTAACGCTTCTAAGAAGGAGGGTAATGTTAATTAATATATTGACGTTGCCGAAGTTTTTTCCTTATGTGATTATTAAATACAGATCGAACGTTAAGGTTTATATACCTAGCTTATTTTTAAAGTACATTTGATACGTTAAAAACTAATAGACACCTGCTTTATGTTATGGTCCGACCTATAATAGTAAGCCAAGTATGTGCCAAATGGGGTTTATTATTGAGGTATAGCGGAAGACTAAAAGAGGTTACCGCGGCCTATCGTGCAGGACCTATAGGTATAGCTGGTGCCCAACCCATTACGTACCTTTACACGTACCGTATACAGACCGTGCTCGGTCCGTACCTGAACCGGGCTCAGACCGAGTACAGTATATCCCGTTACATCTACAATTACGTAACCTATAAACTTAATAGCCAATGGCTTAAATTTACAATATACTCCCTTTTCTTTCTCGAACTTTATAAGGGCCGCGGCGTTCCACTAATTGAACGTGAGACGCAAGCCTTGTCCGCTTAATATACGGGCTAGGCGCGAGTTGGGCATGAGCCGATAACATAACTTTTAACGCGTCGTATAACATAACAGCAGGTTTAATCCTCGGCCTCTGGTGCTATATAACGCGCCCCTTTAACGTACCATATAACGTATCGGCTGGTTTAACCCTAGGTTTTCGGTACCGTATGACGCGTCCCCTTAAGGTGTCGTATAACATATCGGTCGGTTTAATCTTAGGACGTTGACGTCGTATATCGCGCCTTTTAGCTTGCCGTATAACGTATCTTTCCTATCGTCTGTACTATATAACGTACCCTTTAACATACCGTATAATATATCGCTTTTATCGCCGGTATCATATAAGGCGCCCTTTTACTGTACCGTGTAACACGTAACCCTTACCGAATCCAATCCGCCAGTGCTTATAAATACGGATTTCAACGTAACTCCTAAAAATTCCCTCTTTTTCCCTCTATTTCGTTAACCTCTTTTCGATATTTTTTACCTTTACCATACCTTTTATGACAATCTTATTACCGTTCTTTATATCTTAATCGTTACTTTCCTATCGATATCTTTTCGCCTTTTAACCCCTTTAACTTTTTTTTTCGTTATAGCTTATATTTACAATAGATTTAGCCTAGGTTATATCGCTGTAAAAGCTTCTGCTAAAAACCATTAACCGACGCATAAAGTATGTTATCTTATTATATATAAATACCCAATCGCTAATTATATTTTATAGTTTTTTAGAGTTATAAGAGACTTATTCATCTTCGGTAATAACGAAGATAAAAGCGAACTCCCTCTTTTATAAACGAACAACGCGTATATATTGTATATTAATTCATGTTTTAAATTTGGCGTTTTTTCCATTTATATTCAAGTTTTTTATAAATAAGGTTGTCGTATATGTTGAAAGGCATATAATAATATAAACTTAATAAAAGAACTTGATAGGAAACTCGACCTAAATTAACCTTTTTTTGTAATATATTTAGGAGATGAGTTTATTTCAGGCCTAAATTGGTTTATGCGCCTTATAACGGTAATTGATCACAGTTATTAAACACGGAAGTTATATTTTATCCCCCGTTCGTAAGTAGTAAGGAGATATCCCGAGTTACAAACCCGTGTTCATTTTTATGTTTTCCGAATTAGTGAATCAATTTACTTGGTTTCGAAATATTAACCGAGTTTAAGGAATCTTTACCGTTTCAATAATATAGGTTATTACCTTTTTCACTATACGTTTTCGTCGTCCCCTTTTTCCGGATCCGTTTTTTAAAAACTTTTTTATTAGATTTTACGGTTTCGCTTATTTACCATGATAAAACTCCCTCGGCTAACTATATGTTAACGCGTAATTTTTTCACGCCGGCTTTTTTTTAACTTCCGTTGTATACCTTCCCGTAGATTTAGCCCAAACGGTTCAAATGATATAAGTATATAAGTTATATATTTTATAATTAATATAGACTACTGCTTATAAAATGTAAGAAGCGATATTCAAAGCCTAATCATACAAGCCCCGTTTTTATGTATCTTCCATTTATTAACCTTGATTCAGAACGAATTAATCGGGTTGACTAAAAATGGGCGAAGGATTATATCCGGATCGATCGCGTCGCCTAGGTATAAACTAATGTATTAAAATTCCTGGAAACCCATTTAAAGGGTCGTTTTTCCCGTTCCGCCCCTCGTTAACCGTTATCTTTTACTTTTTCCAAAGTTAGTCCCGTTTAACATTACCCGCCTTTTTTACGTCGTTTTGTACCCGCTCTGTTTTTCGTTAACCCCCGTTGTCGGCGTTTACCAAAACCTGCTCCGCTTTGCGCCGCCTGCCTTTACCGGTCTTTTCCAGTATCCGGAGCTAATCTTAATAGGTTAGTTAATATTAATAACGTTATTAATCGTTAAATACAAACAAGGATAATAATAACGAGTAAATTTTTTTTAATAAATTGTAGTAAAAGCCATTTAACGGTTAGATATCAATTTTAAAAATCCGGGTAATATATATTCAGCTTGAACTATCGTATTATATTTTAATAGTAGTGGATTCTCCACTTTTATTATAAGCATTTAATTATTTCCAAAGTAAAGACGGTTTGTCCAGCGTTAGTTATTTGGTAAATATTTGATGCCGATGTCGAAAGATTGAGCTATTATATACCCGGGCGTCTCCTTGTTTCGCCTTGAATTGATTAAAGGTTATAATATACTAGTAGTTCTTTAACAATTCCTATTTAGATTTATTATAACCTTTTTACTTAACTATATTAAACGAATATCGCTTCGCCCTGTTTTTACCTCGAAAATTTCTTATATTTTAAATTCCTCGCATATACCTTTTTTTACGTCGTCAACGACGAAAACTGGTCCCAGACGAATATTGAATAGTACTTGTGAAAGAAGGGGGTCCATAACTGTATATTCAACTAAATGCATAAAAAATATAAGGTATTTACCAGGAATATCCAAAATGATATTTAAAGGGTTTGGAATATCAACGACCTGGTACTAATTGTTAAATTGGTTAAACTTTTTATTCGAAAGATTAGTTTTATTATTACCTAAGTTAAGTTAAACATAATCGCTCACTCTATACCGTTTTACCGGACGTTATCGGCAGTTTGTTATTGTTTTTATTTTTTATTAAATATATGTTATCGCCGCTTAGGATAACTTTATACCTTTTCATAAGTATACTAAGAATCTAGCGATTTACCCCATCGGATTAGTTGATAACTTCGTATTTTTATTTATGTTCGAGACGAAGGATATTTTATATCTATTTACCAAACAATTTGCGTTTTCCTTGGCAACCGTCGACTTTCGGTTATTTAATATAAATTAATGGACGGGTAAGTATAATGCCTAGTTATATTACAAAAAGGCAACGAAGATTTGTTCATTTTTTTTAATTTTTTTTAGGTTATATGTTCGGTACCAACATTCATTTTTAAATGATATGTTGTAAATGAAATTTGTTTAATTCCAATTACGAAAAGTCTTTTAAAATACATGTACCTAATTCGAACCGCGGTTACTAATAATAAAATCTGTTGATAGGCATTAGACGTTATAACATTATCGATTCGATTGGTCAAAGTAACAGTAGTATTACGTGGTCAGATGGTGGATATATTATTTTAGGTTTAGCAGACCGCTAGCTAGTCTGTACTATAATTTGTATGGCTAAGTGCTTGGTCGGTACCTTAGAGTAAAGTACAGCGTATTACACTCGACTTACATCTAATACGGTAAGTCTTTACAAAGCAATACATTTGTAATACAGTTAACTTTATTGAAAGTAAACTTGACCTAGTGTATTGCATGTAATACTATTCCAACACTGGCGGCTTTTTAGTTTGTGCGCGTACGCTAGTATGGTTAACCAATCTTTTCCGGTTACCGCTAAATAGAAACCTCGTACCCCTTATCAATTCTGATCAACTTCGATATTACATTACATCCGATTACATGCAAATTAACCCCATTTGATCTTGGTTATACCATTGCCTCGAGGTACGAATTTATCCACTTCCACAAAAAGTTTTTCCGCTACAAACTTTCGCAACTTTAACTATGCTACTTAAATAGGTCGTCATTATCAATATCCTAGCAGTTTTCTAATCTACTAATACCGTTACGTGATATGAGCTTTCCGGACATTCTATCTACATAGCCTTTAATACATATAGTCAGCTTATTGCTATTCATAAACCTTTCCAAGGATTTATTTGATGTTGCTTTCATTATAGCATTTGTAAGATTATCTTTGCTATCGATTCATCGGAACTCTTTAATCTCCCTTCCTTTGTAAGCTTCGCGAAGTGTCATTACATCGATTATCATTCTCTTTTCACTAGTGGTTCCGAGCTTTAAAAAACACTCGAAAAGGCTTTTCGAATTGGTATAGATTACCACCGGGATAAAAGGAATATTTAACTTCCTAATAATAAGGTTAAAGGTTTCCCATAACGCTATTCTTAAGTTAAAGCCCGCCATTATACTGTAGACCTCCGAAGCTAACACGCTTCGTATAATCCTCTTAAATTTAACGAAGGTTTAGTAAATCAGATTTCCGATAATACTAAACTAGTTTTCCCGCATATATTCGTTAATAAGGGTTATTAGAAAGCCGATATGTAAAGATAAATCGGTATTGTTTATAAAAGACCCGTCCGTAAAAATCATTAGCTTAGCCTTTAAAAGATCGATTAATACCATATTAATCCCGCGGTCTAGGTTTCGCATTTACTACTCCAACCTTTTTTTTTAATCGGTCAAAGTCTTTATCTATTAGTATTTTTACTTGTACCGCAATAGATAGGTCGTATAAGGCTTCTGGTTAACATAGGGTAATGATATAGCTACCCTGTACATGCTATTCCAAATATCGTTAATTCCTAACTTTGTCAATCTTATCTATTGTGGTAAAAATAACGCACTAACCCTTTTAACGGAATCTTAGGCCGGCATTAATACCAAACATGCGAATTAATGATTTATTAAAGTTAAGTTGGTTATTTTCCGTCAATTTTGTTACTGGCTTACAATTTCAAAACTTAAAGTCCTTGATCTTTTACTATTTTTATACCACAAAACTAGTCATTCCGATGAAGATGATATCGTCAATTTACATACATTTTATACCGAAGTCCTTTTCTTATATTACTAATCAACACGAATCGTATATTAAAGATTTTATCGCTAACTGGGATTTAAAGTACGACTGGTAAATCAGGAACCAGTAAACGCTTACTTTAACCAGTCTATACAATGGTTTAACACAATATATTACTATTTCTAGTAAGTAAATTACATGGAGTTCCTATAACATCTTTCATAATACAATCCATTGTAAATCAGTTACTAATTATATAACGGCTTGTGTAATATTACAGCTATTAAGTATAACTTTACCTTTAGTTCTAACAAACAAACTTGCTACCAAGGCAGCTACTAAGCGTTAGCTAATTTTCTTAATCGTGGATAACTACGTAAAGATCTAGTCTTTACCTTTATCGCCGTATCCTTAAACGATCAGCCGTAACTTTTCATACGGCCGCCCCGTAATCTTACCTTTAACCTCGTAAATAATTTTCGACTTGAAGATTGTAACTTTTAGGTTTCAAAGGTTAAAGCTAATTTTAGATACAAATTATACTATACCTCGAGTTAGTAAGCTGTTGATTTCGACTTGTCGTTTTCTTGAAAAGGTTTACCGGAAGTCTTAATAATCCTTTATACCATAAGTTTCACTTCCAAGTCTTCGTTATCCTTCTATTTTATATTTACCTAAGCAGTATTGTATATACAGCCCGGTGTATGTTCCTCTTCTTTAACATCCCTCTTTTTCGGAGGTCGTCTGTATCGGCGGTGTTTTATCGACTTGTTAATAACGGATGGAAAATGGTCGTATTGACTCAGTTATTTTGCTTGTAATGCTTAATGGTCCTTATCCTTAATAACCTTAATATAAGTCTTAACCTAAATAATTTCAAAGGATACAAGACCATTAGAAATTTAAACAACCACTTTGAAGTTTGCGATACTTAATATCTTATACGGCCCCTTCTATTTGCCCGGCTTCCGCCCTACGAGGACTTTACTTTACAGTGGTAAAGCAAATACTTCGATTGTTATAGGCCCGTTTCTGGTGTTAAGGGCGTCATTAACTTGGTGACGTGTCGATTCCCTTTGCAGTTCCTTCAAAGCTTTGTTATAAGCCGTAACACGTTTCTAAATACTTACCAAGGGCGAATATTCAATAGTCAAGCGTGGGTATGCTCTAAAGACCAATAACGTTAGCACTAGGTCGTTAGAGCCCACGGTATCATTAAGGCCTTTTACTGCTATTTGTAAACGTGCCTCCGAATCTGTAAAACTTTTAATTTCTAGCATAAAAATGCTATACGTTTGGTTAAGTAGGGCGTGTACTCTTTTAACATTTCCAATACTCTAATAGGCTTTTACAGGTACCTATTTATACTGGATACTAATTATCTTAATATCTTTTCAAAACCCCGCTACCACAAAATCTATACCAGTATCGTCAACAACAACGTTAGGTAAACCCAGGTACGGATTGATCTATGACATCCTTAACGTTTCCTATGTATCCTTTTCCGAAAAGGACTTTAAAAACTTAACTCCGTGAAAAAAAAATTATAAAATTAACGACGTAAAAAAATAGGCTTATTATCCAAGTAAAATACATTAACAAAAATCATATAATTAAAGTATTTATCGTTTTTCAATATAAACTTAAATATCCGGAAGACTTAGGTATATCTTTAATAGTGGTAGCAAAGCCTTTTAATAGCTTTTAGGGCAAATTATTTCATATCGTTATGCTTTACGGACTTTAGGACTTTATACAGTCTGGTAATAACTAGGTAATTAAAACGCCGATATAGTTAACGTATTTTAGGCTTTATTAAGTTTAATACCATTATTTTCGGACCTTAAAAATAAAATTATAAATACCCTCACTTAAAAGCGAATGGAAACCTTTGGCTGTTTTTAAACAGATCGTCTACGTTAACGTTCACGTTAACGCCGAGTATCTTTATATTCTTTAAGTAAAGTAGAAAAGAGGTAAAACATTTAAAAATGTAAAACTTAATCGTTTTTATAACAGTTCAAATTTCCGTTATTCCTAATAACGATAGTTGTTCGTCTAGACCGAAGCCAACTTTGGCCTTACCAGCATCGTAACGATCAATCTTATTAGATTTAGTGTTTTCCCTCCGCAATGACATATACTTCTAATAACCTCTTATTAAGTACCTTGCTGCCCTAGTATTTGGTATAATACCTTAAAACGTATGGTCCATGCAACGATCGCGAAGGTTAAAGGTATATAAGGGGTTAGGAGTATAATTAAGGTAAAGGTAAGGGTTTTTATCATTTAAACGGTATAAAAAGACATGGTCAACTATTTACTAGGTTGTAGTGCCAAAAGTAGTATCTTCGTGCTACTTAATTTGCTTAAAGGCGTTAATGGCGTTAGTTGGCTTATTGCCTTTAATATCTGCCACCTGGTCTAAATAATTTTATTCCGAAGTATTAAGGTACGAGACGTGATACTTTGTTTTTTCCGTTATTACGTTCGGCAAAGGGGTAACGAGTTTACTAATAACCGGCTTTACCACAAATTCAACATCTCTTACCACTATTACGATGATAGTATTTGCGGTTAATAAGTTCGCCTAAATTTTGTTAACGCCAACGTAAGTGTTTCCTCCAATTTAGGGCCGAGGTTAATAGACCTAACCTTAAGCTTTGTAGGCGCCCGTACCTACGGTCGACGTAATTAACCACTATAAAGTCTTTCTTATCCACATTAAGGAAGTTGCTAACTTGGGAATACATACCGAGCGAGTTTGGTATACGTATTATTACAATAGCAAGCGAGGAGCGCAACTAGTTAAAAATGCCTTTACAGGTGGTATCTAGGCGTTATAAGGCGTATTCGAACTTACTAACGCCCGTAACAGCTTCGCGTACCTATTCGCGAAGTATGGCTTCACCAATGCAAGCCTTTTCCATTGTTTTTTAACACATTATCAGCTTATCAAATATTTAATTAAAAACATCTATTAGTAATTTATCCTTTTTGTCTTTTGCTATTATTATAATTTACTGCATAGTAGTCCAATTTATATAATATTACGTAAGGTGGATATCATACTTTAAGTAGCCCTTTATACTATCATAAATTTCGCGAAACGTGGTAATGTTCATTATAAAGATTAAGTAATAGCCTTTAACGTAATTTTTAAGGATTCCGGGAAATAGTAAATAAAAACCAAAAGGAGTGATCTCTATCCACTTACAAATATTCAGAAAAGATATCATTTTAATGTTGTAAAGATTATAAGGCTTTCCGTAATACTTTTCTATATTATACCAAATTTGGGAGAAATCAGTTATTAACTTATAGTTAATGTTAACTAGTTTAATAGATTTTAAAGGAAAGTCGCGATAGTTATCCCAGGCTTGATTGTTGTTTATTAGTGGTTTAAATATTGAAGGTTTCGAGGACCGGTGTTAAAGGTAATTACCAGTCTCCTAACCCGAAGGATAAAGTCTTATAATAAGGTCTATAATAGGTTCGCGCGCGTAGGTGTATCTAAAGGGAGAAAATTCTTGAGGGTTTTAGTAGTGGATTTGCTAAGGGACGATAGGTACTTAAAGGTTCTGGGAAGCCTAATGATCTTGCTTAATTAACTAGTATAAAGCGTTAACATAAATACCTCTAGCCGCGTTGGCAACTGCTGTTTTATGCTCTCTGCCATCGTTAAGGGCATACTCTACGTTATTACGTGGTAGTACTAAACTGCCTAATAGGTTAACAGGTTCCTTATCGCCAGCGCATAAAGAGGCTTAACTTAGCTAAGGGTAGGTTAGAAGTTATGTAAAACGTATGTATAGGCGTTAAAATCCATTAACGTCTTTACCTTTTCCTTAAAGATCTTAAGGATTAGGGTCTTAAAGGCGTTTTTAAAGCTAGGTTAAGTCTACAAGTTCCTTTGTCAACTTCGTAATACCATTTAATGGTATATAGACTCCTTATCGTTTAAATTCGACTTTAACATTTAATTTAACCCCTTTTTAAACTGAACTTTACATATTAATAGTCTAGTCACCTAAAAGATTACGAAAGTTACTGAAGGTGTGGTTAGGGTCCTTAGTATTACTGTACTCTACGATATAATAGCCGATAAAATTGGTAAAATATTTTTCCGTTCATTCTTTGTTAATATCCAACGCCCAAAGGTTTTCGTCGTAAATCTTGGTAAAGGCAATTCCGAAAGGGTCAATTCCCTTCTAAATCTCTGTGTTAGGTGTCATCTTAAGGTTTATGGCGATGTAGGATTTGGTGGGGCGTATATAGTAAGGGACTTGGTAATCTTAGGCGTAGGGACTTGGTGTTTTTAACATAAAGTCGCGTAGAGACTTAGAGACTTGGCGGCTTAGCGTAAGGTCACGCGACGTAGCTTTCTCGGCGTGATTAATTGTTACGCTTAAAACAGCGAACTTGACGATTAAAATAGTGTAGTGAGTAAAAAAAGTGAAATAGGGTAAAGGTTTAATGTAAAAGGTAAGGTTGAAGGTCGTTATTAGTGTAGGTTGAAGACGAAAGTTGTTTATTATTCAGCATAGAGACTTATTCGTTTTTGCAATAGTAATACCCGCAGTAATACTAACTTAGCCGTTTGCTAACTTGCTGAATAAGACTTTTAGCGGTCAATCTCAACTCTTTTCAAGAAGTATTAATGAAGATTTCTTGGTGTTTTCGATAGCGATACCGTCGTTAACTTCCAGATTGCCGTTATGAGACTGACACAACCCAAAAATCTTCTATGTTTTCCTGCCGTTGTGAGACTGACACAGTACTAATATAGACCCTTCGCAAGAATCTTTCCTCTATCTTAGCCGCCGTAGCCGTAGAGCGTAACCGGAAAGTAGCTCCTTCTAATTAGCTTATCTGTGCTTAACCTAGCAGGTAAGCACTAATCAGTATTGGTAAGCCTTAGACGTTGCAACGTTGTCAATTCGATTGGTCGAAGTAACAATAGTATTACGTAGTTAGATGGTGGATGTATTATTCTAGGTTTGGCAGACCGCTAGCCGGTCTGCATTGTAATTTTTATGGTCAAGTGCTTGGCTCGTGCCTTAGAGTGAAGTGCAGCATACTGAACTCGACTTACACCCAATGCGGTAAGTCTCCACAAAGCAATACACTTGCAGTACGGTTAACGTTACTGTAAGTAAAGTTGACCTACTATATCGCATGTAATACTATTCGAACAAATACCTGAAATTTATAAAATCTTTACCACATATTCCGAAAACGCTCCGTATACGTATCGATAATTATAGATTACATAGCTTGGAATTGAATAAACTTGGAAAGGCGGATCGTAAATACTAATAAATATCGAAGACTATTATTAGTAATAAGAAAATAGATTATAAATTCTATTAAAATAAATACCTAATATTGATTTTAAATAAAAAAGGGTTAAAGGAAATTTTATCGTAAAGTATAACCAGGTTTCGTACTATTATATTACGTATACATTCGATATAAACATCGAATATTTACGATTATCCCTTTTTAATAATAATACCGTTAAAAGACTCCAAATAAAACATTACTATCCAGATAACTTATAATAGGAGAATGGTAGGGTTATTACAAATTTTCATCATTTATAGTTTTTATTTCAGTAATTATAGTTGGTTACCACAAAGTAATATACTCCGCGAATTAATTTTATAATTCGTAATTCATATAGATTATCTTGCCCTATCCGGGAAACACTTAACGCTTTTTAAGGCCGTTAATAGTCCAACCTTATATAATTGATCGTTTATTATCTTTAATCTTACAATTTCGCGAGGGTATTCCACCCGAAAATAAAGCGATTACTTAACGTTAACGAAGTTAACAGATTGAATGCGAGCCGGGCTCGCGGCAATATTACTAATACCAGTGTTTTAAAATTCCCCGGAATCATCCCGGCTGGCGACTCGGGCGTGAGCTGGGCCCGGGGCAATCCCATCCACGTTAACTTTCCAAAATACTTCGGCTTTCCTTCATGAAATGTGTGATCGAGATTAGATAGCTTAACTTTCGTTTTAACAAATTCATCTATATAACCCGCTTTCATATACATTTTTATAATATATATATTTATTATTACTACGTTTAACAAAATAATGAAGATAGGTTAAAAGATTCGCGTGCGGTGTTCTTTAACTTTGAGTTTATTTTATGATTTACGGGTTAATATATACGGACAGGCGCCCTAAGCTATCAGCTGATATCGCAGGTAATATAAATAAAGCGAAAGGATTTCGCTATATTTAACTTGGTGTTTCGAAATTGAATGTGGTAATAAGAAATATTCTCATCCGTTTTAATCTATTAAGATGGTAAATAGGGTACGGACGTTACACAATTCTAAAAAATACATTTTTACATAAGATATCACCGCCAAAAACTTTTTATCGTAAATAATATAATTACGTTTCGCGTTCGTTAATTGTTTAAAATAATAGATTATTAGCTTGAAGATATTATCCTTATCTCATTACAATAAAAACCTTATTAACTCCGTTTTCGAATAATAGGTTTTCATTACCGTTAGCCGATTCACGTCTTCATATATTGAAATCGGGGCCGTAATAAAGGTATCCTTTAAGGCTTGGAATACGTATTTTTCTTGTTTTATTTAAACCTCTTAAATTTCTTGTTTCCATAGTCAGATACAATAATTAATTAATTCGGAGAAATTCTTAATAATGTTTCGATAAAAGTTAACAAACCCTTAAAAACTTCGAGACTCTCGAATAATACGTGGTAAATGTTATTCGCGTACTACCAGGACTTTCGCGTAGTTGGCCCTAATACCTACGGTAACCGTTATAATAAAACCCGAGTACTTTACCTTTTGAATACGACAACTCACTTTTTGAAATTTGAATTTAACCTAATATAGCTAAGGAGTTTCAAAATTATGCGAACTGTCGTTATATAGTTTTATTTAGTACCTAAGAAAGGGACTAAAAGGTTATTTGGGTAGGTTGTAATAAAATCATGAAAAATATTCGTCATTATATGTTGAATATATTACTAAAACGTCACCTTCGTTTCCGTTAACCCTAACGGGGCAATTTTCCATTTAAATAACGCGAAAAGTTGAGGAAAAGCTGTCAATTTTTTTTATCCGAGTGTAATCCGAATACGGTAAAATGTTATTCGAATATATAATTTTGTAAACTACGTTAACTTCGGTAATGCCTGTAAGCTTTCCTTGATTAAAGGTAAGAGAAATAATCTTGTTCGAAGATTTTATTCAGTACTCATGAATTGATATAAAACCGTTATCTCCCCTCCAGTTTAGAAATTAATTATATCAGCGTTACAGCCGATGAAGAATTTACTCAAACTTAACCTTTATTTATAAATTTTATAACCTAAAGTTTAAACTCGAAAAATTAAATTTGTAATATCGAGTACAATGGTTTTTCAAGTCGTTTTAATTAAGATTCATTTTCATTTGGTTTAACGTAAATATGGTAATCGAGGTTTTCCTTGTATAAGAATAAAGTTGTAGCCTTATTCTTATTAAATAGGTCGCTAAATTTTTCTAATTTCAGTTGTAAACGTAACTAATATTTTTTTCTTTTACGGTGGTCGGCGTCGTCGTTTATAAAATTCGCGTTATTTCGTTAAGACTTATAATAAAAGTTAATTGAAACTAATCCTCTATACGTTATATTATTTATTATCAACAGTTTGCTAAACCGCTAAAAACCGATCCTATAAAGCCTCGTATATACTCCGACCTAGGGCGTATTATTATCGTATCGATAACTAATTCTCCTTCACTATAAACCACTAAACGGCTACCATCAACGTTTAAAATCAACTATTAATATCATATCTAAAGTATTTTGAAAATTGAATCCTACGTTATGCTGGGAAATATATATATTAATATTTGGTTCGACTATCTATTTATATTTATACGAAATTTGACTGTTTGGGAAATACACGTATTTTACCATACCCCTAATATTATACCTTGATTTCGAAAATATAACAACAGAATTCGTTTTATACTTAATCGTTGTACCAAAGTCTCGTTTATAAAATAATAGTAATTACATTGAAAATTAACTTAAATATTTAAAAAGTAAGTGTTATTGAAAAGTATAAGGATAAGAAATGAATCTTTGTTTATATATGTTTGAATCAAATTAAACTCCCTTTTATTCGATTTTATAACTAAATTGTTAAGGTTATATAATTTTTGAAAGGAATTGTATTTAGAAGTAAGGTTTTCTCTGTTACCGTTAATGGGAAACATTTATTCATCTTTTCAATTTAAATAGAGTATACCTACGTTGGAGGTAATGTCAGGCGAAATTCGTAATTACGTTAATAGTGGTTTATCTAATTATAAAGTAGTCAACACCTTATAATTAGCCTAATTCAATATTATTTCGCCGTTATCCACGTCACTTTAGGTCTTTAATACTCAATACGTATCGAATAGGTTTACTAAGATAATTAGTCGCAATTATCACGATCCTTTAACGAAGATGTTTTTAAAAAAATAAACTTTTATTATAATTATATTGTCATTCGGCCATTATCTATACGGATCCTGCTAATTAACGATCAAAACTTTGTTTTAAATTTTCAATTTTCAATTTGTTGGCGAGCTCGTAGTATTTTGGTAAGGCTACGATATAGTCCACTCGACTTACACCTACCATAATAATTTTTTCGCGGATATATAATAATACGCAGAAGCGTAAGTAACTATACTCGATAGTTAAAAGCTAATTTAATATGCTATATTCAAGTGAGTAATATTTCGAACTTTATAGCAAATATTGCCTTTAAGTATTTATCGTTTATGAACAATCCCTCTAATTTGATTAAGGCTTTATCCGCGCGATAAGGTTTGTTAAAAGTAGCTTGAATATAGTCGAAAAACTTACCGATATTATATATACCTTTATATCCACTGGATTTGTAATACATTGTAATAACTTGGTTTACCGCTGATATATAGTTACAATATACGTAAAGAAACGTATACCGAACTTTCATGATTTATATTTTATCCTCTTTCAGTATAAATTCAATCGTTTAACGTGTCGCCGCTCACCTTAAAGCAGATTCGTCGAATTTTGGTTAATTATGTTGTTTTCGCCCACACTAAAACAGTGAAAAGCTAATACGAATTACTATCAAGATGGCTTCGAGTTATTAAATTTTAGCTACAACTTAAACAAAATTAGACGTAGGGTTGATAGTAAAAGTAGATTAATATGGCTTTTATAATTACTTTATAATAAACGCGATGTAACTTGTAGTATTTTACAAACGAGAAATATCAGCTTACGTTGGCTTTTAAGGGGTAAGAAGCGTATTTATAAAAGTAGAAGATTAGATATTCGGCGATAGCCTTTGTTTCCCGATAGCGTTAAAGTGTACCGTAAAATTATTAATATTTTTTCTTGATTTGTTTATTATAAGTATTATTTTTTCAGAAAAATAAAATAAAACTTTGATAGTATATTATAATCCAATCTATAATAATAAGCTGAGTAAATACAGAATGGGGTTTACTATTAAGGTATAACGAAAGACTAGAAAAGGTTACCGTAGCCTATTGTATAGGACCTATAGGCATGGCCAGTACCCAGCCCGTTACGTGCCCTTATACGTGCTGTACACAGACTGCGCCCGGTTCGCGCCCGGACCAGGCCCGGACCGGATACTGCATATCCCGTTACGTGCAAAGTCACGTAACCTATAGAGTCAATAACTAATAGCCTGATTCTACAATACTGTGGCTAGTCCATATACATTTAAATATAAAGTATTACCATACCGGTCGGAAACTTATTACCTAGTGTTTTTTTTTAATTTGAATAGTATAATCCGTTAAAGGTTGGTGGTAAAGTAGGTGTACGCTTACGTTATATCACAGTTGTTAAGTACAAACTTACTATTCACGTTATCAGTTAAACTAGTATTAAATACAACGATTAAACACTAGCTGATTTTATTAATTGAAGACGCTTAGGAAAGTATTTAGTGTTTACCTTTATTAATATATTCTTGAAAGATTAGCTATAACTTTTCGTACAGCTAGTCCTTGGGTTTGCCTCTAACTTCGTAAATTATTTTCGATTTAAAAATTATGGCATTTTAACGCTCCAGTTACGTCAATGGTATCAATGAAATTAGTTTTTACATAAAAACACCGTTGATTTGTACTCAATCATTCTTTTAAATAATTTACCCGATGTTGGAATAGTATTACATGCAGTGCAATAGGTCAACTTTACTGTAAGTAAAGTTGACCGTACTGCAAGTGTATTGCTTTTTGCGGACTTACCGCATTGTGTGTAAGTTGAGTGCTGTACGCTGAACTTCACACTAAGGCATGGGCTAAGCAATTGACCATACAAATTACAGTGTAGACCAGGTAGCGGTCTGCCAAACCTAGAACAATACATCCACCATCTGACCACGCAATACTACTGTTAATTCGACCAATCGAATCAATAACGTTGTAACGTCTAAGGCTTACCAACACCCGATGTATTAATAATGACTTGAATACGTAATTTAAAGATACATTTCCCGTGATATTTTTTTTCTCTTAAATTAACTACGTCGTTATATACATCTTTCTGAGTCTCTAGTCCTTATTACCATCTTCCTCTTCAGTGTATATCTTTCTTTTTAGTGATTTTCTACGTCGATAATGTTCTGTCCGCTTATTAACAATAGCCCCGGAAGGAATATATTGGTTAATTCTCTCG
The DNA here is from genome assembly GCA_038502455.1 of Anisogramma anomala. Lineage (NCBI taxonomy): Eukaryota > Fungi > Ascomycota > Sordariomycetes > Diaporthales > Gnomoniaceae > Anisogramma > Anisogramma anomala. The sequence continues at coordinate 70,738 of JASMMZ010000020.1, read as the reverse complement.
GCTTAAGGGCTTTCGATTTAATGATTTTTTTAAATTCAAAGTTTTTTATACTATTTGGTCTATGTAATAGGAAAAATAATAGGGCCGTTAACAGTTTTAGCCACTACGTTTGCATTGGTGACATATAATATTTTATAACGTGCTACGCATTAATCTAACTTTCGTCACGTAAGGACTTCAATGTAAAGAGGTAAAAATAATACGTTTATTATTGATCATCCGTTTTTGGTACTGAAGGTATCGTTGATTTGGCGGCGTGCTAATTTCTCTCTCACTTTCTTTAGGGTTTTATTTTATATTATAACACGCTTTTGGATATTTAGTAATATTAAAGTTTCACTCTTTATATATATAAAGGCTTTAAATACCAATAAATTCGGAATTAAACCGTTAAAGATAATAGTATCGTTAAAGATTTCTATAAATATTTGAAGCCGTACCTTTTAATTTGTAAAACTTTTAATCTTCAGATTAACAATATCGTAAGCTTCTTAAAAAAAAGTACGCAAACCTTTTAAACTTCATTAATATCTTCATAAGTTCTAATGAAAACTAATTTATATTCAATTGTTATCGATTGAATATGAGTTCAAAATTTAACTGCGGTAATGTTGGTATTAGTATTACAAATTATTATATTTGGCGGTTTTGAGTACATGTAAATTGATAAAGTACACAAAGACCCCCATGTTTTCTTCGCTGTAATGGTTTTAATATATGTGGTGCCTTGAAACACCGTGAAAAAAATTAATAACGTCAAATACTAGGTTGCTATCTATGTGAAATACGTTTATAAGAACTTGAAAATAGAAAATTGAATCTTTTGAAGTATAAACTTCAGCCTTAAAAGGGCTTGTAAATATATTAAATAGTGATGTTAAAGCTATCCAATTGTTTTTAGAGTTAACATATCTACATTCTAGAAACAAGCCTCTTTTGAAACTCAAAATAACCTATTAATAGTAGGATAGCTAAACTATCAATATGATCAACGAACTTTTAATGTCATTAAATTTAATACAATTGCTTTTAAAACTTAAAGGTAAAATCAAAGGTATCCCTATTTTAAATTAAATGAAGAACTTTGACCGCCCTTAACATGAACCAATTCATTCGTTTCAGTATCAATGTTAACGCCGAGGTTTTTCATGTATTTAAGGCAAGAAAAGAAAGTGATGGGGAATTCTAAGATATAAGAAAACAATAAGTTTTACAATTGTAATAATAATAATCGATTATAGTAAAAAAAGCCTTTTAAGGTTAAAGTTAACTTTGGTCTTATTGGTATCCGTGTAATTGAGTTTCTTAATAATACTAATATTCTTTAATAACGTAACGTATTGCGAATAACCCCTTGTTAAGTACTGTATCACCCTAATTCTTGGTATAATACTTGTAAATACTTGTTCCATATAACGGAAGCGGATAGTAAATAAGTACGGTATCGCCAATACTATCGAAAATACTAAGAAACCTTTATTGAGCTAGTTTTGGAGAAAAAGCGTTGAGATTAACCGTTTAAAAGTCTCAAAGATCGCTAAGTCGTATACTTAGTAAACGGCTAAATAAATACTTTTTATATGGATAAGGTTTAAAACTGTAGATATTATTATATACCTTTATAGATAGTATATTTAGGTGGCAGTGCATTACTCTGTAAGGTAGAATCTTGTAGCATGCACGACTATGTATTATGCTATAGGCTGTACTCTTACAGCGTATATGACAACGTGACACGCTGCAGATTACACTCTCATACGTGGAGCGGTCTAGAAGCAGGTATTCCAGAGTGGTACACTCTGGGCGAGAGCTTATAAGCCCGCAACTGTAACGTACAACTCCAGATGCTTCTTCTTCACTAATCATCATCTTACTTTATACTAAAATTACTAATCATATTGATTACTCTTCCCAGACTTTATGTTCACGTGAATATTATAAGCTTGAGACCTTACCAAAAAAAACCTGTTCAAGTGAAATAAGGTATTCAGAAGAGTAATCGTTAGATTGGTATAGTTGTAGTAAAAGATAATAAAGAACAACGGAAGAAGTATCCAGAGGTGCACGCCACAGATGAGGGCTTATAAGTCCTTTCCTAGAGCGTACTACTCTAGACCTCTCTATGTATTGCCGTTCGGTCTGGTATAACCATTTCAGACCGATCCATACATTGCCATTTGGCTTGGTATAGCTATTTTAGACCAATCCATGTATAATGCACTTCAAGTCTTGTAAAAGTGTAGCATGTAACGTAACACATTATCGTACACTTTATAGGAGTGTACCCTACAATACAGTACATTACTACTTGACTTATATATACTATTTATAAAGATATATAGTAATATGCACAAAGGTAATCTTTTCTTTTTCCATTATACAACTGTTTATAATAATAGTATAGTTATAAAGATTTAAATTAGCAGTTTCTGTAGTAACAATGTTATTTCTATATTAATTGCAAAAAGTTTTAGTTAATAAGTTCGACTAAAATAAGTAAGGTTTAGTCGCGATGGTAATTATAATTCGGTTAAAATTAGTAAGGTGTAGCCGTAGTAATGATTATAATTCGGCTTTGGTTGGCATAACTAAATAATAACGGTATAATTAGTAATGACGCTTTTCGTAGTTCTTAATAGGGGTAATTATGTAGGGGTAATTAAGTAGGGGTAATTACGTAGGGGTAATTACGTAGAGGTAATTACACAATTACATGTTAGGTTAGTATAAAAAGATATATTGTTATTGGTTCAGGCAAAACTTCTTTTTCTTTCTATTTTAAATGCGTGTAGTCCAAATCAATGTAAATTCTCACTTTAATTTAACTTTTATTCCACTTAACTAAACCAAACCGCTCTAATATATGGGTTACTTAACTAATATATATTTACCAACCTTTTCTTCAAATTAATTCTGCACAAGTCTAGATCTATAAAGCGCCGTTTAACGCGCGCCCACCATGCCGCGACCGTTACTACCGCCCCTACCTATAGCACCACCACTACCAATAGTAATAGCCCGCCCTCATCGGGTACCATATTATTAATTATGGCCTCTTTACCCGCCACCATCACGCTTCCTAGCCCTATTACCGCCGCTTCGTTCGCCTTTGCCGCCGTCGCCACCCCCTTAAGCCTTGTCGCTGCCGCCGCCACGATACCTTCCTCCCCTTCCTCTTCCTCTCCCTTCCCTAATTTTTAAAGAGAAAATTGGGGGGCTCCCAAGGTTATAAACCTTACCTTTTCCCCACATATAAAGACTTCATTACCCATAAGGCCCCCTTTACGCTGTAAACGTAGCCTGGAGTAATTACGCCAAGGTTTGTATTCACCCAATCCGTCTATTCCTATACCTTTAATCTCATTTTTTCAAAATAAGAAATACGAGGTGGATCTGTTCCGCCGCCTCGAGCTTCATATCGCCAGTATACGCCGCGAGGTCTTTCTGACACGCAAGGCGTTAGAACGAAGGACTCGAGTCCGTAGACCTGGGCCGTTAATGGATACGCCTTACGTATTATATATCGCGTTCGTAGCCGCGGGTAAATACGTTAGCGATTATTATGAAAACGAAGGTCGTCCGGCCCATTATTATATCTACGAACGGACTAGCAATTCTTATGCCCCCGTTTCGGTAGTTTTAGGGCCATATTACGCGCCCACCGGCTTTTTGGTAAGTTTTGACCGAAAATTAAATTTTTCTTTCAACAAAAATATACTGTTCAGGGCGATTTAAAAATAATCGCAGTCGCCAATAACTAAAATAAGCCGATGCTAATTAGTAATAGGCGATAACCAACGGTCTAAGGAAATGGTAGCTGTTGTTGCCACTTAGAAACGGTGTTTACGTATATATTATGTAAACGAGTTTGACGATATTATTGTACATTGCCGTAAAGATAGTAATACCCCCCTTACGCTTTTACCTAAAGGCATAAGTAATCAGGTATAAGGACATATCATTACTAACATTAATAAAGTCGATAGCGGTAATAACGGTAACGTTAGTATAAATTGGAAAGATAATAGAGAAAACAGTAAAGACATAATAGTATCACCCATTCCTTTTATTAGTAGATGAATAACACCGGGACGGGTCTGCTTATCCGGATATAATATAATAAATTATAATGTACTATTATCACTTTCATATAATAATCGTGTATAAATAACTTTAAAATATTCAAAATACAAAAGGATGATATCATGAAACCGGTAAGATATCATAAATTAAAATGAAAGTATAATCGGGGGTCGACGCGAATAGTAGGATGAAATAGAGAAAGAAACAAATGGGAAAGCCCGTCGGGTCGAGAAATACAAAATGAAACATATTAAAATATTGAAATCGGTGTGAAATAGAAATATTAAATAGAGGTAAAATCGGATATCGGCGCGAATGATATAATACGGGCCGATCCGAATTAACGAAAAGTAATATAACGGTTCATTAGGGTGGTACACCCTTTTTAGTAGACCTAATAAATAGTGTATTTGTCGATATAAGTATTTTTAATGTTTCGTTCGGTATAACTTTGGCTATTATATTCGTTTGGTTCGATTTACCGTCGATTTAATTTATTTCTTCGATATACTGCGTTCATATAACTCGCGTATAGCTATAATATAGATTATTTAATGTTTTTAGTTTGTAATAACTAATTCAACTATGTATTCATTAAGCGAAAAGGAGTTAATGTACACGATAAGAGGAATAAGGTGTATGTTAAAGTTGGAAATAATTATCTGGACCGTTATCGCTTTAATAATACATAAATTGAAACCTTTAACTATATTATATATATTCAACGCTAAGACAATTTTCGTAACCCTTTTACACTTAGTAAATCTTTAATAAATAATATCTTTTATAAATTGTAAAGTCGTTTCGGGCCGGTGTTAAGTTACCGGGAATGAGGACAAAGTTTATTTGTGAATTATAATCGTTATTATTAGCGATGAAGCCTTTAGTAAAAATGAATTGTTTTATAATACGTATATTTAACGACGTAAACTATAAAATTCCTTCTAAATTATGTAATTAATATAGAAGACATTTGTTAAACACCTTAAATATATTATTTGTCGGATCGATTTGGTATTATTCGGCGATAAAAAGGTGAAATATAGCTTTTGATTATATTATAATAGCTACCTACACGCTATATACGCATTAGCATTTCTATTCGTCGGCGGATTTTACGTTATGGCAAATGATAAAGATAACTTTATCTAGATACCTCTTTTTTTTAAAGCCTAAAACGCCGTTTCGGAGAGTAATAGTAACGTTATTTAAATCGATTATATAGTTCTTTATTAGGTACATCTTGGATTTTGGTTTTTAACCGGACTTCAAAAATCGCCTTTCTTTAAAAGCGTAAAACAAGGTGTTACATAACGTTAAAATTTCGTTCGTCTTTATGCCTATCAGTGTAAATACCTTCGATCGGGTTATCGATACCAATAGGTATATATCGAAGGTAAAGCTGGTTATTTTAAGTCGTTTTTTATGATACCTTCAATAGGTTTTATACTAATAAATACCGGCTTTAACTAAGTTGTAAAATAGTTCTGTAATACGGGAAATAGTTTTAGGTATGTAGTGTTACCTAAGATCGTTTGGTATATCGGCGTAAATTCGTTGTTCAACCCGTTTTTTTAGTTGGGTATATGCTTTCCTTATTTTTTGAAGTTCGATATATAATTTATACTGTCCGTTTAGAGACGCCTATAACATAAAAATAAAACGGTAAATAACCGGTTGAAATATAAACGACGAAGTTATTATATTCTTTTCACCTTCGTCATTATATCTTTTCATAATTAAATAGGTCTTTTCGTAAAGTTTTCTGGTTTTATCCTTAACCTTACATTCGAAGCCGGTTGGAAAAATACTAAAGGTATTGTAAATAAGTGAGTCGAAACGTTTAAAATGAAATACACCTTAGTGAGTCGAAACGTTTAAAATAAAATACACCTTAGTCGATTGAAGCTACAATTTTCGCCTAGGTAAGTTTATACTAATCGAGTATTTAATGTAGTAATAATACCTTCATAACAGAGCTTTAAGCTAAGCTCGCGGTTTATTATTTACTTTTGTATTATAAAGGAATTCTTAATAAAGTTTCTAGGACGTTTTTCGGGTTTCAAGCTAAAGGGGAACCCTTAACAGCGAAGTTTTAGTAGGGTTAGTATAAATAGACCGCTTTTATTTGGCGTGGTCGGGTGGGAATCGTGTTTTAAGGGTAAGGTTAAAGCAGGATTCGGCTTAAATTCGCCGTTTTAGGTAATGTTTTATAGGTGGTTTTACTTGTTTTATGGTTTCGAATCAATCCTTTTTACCTTTTTTTTTTAATTAGCGTACCATTAATTAATAAAACAAACTTATATCGTTTCATAAGTTATCAAATATATCATATCCTTTAAATACCCTAATCCTTCAAAAACCAGTCTATTTATCTTTCATTTTCTAAACGAAAACTTTAAATTAATAGTACATTTAAAACGCTGACTTTATGTAGGTTATTACTTACAGCTAACGTTTTAAACACATCCTTTTTCGCCCTTAAGGAACGTAATACCGTTATAGATTTCGTTATAATATTGGCCTTCTGTTCTATAAACGGTAATAGGGTAAAGTTTGTATGGATTTTCAGGTAGGCACCAGAGATTAGAAGTGTAGGAATAAGCCTACTCAGGCCAAAAGTGTTATTAACGGCGTTAATTGCTATTTAAAGGATAGATTCCTTAAAACTAATACTTTTTAATTCCTTTAATAACATTATATATAGTTTTTACACGGTTAGTAGCACTGCTTACACTTTCTAATACCCAGAGGACTTTTATTAGGATTTATTTACATTCGTTGCCGGCTATCCGCACCTTAATACCCCATTCGGTTAAATCGAAAGCCGTAACAACGTTATATGTAATCTAATGTAGAGACCTTAAATAAAAGTTAGACTAATAGTTAACTAAATCGTTTCGTATAAATTTAAAAGCTTAAAAAGACGTTACCACGTTGATGCCATAGAGTATTAGTTACTTATTCAAATATATAATATGAATAATTACTTCGTAGTTAAAGTTTATATAGTTTTAAAGGCGGAATTTAAACCATTGTAGGGTTTATAAGTATAGCTAGCACTTATAGTGAAACTTTTCAATAGTTTTAAATACGGGTTTTTTCTATTTTTATAGCTCACGGCGTAAAGTAAACGTAAGAGGCGTTTTACACCCGGGTATCCGAATCGTTGGTATAAAGTCCGTAATTCTAGTTAAGTTAAGTAAATATCATTAATTGTACGTATTTTGGAGAAAAACCATAAGGGGCTGAATTCAAGTCGAAGTGATATAAATACACTAGTTTAGGCGCGGACAAAATAATTGGTCGTATTTCGGACCTTAATTCCGAACTTATTTATATTAGCTAATAAAAGAAATAATAATGTTTTAAAGTTTATTAAGTAAAATTTAATCGGTTTAAAAGGTGTATTTATAACTACCGTTTCGAGCGACGATGTTTTACTTTTACTAAATAAAACCTTTCGGTATTTTCCTATTCGGTTTAGCAGAAATTTCGGAAACTTTGCCGTAAACGCGTCGAATTACCGTTTCCTGGCCGTTAAAATTTTACCTGAGCTACTACTAGGTATAATTCCTTGGAACCTATTTCCGTATCTATTAAAAAGAATAAATTGCGACGTTATGTAAGCGTTAAGCATTTCGTTTATATAGTCTAGGTTTACAATATATATAGAGAAGATGTTTTATAGGTTGGCGAAAATGCGTTGGGTTTTTTTATCGTCGAAAGTTAATAGGTAAGCATTATTAAACTTAAGGTCGTTTTTTTTTAATATATATTCGTAAAGGCAAGTGTCGAATCCGTTATTTGTACCTTCGTCCTCGGCTACATAAGTAATAAACTTGATTTTTATTTAATTTTTTAGTTTACATTCAACCTAGAATTGTCGTTTAATTGGAATATATTTGTGAACGGGGTGGTTTGTAAACTAGCAACCGACCTTGCCGCATGCGATACACCACTTTTATAAACCTATAACTCTTCTTATATCTTTTTGTAAGTATTATTATAGTTTTGGTACGTTTTTTCCATTTTCGAACGATTGCCTTTATTTTTTGTTATTAATTTTCTTTCCTTAATACCTATATTTTAGGCGTTCGTATTGCTTTGGTTAAACCTTCAATCTTCGATTTCAAATGTAGTAAATAGTCTCGGCGAGGTCTGAATTAATAATTTGACCTTCGTCTTTGGTTTTATTAGCTATAAATACTAATACGAGCCTCGCCTATCAACATATAAGGGTTTTAAATAATGTCCTAAACCTTATATAAAAGGCTTTCAAGTTTTTTTCTGGTTTAAACAGTATATGGTCGAAATCCGGATTTTTACGGCAAGCTTTTATTACTACTTAGATAAATAGTTTGCTACTTTTATATTTCGGTCTAAAGGTTGCCTGGTACTTTAGGAACTTAGCTAATAAGGTGGGAAGAATTTCCTATAGGTTTCTATCAGCGTTTTCCTATTAGCTTTTTTTACGGATTTTCAAATTATACTAATTTAGTCTTTATCGTCAAGTTAGTAGATAATCCATACATTGAAGTGGGATTTCAGGCGGTTATAACACTTCGTAAATGTATTTACCTATGTGAAATGGTACATATACCACTATTTAACTTACTTGGAACATATATTGGGTAAGATAATATAAAATTAAGATATTTCGATATTTTTTTTGTATATATTAATTATAACATGTGGTTTATTTTTAAGTACGTCATAAGGCTTACCGTTATAATTATCGTCCCTATCCCAAAGCCTAGTAAAGTTTATTAACTTCGTAGGGTTAATTTTATTAGTAGTGAAGCAGTATAGTGGAAGGTTACTGTAAGGGTCGTAATTAAAGGGTATTGGTTCGAAAAATACGTATTAAAGTTTTACGTCGCTTTTCAATTCCTGGGGTAGGCTATTCTTTATGTTTTAGCTGATCCTTCTATAGTCGATCGGGATATTTTCGATATTTCGGCCGATCCCGTTATAACCGTTCGGGTTATTCCTTTCGTTCGGAAAGTAGTTTAGGATCCGGTTTTATTTCATAGTATATTCCGGTATAGGGGTATCCTGTATTTATGTAATAGGTAAGAATTATATTTGTTTTCCTTTTTCGGTGCCTTTGCTTTTGACTTAGGGTATAGGTATAAAACTAAGTCGTTTTACGCCTCGTCCCCATCTTTTTTATAATAGTCTCTTTCATTCCGTAAGGTATAACCGTTTTACAAATTCCGTTAAGCACAAATCTTTATTTTCCTAATTTGATACGTCGGTAATTTATATTATTTTGAGTAGGGCTTTTATAAGGCGGTTGTTTTTACCTCCTGGGGTATTAATACCTTTGGTTTATAATCAAATTCGTGAAGTTTGGGTAATAATATTATTTACTATTTGCCGTATGTTTAACGTTCAATTCGAATTTTTTATAGAAATTATCCAGTAAGTTAGATCCTTGGATTTTCTCTTTATAATAACGGATCATAACAGCCAAAATGTATGTGTTTGCGATATAGGGTTTTAGTTTCATAACTGGCGAATCGATAGTGTTGTCTCAAAGGCTAAGGTCGATTTTATATATTATAGCTTTTTTAATTCCCATATGTTTGACTAGGTAATCGAAATAAACGTTAGTTTTCTTTAATATTATCGGTTTTGGGGCCGTAGCCGTAGGTGTTTTGTGGTGGTTAGGAATAGTGGTTATTATACGTATTTGGTATGCTGAAACGGTTTTAGTTGGTGATTTCGGGTGGAAATTAGATTTAAGTACCTATAAAAGACAAACGTAAAGTAAATAGAATAATTAAAGTAATTAAAATAGGGTTGACTAACGTTTATTAATACGATTCAATTTCAAATAAAACCTAAATAAAGTGTAACCATAAATCAGTTCAATATTTAAAATTGTTTCTATTAATGTTTCATAGCTTTATATTAGCTAAGTGGTTTAAAAACTTAAAACTTTATAGATATTAAACTTAGAATATGTAGGGCGAATCTTAAGTAAGTTTAGTATATATAGAGCAAACGTAGAAAAGTAGGTAAGATAAAGGAAATATAAAGGTGTTATATAATCCAGTGTATGGTAATTGGTTCAGATTAATGTACCGTAACTGAACTTGGTAAAGGGATTAGTTTAATTATTTGGTTTATAACCAAACATAAATTAAATAAAAGGTTTAGATTGTAAAAATAAAATGGGTTTTAACGAAGAGTTTCAAAATTTGGTGGTTTTGGCTTACGTAGTCTGGTACGTAATTAGACGTTTTTCAAAAAGTGCTCGGTACGTTAAAGCGTTAAATAAGGGTTAATAATAACGTAACCGCACTTTTAATAAATAAAACGTTGAATAAGGATTGATAATATCATATTAGAGTTTTTTTTTAAAGTTACTTAATTTTTACAATCTTCATATACTTTGGCATGCAATTTTTATAAAGACAAAGTATTAAAGTACAAATAGTTGAAAGCGTTATAACATCCTGCTATAGGTATTTAATTTATATTTCTTCTTTTCCCTAAGCTTTTTGTAGTCTTCCGTGTCGGCTACCAATTAGTATCGGTTATATCAAAAATAGTTTTAAGTAAAATGAAGTATTTAAAAAAGTAGTTGTTAAATTGGTATAGTTGTAATAAAAGATAATAATAAAACAACAGAAAAAGCATTCTGAGGCATACGCCACAGGTGAGGATTTATAAGCCCTCATCTAAAGCATACCACTCTCGACCGCTCCACGCATTGCCGTTCGGTCTGGTATAGGTATTTCAATCCGATCTATACAATTCCGTTCGATCTGGTATACACATTCCAAACCGATCCATGCATGATGTACTTTGCGTTTTGCAAGAGTGTAGCCTGCAGCGTGACATGTTATCATATACTCTGCAGGAGTTCACCTTGCAATACAGTGCACTGCTACTTTCCCTATATATATTATCTATGAGGGTATATAATAATATTCACAATTTCGTGTATTATTACTGCAAATTTTAAGTAGCAAAAAACGTTGAAGTCCCACAACCTTTACCAAATACCAAGTTTAACGGAAAACCTACGACTTGACTTCCGTGTATACAACCATTTTTCTTTTTTAAAAATTTTAATCTTCGTTACGATAGCTTTAGGAAACGCTAAGATTGATATTATTACCGTGTTATGACCCAACATCTGCAGGGCGCACCAGCGGCGGCCCCGCAGTAGATAACGAAGGAAATCGGTTGGACACAGCCTCTCGGCAGGCACCAGAGATCCACAACAGACACACCGTACACAAGGGTTAGGGTCAGCATGGTGTGAGACTCGATGGACTCGGTATCGAGCCAGTCGAGCTGTACACCGGGACTCGATGGACTCGACGTCGAGCCAGTCGAGCCTACACTGAAGACGTATGAAGGCGCGGATATATAAGGACACTTTCATTACCAAGATAGATAGTATTTCCTTCATAGCTCTTCAGTTGTCAATCTAAGTATTCAGTCTACCCTGAATAGCCTCACGGCTTCTGATCATCACTCGCACGAATACAGTTTTGATATTGCACCTTTTGTTACCTCTGCTACCTTACTGCTAACATAAACCCTCTGAACATCTTCTACATACTCACGGGTATTTAGTGTGATCATTACATACCGATCATTCTCAAAAGGGAGAAATTGGGAATTTTGGATTTATATTCATTCAGTACTTCGATAATAACCTTTGGTAAACGAATGCCGATAAAGACATTACCCCCAATTACCTGACAAATAACAGTGGTTATTGAATCCTTGATGTATACCTTACCGTACAAAATAAGATACCTATTGATTCGAATACCTCGGACAAATGCTTTAATAAATATACCTTAAATATGTGGAAGGATACGGAAAGGTTAGTTGATATTAGGCTAAAACATAAAACTGTTTAGCAAAGGAATCGATCTATTTGTGAAGAAAGAGAAAAACAGTAACTATAAAAATTTATTATACTAATGCGTAACAAATGAAAATCCTTAATCGATTCGGGAAAAGGGTTAAGGTATTGCTGGTGACAACATCGTTCAAGGTTTCCATACGCGGTCGCAAAGTTACACTCAAGCCTATATAAATTGCTTAAATCCTTTTCCTAAAATCGACGGTATAGTATTATGGAGCGTAGAAAATTGATTAACTTATACGTCATAAGCTATTAAATGTACCAATTAATTAGGTAGAAGCCTGGACATACTTTTGAACACCAAAAACAATATTATCAAGTACGCGGAAAACTTTGAATCTCTTTACCATAAGAATTTTAACGCGTTTAGATTTAATAGCAAAATTAATAAATAAACGGTTTTACGCTCGTGCTTTTATAGGAACAAACATCAGATTTTTACCTTCGAACTCAGTTAAAGGTAACTATGGTACCCACTAATATTACTTCCCTAGCACTAGTCGCGGGACCCAAAAAGTTCCTACAGATAATATATCAGTTTTCTCCTTCATAATGTCCCTATAGTGGATATAGATTACGCGGCAATTTCCATATTTGTTAAGATTTAAGGAGGAGAGAAGAAGTATGACAGCTAACTGTATAACTTCCTCGACGTTAAGTACGCCTATTTTTTAATATTTTCCGCTCAATAGGGGCTGATTTCCATGGCTTTTACTTGTTGTTTACCAGTATTTTTACCTGTGAAACCTAGTATTATTACCTTCGATACTTAATTAATTTCTTATTCATTCGAAAGATTTAAGATAGTTTGAAAGTTTTTTTCGAATACGATATGAATCCCATTAAGTAACATACAAACCAAAATATTAATAAGTGGTTTTATATGTTTCGTCATTAAAAAGAGTCGAAAAGTAAAATGGACATCCTGAATTAGGTACTTTTTAAGCTGATGTTATCCTAATAAGTAATTGGGAATGTAGGAGTTGGCGAGGGTATATTATGACAACAGGTTTAATAAGCTCTTACTAGTAACAAAAAGTTCTAATATGCCGTATAATACCTTAACGCCACTTTCAAAGGGGTTTTAAGCTAGTTTCGTTTCTCTCTGGCAACTGTAATGGCCCAGGTCTCAAATTCGACTAGTATATATGCCTAAGCTTTAGAGTTTAGAGACGAAGAAGAAGACCCCTTCCACACGTATTATATTGACTGTTTGTATGGAAGGCCCGGTTAGTATGGTTAACAGAAGATTCTGATTTGAGGACGTAACTAAACCATGTACGAAGAAAGATATTCCTTTTTCTTAACGGTTTTAAATTAATTAAGTAAACTTACTTTACAAGCAAAGATATTTTGGACTTTAAAATGTAAGGCTATGCGTTCATATTATATACTATTTCTTAACGTTAATCGAACTAAGTAATACACTATATATAATTCCCTTTTGCCTTTAATTAGGATTACATTATAAGTGTCGTAAATTTCGAAGGAAAGAGATTACGGAAGGAATACCAAGTTCAAAACCATCTGTTGGTATAAAGATATTTGTACCGGTTTAGAACCAACGTAATAACTCGTAGATTTCCCCTTTTTACATCGTCTGATAGGTAAAAACTATTATCGCCGATATAATGATAAAGACACTGACTTTATATACCTATTTAATATTTTAGACTTTTACGTAGAGCAGGTTTTTTAAGGTATTATTCCGGATACTGGGATAGTACGGTACTTAACAAGAGGTCATTTATAATACGTCGCCTTACGAAAGGATACTAATATTGTTACGAAATTTGACTATAACTTTGACTATACGAATGTTGGTAAAGCTAAAGTTAGCTATAGCTTTGGAAAAAACCTTTTTTACCAAGATAGAAGATTATTATTACCGTTGTTAGCTTTATTATTTTTCATATTTCAAAATGTTTTACTCATTTCCTCCTTTTCTTTCAAGATATGAAAAACTTCAGCATTAACGTTAACATTTGGATTAATAATCTGGTTTGAGTTGAGAGAAGTAAAACGTTTTTAATTAGCTTTAAGTTAGGGTACCTCTAGTTTTATATTGAAGGGCTCAAGGTAGTGGTGTTAAACTTAATCAAGTTGTAAATTCGTTGATTATATAGTAGGTTTAATTATAAGGCGCCCGATAGGCTTCATAAGGTTTTAAAAGGGGCTAATTACAAAGATATAGGCTTTTTATTGTTAGAGTTGATTAAACGGCTTTGTTATCATTGTCAAATATACTTTTAAATCCTTTTAAGGTTCAAGCTTACGTTGAAGGAAAATTAAAACTTTAAATTCAGGTTGTAAACGTGTTTTACCTGAATGATAAGCTAGTACTTTACGTTATAAAGTCTATTACGGGGTTTAACGGCAGTAAATCCCTTCAAACTATTATGGAGAAGAGAATAAAAAAGGTATTATATATTTCTTAAAATCATACATACCGGAGACTATGAAACATACTAGTTTATAATACCGATATCAATTTTACTATAATGAAGTTTTAAGTTAATATTAAGTTGGTAGGAATTAAATATAAATAGGTTTTTGTTAAAGTTTATTAGGGTATTGTTTAAATTGAAAAAGCTTATACCTTTTTACGAAAGGCTGACTATATCCTTATCTTAGAAATCAAAAGCTTTATAAGTTGGAAAACACGACTTAAAATAGTAGTAAAAAGCCTTGACGATATTATTGGCTTCAATGGACTTATGTCAATTTTGTTAGTATTTGATGCCTACCTGCGTATAACTATTAAGTTATTACGATTGTTAAATATTTAAAAACGTGGTATAGTATATGGTAAAACATAAAAGAAATTAAGAAAGAAATTGGTGCGCCGTTAAGTTAAAGGTACCTTAAATACTAGGAATGAATTATTGATAATAAACTTGTTATTCTGACTCCTTTGAAGTAAATTATTTTCGTGGTGAAAGTTAGGTAAATGAAATGACCCTTATAAGATTTTAAGTATTAATAATTTCAAAGTGGTGATTCAATCCGTTAAAGGATCTGTTACCTTTGAAATCATGTAGGTTAAGTTGTATAAAAGATATTTTAAGTTTAATAAAAAGCCCCTTAGTTGAATACCATCGAGCCGATTGTTAATAAGCCGATAAAACGTCGACAGCGTGGAAGACTACCTCAAAAGAGGATATAAATTGATTAAGAGAACGGTAATAAGGATTAAATAACTTCAAAAGTATATATAATAGCGTGGAAGTATATTTAAAAAGAGGATAAAAATCAAAGAGGAGGACGGTAATGAAGATTACAAACCTGAAAAGGTATATATAGCGATGTAAGTATTTTAGAAGGAGAACTTTTCTAAGGAAATTGCCTTTAAGTTAAGTGTTAAGTTTATTATCAATATATTGGATAAACTCTTTAATGAAAGTGACTATGTGGATATTAACAGCTTTTTTAAATAGGGGATTGGTTAGCTTATGTTGTTAACGTAGTTTAAAGGCTAAAACTTTATCATTTTTGAGTTGAAGATAGTTCACAAGGTTAAAGGTAATATTACGGACTGGTTGTATAAAATATTACGGCTTAGTGCCTAAGGATACGGTAATAAAGGTGAAAACTAAACCCTAATTCCATCGCCTATAATTTAAAGAATTAATTAGCCTATAATCTTCGTAATTGTTGCCAGTTTTACTATTATCGTAAGCGGTTAGTTTACACTTAATGATCGAGATATAACGTAAGCGTATACGCAATTTATCTCCCATTTTTAACGGGTTATACTACTCAAACTACTGAAAATTCTAAGGTATAAGTTTCTATCTGGCACGATAATAAGCTGTATCAAACCTTTATAAAATTAGCCGAAATAAACAAGGTTTTTTTTTTACGTATTGGGCGTACTTTAGAAGGAAGTTAGGCATAAAAACTTGAATGTTCAACCCGTACCTATTGTATAAGTAGGGAAAAATCTTTAGTATCGTAAGTATATAAACCAAAGATACCTTTTTCTTTGGAAATATTAGGTTTATTGCGGCGAAATACGTGTTATCAAGACATTAGATCTTTAAAAGTATAAACCGATCGAGACGTTAATTAAGGGCACATAACTTGATTTCAATGAATCGTTAATCCTTATTTATGGTGTTGAGTTTAAAAAGAACATGTATATTAATCCACGTTAAAAAAGGAAAGCTACAAGCTTAACAACTATCGATAAGGCCAAAGAGGTAAGGTTATAACGATACTTGGAATAAAGGGAACATACGGCTTATATTGCTACTTTATCATAACCAAAGGTATCGAACAAGATATTCATTGCGGTATAAGCACGGGAACTATAAAACGAGGACTTTGATAGGTTAAATAAGAGGATTTGATAATTAATGGATAATTTATAAAGCGGTATTAATATGTTTTTGGTGGAATTGACGGCGGCGAAGTTGATAATCTCCATGGATAGTTTCTTTGTTCATAATACTAACCTTACAGCGTAAATTTAGTTTCTTATAATATTAGTCAACGAGATAAGTTTCAAAGCGCAATTTATGATAACTGGAAACCTCGTATATTGAATATCTGTCAAGTGTAAGCTTGTGATGCGAAACATTTTAGTATCAAATGTATACGGTATAATGGCAGATTTCTCTATGATTATGGTAGTTAATGGTATATTTAAAATTATTATGAAATATATTAGATTGCCTTCTCTACCCATAATGGTGTATACGAATTTCTGAAGCCTTTACGAGTACCGATTGAAGTAAGATACAACTAATAATAAACTTTGAATAATAAATGTAAAATCTTCAAGAAAGGTATTAAAAGCTCGGAAAATTAATGAGTTCTGGTTAATTTACGACAAAGATAAACCCCTTAACGCTATAACTAAAGCTACGCCCAATAATGCCATGAAACGGTTTAGGAATAACAATACGCTAACTGTATGAATTAAAGGCTACATTGACCGCTCGGCACATAAAGTAGAGGAATAGAGATGTTCTAGTAAATTCGAAGACTACCAGGGTAATGGTAGCAATGGTAATGATCGCAATGACAATGGTAGCGATAATGGTATATGAAATTAATAGCGAAAGGTACGCAAGTGGTTGATTGCTTAATGCATTTAGGTTTGTGACGAAAAACCTTTGCAAGGGAATTAAGGAATGAAGGGCACGGAGATGTGAAATAAAGGGCCGTAATTGAAGTAATTTTTAGTGTAAATTAACTGAAATCTACAGGGTTTTTGTTTATTGATTGAGGAGGAATTTCAAAGGTTACCACTAATTATTGGCAGGCTACACTGACGTATAGGCATAAAACAAAAAGCCGCCAGCATTTGAATAGTAGTTAAATTCAGTATATTCAAGTTAATTTTCATTATAGTTAGTCAATTTTACTCACTGCAAATTGACTTCAGTTTATAATATTAACTGCGAGTTTAGTGTAGTAGGTATCTAGTTCAAAGTAAAGTATGGGCCAAAGAATTTAGTTATACAAATTAACTTATAGAACAGCTAGCAGTCTGCTGAACTTAGAACTTACCATGTATCAACCAATTTTAATGCAACACCAGTTACTTCAACACTAGTAATTCAAATCGACTATATTGCAACGATAAAAGCCCACAAAAATTACCCATAATATTTCTCTTTCTTACCAAATATTAATAAACGTAATAATTACGGCGTAATCTGTATTTACCATAGGGATATTTCGAGGGGGAAAAGTTATGTATTAGTTTCAAAACCTTTTGGATTCCTTAACCGGTGTTGGGAAAGATATTAGTATTGGTGGGTTAGATGGTTACCTTTACCCAAATTTGGAGGTAAAAAGCTAGTGGTTATGTTTATAATAGGCTTGAATGTAAAAATGTTTTCGTTTTAATTTAATTGCTGAGATCGGACGTTTTAAGGAGCATAGGGGAAGTGAATTTAAGGGTTTTTGCGAGGGACTTGGAAATATTCCTCTTGATGTTAAAGAGCATATCAAAGTCTTTACTTAATTGACTGGTGGACTTGAGAACTTTCCTTAAGCGAATTAATTGATTCTTTCCGACGAGCAATATTGACCCATTGAAAATCCTATGCAATAGAATTTGAAAAACTTATCTGTGCTTAGGCGTAATATTGTGACAGTATTTAAAGCCGTTAAAAATGCTATTGCCAACGATACCTGTGCTTTTCCCTGAGTAAACACATTTAAAATCCTCGTCTGTAACGTATTCGTATAGTATATTTAACAAATTACCTTTTTCCCTTTATTTATAGGAAGCTTAACTTTTCGGTTAAGAAGTTTAGTTTTTCGCGTAATTTTCACCATCTTCTTCAACACGTTTTCACATTGCTAATGTCCTATTTTTAAATCACTTTTTAAAATGATCGAATTATTTGAAGCTTTGATTGGTAATAATAGGGTTCGAATCGGAAATATCATAGCCGATTACATTAATAAGGTGCTTAACTTGGAAGTTTTTGTTGGCTTCAGCAAACTAAAAGTCTTTATCATAATGATTCACGAAGGTGGTGTCGAAAGCTCTGATTGCCTCTTTCCTAACAGGGTCGGCAACGGTGATAATTCAGGCGTACTTTAAAGCTATTGTAACAAATATTAAAAAGCATATATGGGGAAAAAGTGGTGTATGAGGGTAGGTCGTAGGTTTTTTTGCCGTTAAAGTTGGTGTTTGTAGTTAAAAAATCGTAGGACTTAGTTGTTTTACGATTTATAGTAGTATTACCCGTAATAGTACTAACTTAGCTGTTTGTTAATTTGATAATTTTTGAGACTTTTAGGTGGTCAATCTTAACACTTCTCAGACTGTTCCAATAATAATTTCTTAGTTTTTTCGGTAATGGCGATAACGTTACAACTTTTCAAGTACATGTGAATGATAATGTACCTGAAAAGTCTTCCTCTTTGCTTCCTGTGAACATCATACGCAGCAGAAGGGGGCTCTTTACAAGAATCTTTCCTCTACCTTATCTAAACAAAGCGTAATAATCGGAAAATAACCTTTTCTTCTACCTAGCCTATCTTTACTTAACCTAATAAGCACTGATTAGTGTTGGTAGGCCTGCCTGTTAATGTAGACCTTTATCATTACAATGTAGTGGATTCGAATCTCTGTGGTTGAAATAACTGGTACTGCATTGAAAGTGGTGATGTGTTACTTCTAAGTTTGGTAGACCGCTAGCCGGTCTGCATTGTAATTTTTATGTTCAAATTCTTTGGCTTATGCCCCACTTTGAAGTGTGCACGTACTGCACTAGACTTGCAGTCAATCACACAAACTACAGTAAATTTTCAGTCAGTACAATCAACTAACTCTAAGTATAGATGACTTGAATGTACTGAAATTGACTGCTATTCCAACAGTAACCTTATTTTGGTTAATAGTTTAACATAGGTTTGATCATATTAACTGGAAGGTGGAAAGATTGCACTGATACAATGACTGTCCTTACCACTTTAATAGTATAAATATCCCTATTAATTAGCCTAGTATATATTGCAGCCTATATTTTGGACTGTTGATTTAGATTTTTTCCACTTCAATATTACATATATTCTGAATACTTTGCTTATCTATTCATATAGTATCAAGAATTATAATTGTAAGTTTGATTTTGATTAGTATTGTATTTATTGAACCTATTGATAAGTCTTGACTCATTGCAACATTGTCGATTCGAATCGTAGTCGAAGTCACAGGTATTATTGTAGTAGTCAGGTGGTGGGTATATTCTTCTAGGTTTGACAGATTGCTAGCTTATTTCCATGCCAATTCATGTAGGCAATTGGTTGATTCGTGCCTCACATTGTATTGGGAACCACATTGCAATTGACTTATAACTAATATAGTTAACTTAACTGTTATGTAGTTGACTAATGTTTTCACACTAGCGACTTTTTGTTTATGTATTGCCAGTGCGTCTTGAAATTCAATGAATTGATAATTCAAGTGCTTACCTCCATTTTTGTCTTATATTATTTGTATAGAATTTCCAACACCTGCCACTTGCAATCCAGAATCAAGTGATTCATTACTTCTGCATTCCCAACCTTCTATTTACAAACTCCAACATGCTAATCAATAAACTTAGTATTCTTAACCTGACAGTCTTCCAGTTTGTTAAGGTTAATTTGCCTCCCCCTTTATCTATCGCTATGTGTTTAAGTCTTATCGGGTAGCTTTGACACGTAACACTCCATCCGGATATTTAGTTCATTGATACTTTCACATATTTTAAGGTTTTTATTCATTATAAATTTTGGTATTGTATCAACCGAGTTATCTTCATTATTGATCCATTGGATTGTTTTAATTTTTTTTGTTTTCGTAAGCTTTTCAAATAGATATTATATCAATGATTTTGGTTAATTATGCCGAATTTGGACATCTCTTCATTAAGATTTATGAATTAATGAAAATAACCACTGTAATCGGTGGAACTTTCAACTATTTAGTAACAATATTAGAAGTTTTACACCTTGAAATGCTTTTATTAAAATTTGTTATTATACTGTACATTTTGGAAGTAACAACGTTTTATATAACATTTTCATATTTTAATGTCATTGAGTAAATTAGATTACCGGTAATGGTAAATTAATTCTCCAATCCTTTCAACTCACTAACGATCATAATAAACCTAATCGATGACAATAAATCGGTATTCACAGTAAATAATCCGCTTATAAATCTCATTATCTTGACAGCTAACAAATCGAAGGAAACCATATAAATTCTTCGGTACAACCATGTTTTCCTATTTCAAACTTCTTTTTAAAGCATTTTAATCTTTATTAGTTCGGTTATAAGCCTATACCATGATTTAAAAGTCGTAAAATAGATTCGTCTAGAATAAAATCGCAATATAGTTGCTATAAATACGTTACTTTTAGTATCTTCGAGTCTTCAAAACGTTACTTTCATCGATTTTGATAAAATTAATTCCATAACCTTTTTAACGAAAGTGTTGAAGTTTCAATAGATACAACCTATAAAATGTTTGTACACAAGAATCAATACTAAGCATATAAAGAACTTCCCAGAGATGGAGATTTGTACCTAAAAACTAAGAAATAGTATTATCAAGTTATAAAAGAATAAATATGAGGCCTAAAGTAAGTTTAATCCGTTAGAAATACTAGTATTTATTAGTATAAGGTTTCGATCGTAATAATTAAAATCTGTGAGAATTTTCATGATTTTATATCAAGAGATTCACCAGATAGATTTCTAGGTATTTCAGAATATACAAGCCTATATAATATTTTCTTGTGTATTAACTTCAACACATTATCAATACGATTATGATTTACCTCTTTTTGAACCAAATCCTCAAGTTTTATACTTATTATTCAAATCATTACGTCCATATTTATGGGATATGTTAATAATTTTAAGGATTCCTAAGATACCACTATCAAATCAACGTCCCCAAAGATTTGTAATACACTATTCGCACTAATAAACCTATCTCTTTACAAAATTAAAGATGATTCATCATAAAGAAAACTGTTGTAGTTACGGCTCTTTAAGCTCATTACGTCCTGCAATTGAGGTAACATTCCTTCATTTTATTTGCTTCAAAGCCAAGCCTAGACCTCCGGTTTGTTTTGGAAACAATCAGGAAACACACCATGAATCACTATCGATAATTGAAGAAAAGACTTCGTAAGATGCCTATAAGACTAAAGTAATGTAAGATATACTGGCTATTAACACTATAAATCTAGCAAATAAAGAAATAGAAGTTAGAGTTAACGATGTTTTAGAAAATTTTAATCCAGGCAAAACTCAGATTCGTTATTAGTTTATATAATGAAATATTAGCTCAGTTACAGGAACACCTTAAGTCCCTTCCTCAAACACTTACAATAGAGCCGAAGACGCCGAAGCTAGAATCAAAGACGGAGCTCAAAATTGAGGCGATACAACTCATGACAAGGATATGGCCACAAGAAACACCAAAGTTGAAGAATTTCTTCACCAGCACAACCAAATAAAATTCTAAGTGAAAGTCATTAAACGATTCCCAGAGGTGAACTTTTAAAAATATAAATTTATGGCTAACAACAACCAAGGATTAAATCATCAACAAGATTGAATTTGATATCATAAAAAAATCCGTCG
Source organism: Anisogramma anomala (assembly GCA_038502455.1). Lineage (NCBI taxonomy): Eukaryota > Fungi > Ascomycota > Sordariomycetes > Diaporthales > Gnomoniaceae > Anisogramma > Anisogramma anomala. The sequence goes on along the minus strand of JASMMZ010000020.1, from coordinate 48,644 downwards.
AATTATAATAAATATATAATTTACGGAAACTGATGACTTGTACTTGTGGTCTACAATGAACTATATTTTGCCGAAGACTTCAAAAATAATATACACCTATATTATGGTGTATTTTATAATTAATTTTTTCATCACTCCAAACCGTTCAACTGTTAATATTCACATCAAGTATATTGTGGAAGTCTTTTTAAAACTTATCAGATTATATCAAGGCACTGAATCGATTCATAATCAAAAAAATCTTCAAAAACTTAGTTCTTATGCCCTTAAAATCATGGAGATTCAATACTTTTTATATCAACTTTCGAAAATACAAACATAACTTTTATCCATTAAAACTATTAAATTCAATATATGGAATATAAGCTTCAGTTTTTAACCCATATTAAGCCGTAATTTCCTGTCTAGGAAAATCGTATACGAAGGAAGATAAAGAAAGCTATTTTTTTGACTATTCGAGATTTTAAGTTAAATTTTTAGGAAAAAAATCGAAGAGAGGAATAAAATCAATGAATTTTATTCTTCAATGGAAACCTCTAAAGAAGTTAATCAACCTATGCTATCAACTTAATCAATTAAAGAAGAACTACATAACTAAGACATACAAAGGACATTTGAAAAAAATCTACTGGGGTTTTGATCCGAATTGACGGTCTTCTTATAGTAAAAACGGATATAATGGAAAATTTTCTGTTAATTTTAAAGAGGATTAAATTGATTCTATTATAATTAACAATGGTAAATATAACATCCGAAAATACTATACTAAATTTAAGTTTATACTGTTAAATGTGTCAAATATTCATTCAATCTGGAATTCCTTGTAAAATATATTATAGGAAACAAAAGGAATCAAAGCCTATACCTGAAGCAGACACTTCCATTCAAAAAAGCACAACTTCAACGTTAACATATTCACTTTATAAACAATCAAAAGATATTGTAAAACAGTTGTAAGGGATATTGTTGAAACAATGTTGACTGCTATTTTTAGTAGGTCAATTATAGTACAGTCAAGTCAACTATAATGCCTGTAAGTTGAATGTACTGGTTGTAGGATTGACTACAAGTCTAGTGCAGTAGGTGCCCACTTAAAAGTGGGGCACAGGCTAAAGCGTTTGGCCATACAAATTAGTGTGTAGACCGGCTAGCGGTTTGCCAAACTTAGAACTCCAGAACTATCTTCAATGCAGCACCAGTTACTTATACCACAGTGATTCTAATCGACTACGTTGTAACGATAAAGGCGTACCAACAGAAAGCTCATTTATTCTTATATTTCCCTATTCTTAGCAAAGAAATGGATTTTCGAATTCGAAATATAAGACTACAATAACCCTAGACTTCAAACAGGTGGTAGTGTAGTCCAATTCATTTGATAAAGAACAATTCAGATATTAGTCAAATTTGATGACGGTTATAATACTTTGACCTTATGAAATTGGCTTTATTTCCTCAAGTTTATTATAAATTTTATTCATCTTTAAATACTTTCATGTTCAGGTATTAAAGTCAGGAACTTGTGTTTTTTAACTTGATAACTAAGAATAAAATTCTTTTAAAAACTAGTAATTCTACTGTTAATCATATATAAATGAATTGTTTCTATATTGCTACAACCCCTTCAAAAAAATTTTCCATTAGCGAGTTGAATTTGGTTATATTAATTGAATGATCATTAAGGAATCCAATTTACTTTTGCGTATTCATTACAACGATGAAAATCAATAACTTTCCGATTTTAGATATGCTTTCTGTCAACTTGCAAAAAGCTTTCTATAATAATTAAGTTTCTAATATGGACTAATAGATAAAGAAGTGTTTATCTGGATCCTTGACAGCTTCCTATATGAAATTACAGCTCAAAAGGGCGAGCGTCGTGCTATAATGATTATCAAAGTAAAAAATGGTTTAGGAGTTTACAATATTTTAGACATATCTTTAGCAAAAGCAGTTAAAGCTATTTATCACATATTAGACGAAATTATCGAGCTTATGAAATTTGCGATCAACTACTTCATTCTTAATAAAATATATAATCTTATTGACTGATAAATGAAAAAATAGTAATTCATTATACATTTAATCTTAAGGTTTTATTAAACTGTACCCTAAAAGGAAATGGTATTTAAAAAATTAATTAAGTGTTTTTGTCTTTGGAAAAGATGCGGACTTTAATCATTACTAAAGAGATTCCCAATCACTTTTAGCTCTATCTATTTTAACCAACCATAGTTATAGCTAACATGATAGTGAATAACAGGAACGAGATCCATTATACTGCTTCTTATAAGGACCTTATACTAAAGCCAAAATATATGAAAATCATCGATAAAACGTTAAATTTTCCATTACTTTCTACTTTACTATCATCGTTTATATACCCTGCATTATACCAATAAAGGGTGAAACTAACGATAGATTGGAGAAAAATAAAAATCATTCTTTTTAAGTATTTTTTTTAACATTACTAAACCTTAATATATCTTTTGTTGGTAGTCCTTAGACGTTGTAAAGTTTTCGATTCGATTAGTTCTCGAAGTAACAGTATTATTGCGTGGTCAGATGATGGATGTATTGTTCTAGGTTTAGTGGACCGCTAGCCGGTCTGCACTGTAATTTGCATAGCCAAGTTCTTGGCCCGTGCCCTAAAGTGAAGTGTAGCATACTGCACTCAACTTATACCCAATGCGGTAAGTTTACATAACGCAATACACTTAACTTGCAGTTTAGTATAGTTAACTTTACTTACAGTAAAGTTGACCTACTGCACTACATGCTATCCTATTTTAATACTGGCGGCTTTTTAGTTTATATGCGTACGCTAGTGTGGCTGACCAATCTTATCCGATTACCACTGAATTTTCTCCTCGTCAGCTAGCTAGACCCCTGTCAATTACAGTTGACTTCCATATTGCATTGCACTCAATTGCATGAAAATTGCCCCCATTTGACCTTAATTGTTCCGTTGCTCCGAGGTCCGAGTTTATTAACTCCTACAAAAAGTTCTTTCGCCATAGGCTCTTGTAAATCAGGTACGCCACCACTTGCATACCTTTTTCCAGTAGTTTAAACTACTGTTACCCTAGTAGTCTTCCAGTTTGCCACGGCATCCCTGTTTCTTCACGTGATTTAGCCTTTACCAAGTGGCCTTGTTAGGTGGTTTTGCTATTAACCGATGCCTTTGAAGTATGTATTTCGACCTTAACGGGTTTTCTAGGCCTGCCAGTTTTGCTGGGCTTGCTAGGTTTGCCGGCCCTATTAGGCTTGCCAGGCCTGTTACGCCTATTGGTCTTGCTAGGCCTGTTCCGCCTACTGGTCTTGCCAGGTCTGCCGGCCCTACTTCACTTGCCATACCTATTAGCCCTGATTAGCTTGCCAGGCTTATAGCGCCTTAGTTTTTTAAACTTACTAGGCCTATTGAGCCTATAGCGATTTTTAAACTTTTTAGGCCTGTAGCGCCTATACCTTAGCCTCTCATTTAGTTATCTGGCTAGCCTTTTGAATTTGCTAGGCCTATTGGGCTTGTATCGCCTGTTTCTTAGCCTTTTGTAGATCTTTAGGGGGTAGGCTTGTTAAGTCTTCAAAAGGGTTCTTATCTTAAGGAACCTAAAGGTCTTCGGTTTGGGAGACTTAGAGGTTTTTGGTTTAAGGGACTCGAAGGTCTTCGGCTTAAGGTACTTAGAGGTTTTCGACTTAAGGAGGGTTTTCGCCCGTGGCGTACTTATAAAGTACGTTTAACATATTACCTTTCTTTCCAAATATTAGCGGCAATAAGATTCCTATTTTATGTATTTTAGTCTTTAGCCTTAAGTTTACTGAATTTTTGATCTTTTTCTACATAGCAAAGGTTTGGTCCCTGAAAAACTCGATATAATCGAAAAGAGCTTTAATGTTCGTATCTTAATCTTTATAGTCGACGTCGATAATGAAATAGCCGACGCAATTGGTCAGGTGTTTGGGGGTAAAATCTTTAGTGGCATCGGCATACCAAAGTTCTTTATCGTAGTATTTCTCGAAGAAATCACCGAAAGCCTTAATTACTTCCTTTCTAAAAAGATTTATAATGACTTTAAACTGAGTGTTGACGAAGGATATTTTGGCGTTGTGGCTAGTGTAGAGCTTGGTGGTTAAGGGTCGTGGGAACTTAGTAATTCAACGTGGAGTTGCGCAACGTGGCTTTCTTAGCGCGATTTGGTATATCTGCTTAGAGAAGCGAACTTGACGATTGACGTGTCATGAGGAGTGAAAAGAGTAAATAGGGTAAAGGTTTGGTATAAGAGGTAAGGTCGAAGGTCGTTATTAGTAGTAAAGATCGAAGGTTATTATTTTGGTGTAGGGAGTTAGTCGTTTTTCTGATGTTAGTAGCACCTATAGTAGTATTAACTTAGCCGTTTTCTAATTTGACGAACTTTAAGACTTTTAATAATCAATTTCAACGTCTTTAAAAAGGATCTTTAGTAAATATTTTTTGGTGTTTTCGAATAGCGATACCGTCGCTTACTTATAGACAGCCGTAAAAAACCGACGTAGCCTAAAAGTCTTATTTACTAACTGCCGTGAAAACCGACGTAGCAGTAGAGGCCCTTTGCAAGAATCTTCCATCTACCTTGCGCAATTGTAAAGCGTAACTTGAAAGTAGCTTTTTCTTCTACTTAGCTAATCTGTTCTTAACCTAATAAGCACTGATTAATATTGGTAGGCCTTAGACATTGTAACATTTTCGATTCGATTGGTCTTCGAAGTAACTGTAGTATTGCGTGGTCAGATGGTTGATGTATTTTTCTAGGTTTGACAGACCACTAGCCCGTCTGCACTGTAATTTGTATGGCTCAGTGCTTGGCAGGTGCCCTAGAGTAAAGTGCAGCGTACTGTACTCGACTTACACCCAATTCGGTAAGTCTACACAACGTAATACACTCAACTTGCAGTTCAGTATAGTTAACTTTACTTATGGTAAAGTTGACCTACTGCACTGCATGTAATACTATTCCAACATCTTCTTGGTTTACTTACCAAACTATGTGGGAAACGTAACCAACAAAATATTTAGTATATTTAATTTAACGGTTTTTGAAAGAATTATCATTGGTCAATGTAAAAAGATGAATATACGGTAAATAAATCCAGATTAAAATCCATATATATATAGGTATGTACTATAACAGTTTAATAGCTGCTTCGGATTATGAATGAAAAACATCAATTGTTTAAAAATCTAGATAAAAATGTCAAATAACTAGACACCTAATCAAGCTGACAAAGTTTCCGTTAATGAAATTTAATTTAGCTCGTATTTTTCATAAGCAAGCAAACGAAATAACCAACTTTAACAGAATACTTAGATGGCCCAAAATTACAATACTTGAAAAAAAATTCTTTATAGTAAAATACGAAGCCTATTAGCATCCAAGGTCTTCAAGTATTAAAGAGGAATATCTGTTGCCATACTCTAACTACCAAAAAAGTTAACAGCATTAAGACTAATACCAATAGTCTAATAAAAATATAAAAGTAAAAATAATTCTAAATAGATTCTAGCAACGCTATACTATTTACTAAACTGAAACGTTTACTTCTATTGTAAAGTTCTTCAAATAGAAGATATTCGTCACTTTCACTGATTTTTACGATTAGGATGTCAACTAAATCGATATTAATTTAGCTTCTTTCAATAGGGAGCTGACAGAACTGATATTGATAGAAATACTAAACACTATCAAAAATTTCTTTTTCAAATTCCTATCCCCCTAAGAAAAAACTATGTGAGTTGTAATTTCTCTATGAGAAAAGTCTTCCAAGGTTTTGACTTTCTATATAAACATGAATGAACTTTATGAAAATGGTCAAAAAGGTTCAAAATAGCTTTCAAAATACTTAAGTTCCAAAGTTTGAGTTCGGATAATGCTATATATATCAATTATAATTACTGGTTTTTTATTTGCATTTAATTCAACAATTTCCTTATCAAAGGTTTCCATCACAAGGCTATCAAAAAATTCAAGAAAGGTATTAGAAATAAATATCAAATATAAGGGTCTATGATGCGTAATAAACTTTTTAGGGGTACTTCTTTTGAAAAATATAAACCAACACACTATCATCCTAGCTTAAGACGCTGATATTTAGAGGTTCTTTTATATTTAAGTCGAGGAATTGTTCCAAATATCAGTTTAAATTTTCATTGCTTCTGGATTACTTATTTATACCATTCCTTCATAAAAACCGGTTAATATTTCACAAAAAAAACTTATTAATTGACTATTAGGGCTTCTCACTATGTAACATAAATATGGAAATGTTTTAGTCGTTAGTACAATATGTGGAAGCCTTGAATTGATTTAGTGCATTATAAGAAATTTATTGAAGATTTTGAGAGAGGGTATGGTATTAATAGTATGTTTTTGTTATAGTTTTTTGATTGTTTATTACTTGCTATTTACTTTCGTTTATGGAAATAATAAAGATTTTTTTTATTCTTAGACTATGGGTATTTGTTATACTTATTGGAGTGTGGGAATATTGTATTAATAAAGTAGATATCCATATTACTTTATTAGTACCATCAACAATTTAATTAGAATTGTATTAATTGGAACCTACACCGTAGGCTGTCGAATTAGACTTTATTTATTTCAAACTCAATACCAGACCGATTCCAAATAATTATTTTCCCCCTCTTTATCGCGCATCTCTTTAGTTTTACCCCTCACGTAGTGGTATACTTAATAATTGGAAATTATAGTGGTGATTCTGTCCCTCGCCTAATTTGCTAGTGTAACGAGATTTTTAACACGAATTTTTGAACTTATAGCGTAAAACTCATATCGGTGCACTCGATAATTAGTTTATAACCATTTAAATACGTAAGAAGCTTTCATTTATACGCTCGTGATTGAAATGAATAATAGACATTAGACAATTATATGTCTGATAGCCTATTTGTCAAAGTAAAACAGCGTTAGGAAACTTCGATCTGACATCAACTTTCTTAGCATCGGTGAACAGACCAACTTGTTAAGGAAGGTAAGAGACCTATAATATTAATACTAACAGTTTTCACAATCGTAAAAATGAAAATTAGTGCAGTCGCTTTCAATACCATCATTATATTATTGAATCCTACTCTTCTACTTTATTATTCATCAGCTTGAAACCCATCTAATGTTTTTCCGGCTACCTTATTTAGGTCAAAGATTCTTCACCGGCTCGGCGTACCAGTTTCATTACGGTGGATCTAACAATTGACAGTACTAAATGGTGACTCCGTCCCTTAATTCATATAGTGAAGTAGTCTTTACGCCTTCGAAGATTACTTTATAACACGAACGAAGTTAAAATTTCCTATTATACTAGATAGTCAATTGAAACATTCATTACCCAATATTTCAATAAATTTCATTATACCAGCGCATTTTTACATAAATCGGTGTATTAACTGATTTTACACGCCTATGGTTTTTTAATCTAAAATAACCCAAACGTTTCTGTATATGTACCGATGTATCATCCATATAACGATGAAATTCATAATTTTAACTACGCCGCGTATTTCACGACGGTATTTAATGGCTTTTGAATAAAACAAAAGAACCTTTACAAGCGCACTTAATAATAAGTTTTACTTTGTTTATAATTAATTATATATTTAAATTTAACTGTAAATACATATATATGGCTTCGATTATTACCGATGTTTGGATTCCTTTTTATTACGTAACCTATAATACATAAGTAGCTTAATACCTTAGCGAAAATTGAGAATTTCTTTTCCCTATTACATGGAAGACTTCGTTCAAAGGTATAGTTGTTCTACGAACTCTCCCTTTTTAAGGGCGTATTATATTAATATCTTAAACCAAACAGATAATGATACAAGACTTGAACTGCTACTTGAGTCATTCCTTTAAAATTTATATACCATCTTTAAATTTTGAACTTGAATGTTATTTTCAAGATTTTATGCAAAGGGAGTTTAGTAACATATTTTCGTCCTTTAAGAGTTTCCAAACCTTGTGGTTTACTTGTTTTTATTCAGGGTGTTTTCTTAAATAACTAGTACAATTGGAGGGCGTGAAAGTCAAGAGAGCCTTCTAATTGGAACTGGGATCTACGTAGATAGATTGCCTATTTAGAGAGATTTGCGGAGGTCTTTTCAAATTTTGTCTTATTTCCAACGAAGGTTTGGATTTACTGAGGGTTTTAAATTCTTTTAGATAGGGTTTGAATAGGTTTATTTATATTTTAAGTAGTTCGAGGGTATTATATATGAAAGATTAACATCGGTCTTGTTTTAGGTTTTCGTGTTTTAAATACGGTGGATTCTTTCATTACTAATATTTGTTGATTCACAGCTAGGGATAGATGATGTATAATATATACAATTAGTAGTATCAATGATTACGAGGTAACATTAAATAGGTATATTATTTACGTGGTAGGGTACCGATTGAGGAAATAGAGATACATTGGATGATATTGATAGTTCTTCGACAAGCTATTGGAATAAAATGAAGGTTTTTTAGTTTAGTAGTTTTTATTTAAAGTTACCAAGGTTTAAGGTTTCAGGGGTATAACCAATAGTGTTTAGGCTTATTGGGGTTTTGATGTAAAGGGTTTTGTTGGCGGAACTATTTATGTTTAGAATTACTTGAGTTTTCAACTCATATGTTAGTTTCCATTTATGTCAGTAGCAGCACTTCTTGCAGTGCCCAATATAACAGGTTTATAAATGGGGGGGCTTTATAACGTTTTATATTCTGGGGTAGTAACCATATAACAATATTTTAGACATAGATCCCTATCTATTTACTAAGGCAAAAAGCTAATATTACTCACTTGAGATTCGGCAAGAGTCCCAGACGCTCAACAACTATAACTTCATCCATCAAACGATAATCATATTATATATACAACAAAGTTTCAATAACATAGTCTATATTTTAATAGAGTTATAATTATGCGCTTAAGGGTATTTTGTAGATATGAAAGGATCTCAAATACTCGATATATATCTATAGACCGGTATTTCAAGAAGTTATAAACGTTCTATATACCGGTCTACTATTTATGTAACGGTATACCTAATGATCGGTTTTTTTAATATCGTTTATTCCAATCTAACCACTACATTCATGACTTGGTATCAATCTCAGACGTTCTATGATTATAACACTGTATTGAGACAACGGTCAATTATAATGGCTGCAAGTTAATTGTTGGGTGCCCATTCAACAAATGGTATGGGGTTGGGGGGGGGGGGGAGGTTTAGCACATAAAAATAAGAGTGCAAGTTGGTTAATAGTTTGCCTAATTTCAATATTTCATCCACTACTTGAATTTGTAATACCATTTGTTAATTCAAGTACGATTTGAATTGGTAATTCATTGACATGTTTCAAGGCCTATAATAAAAACCTAAAAATACTAATTAGTGATTAACGGCAATATAATCATAGAAAAAAATAAACAGAAGTAGAATCTCTTCTATTCCAAGATACTTCGCGATAGTGTGAGGAATTTTCTGGAATATCCTTTTAAAGTACATCAATGTCTATAGTAACAACTTAAAAAGACCCCTTAACTTAAATCAGTTTTGACGACAATTTAGAAAGTAACGATGATGTCGTCGAATTATCAAGAAATTATTTATAAGCTAACCTCATTTACGTTTTAAATAATCATTAACAAACAGTTTTTAGTTTTTAATTTAAGTAAGTAATGGTACATTCATGTAGTTCTTTTTGGAAAATATCTTCAAATAGTGATGAAAAATTAAGTCAAGTGGGTGTAATATGACCAATAGTTCATTTGTAAAATGTACGAAAATTGAACGTATGACATATTTCAATTGTAAAAAATAAAAAAAACTTCTCAGTTGTGGTATATAGCTACGTTAGTAAATGATAAACCATTAAATCCAAAACCTTTATTATTGATTGAAAACTTATATTGTTAAATCATTGAAATAGAAATCTTCATAGGTAAGATAAAAGGAATTAAGATATTTGGGTGTTTTATCGCACATTATTCAAGGATAAACCTTCTTTTTATGGACGTTGACAAAAATCTTTTGAAATGAAAAACAAAACGAATTTCATCGTTAAATTTATCTTTAATTCAGACTTTCAAAGAGTCAACTCCAGCTTATGAGATTTTGAGAAATGTCTCAATACTTTATAAAATATTTCATTAAAATATGAATGAATTACTCTGGAAATTTAAAACAAGGTAGAAAATAGAGACATGTGATAATGGACTCTTCATCCTGACAAAATTAAATGTAATTGAGTAAATAACTTCTTCGAATATGCGTTAATATAGAAACATATTTAAAATCGCCATGTTTAACATCCTGATTTTTTATGAAGTAAAACGGATGGTATCACTTACTTTCAACGTCCTTATTCGTGTTGTACGAGTTGACCTCCTATTTTTTGGATTATTTAAATTTATGATCCAAATATTGGGTTTTGACCGTTGATAATATAACGAAATCTATGAATTGATTATGTAATACAATTACAAGTCGTCATAGTGTGGGATTCGAGATTACAGGATTATAAGCGCTCGGAAAAACCGCTACTAATCCGGTTCCAAGAAGTCATATCAACGCGGTTGAAAACTTAATAGATAAAGATATATCTGCTAGGATTGTTAGAAGAATAAAGGCGCGCAGAATACAACCGTATAAAATCCTTAGAGTGAGAAAAATCATTATTTTTCAGAATAGCAAAAGATAAAGTAAGTTTATATACAGGAACTTACTATATATATTACCAATTGATTGTACTAATCGGATTGAATTACTAACAATTTCCATTATTATAGAAATTGAAAAATACGTGGGACTGAAAATGCTATTGACGATTCAAACGATTATTGTAACTATCTACCTAAATCGATGAAAATAATTCATAATAATGTTAACAATTTTTTGCAAACTCTTTTAATATATGAGTTAATCAAAAAAAGTACAACAGAAAATATCGGTAAGGTCTCTGCCTAATTAACGTAAACGTAAAAGAACATAAGAGTAATCTAAATATTGGTGTTGTAGTAAAGATAGATGATATGTCAGAAAGAAGCAGTTTAGAGAGTGCACGCCACGGATGGGAGGTTAAAAACCTCTCATCTAGGCAGTAGCTCTTTTGCCATTCACTCTGGAACACCCCTTTCAGACCGCGCCACGCATGATGCACTTTGCAGCTTGCAAGAGTACAGCCTATAGTGTGATATGTTATCGTGCATTTTGCAGGAATGCACCTTGCAATATAGTGTACTGCCACTTATCCAATGTATACTAGCTATAGGAGTATATAGTAATATCTAAATAAGCAATCTTTTCTTTTCTCTTTGTGCGTTTCGTACCTATAGCTTAGTAGAGATAGTATAGTTATGACGAGTCCGTATGCGTAGTTTTGTAGTAATAGTGTAGTTGCGGCACAAATTGTAGAGGTCCAAATCAGTAGCTTTTATAATAACAGTATGGTTGCGGTACCAATTATATAGGTTTGAATTAGTAGCTTTTGTAACGACAGTATGGTTACAGAAGTAATTATAGTAAGAGCCTGGTGAGTGTAGTCAATCGGTGGCGACATGGTTTTTGATGGCGTATTTTATTGTTTCCGACAGGGGTGTGATTATGTAGGTGCTGAAGGGGTGATGACGCAGGGGTGATTGCACCGTTTTGAGTTAATATAAAAAGATGTATCGCTATCGGTTCAGGCAAAACTTCTTTTCTTTCACTTTTAGAAGTGTAAACCAAAAGTTAATATAAAAATCTATCATAATTTAACTTAGCTTTTGTTTTAAAAAAACTAATTCAAACCGTTCCGATCAGTAGTTTACTCGACTAATATATATATATTAACCTTGCCTTTAAATAAATACCGCGTAAAAATAAGTATATAAGGCGCTATTTAACGCGTAAACGCCGCCGCGCCGTCGCCGCCGCTACCGTTATCGCTGATAACACCACTATCACCACCAATAGTCCGCCCTCGTCGGATTCCATTTCGTTTATAGCCGCCTCCTCCCCGGCCTTGCCATCTCCTGCTATCGCCGCTGCCGCCTAAACCGCCACCCCTTCCCCTCCTTTCTTTTTTTCCCCCTTTCCTCTCAGTACCTAAGGGGAGGAGCGGGGGGCTTTTAAGGTTATAAACCTTACCCTTTACCCGTGGGTGAAAACCCTCCTTACCCACAAAAATGCCCTGGCATCGAAAGCGTAGCTTGAGGGAGTTATGTCGCGGTTCGTATTTACCAAATCTACCTGTTTATTTATCTTTAATATTACCTTTTAAACGAGGAGGTCGAGGTGGACCTCTTCCGCCGCCTCGAGCTCCATATTGCTAGGGTACATTGTGAAGCTTTTTTAACGAGTAAAGCTTTGAAGCGACATATTCGGATCCGTAGCTCTGAGCTATTAATGGATACTCCCTACGTCACAAGTATTGCGTTCACGGTTACAGGCAAGTCTATTAGCGATTATTAAGAAAACGGAGCGGTTACAAGCGATTTTATTAGCAATTATTAAGAAAACGGGGGTTGTTTGGTCCGTTATTACTATTATAAGCGAATTGATAACGGATACAACTTTGTTTTATTAGTCGTAAAACCGTAAGCCGAAGCCTTATTACGCGTCCACTGGCTTCATAGTAAGTTTTAACCGATTTTCAATTTTCTCTTTTCTATAAAAGTAATATTTACAACTTTTTCCAAAATAACCACATTCGTAAATAATCAAAATAAGCTGGTAATAATTAGTAGTAAGCGTTAACTGGCGGAACAAAGAGTTGATGGCCGCTATTACCGCCTGGAAATGGAGCCTATGTATATATTACGTAAGCGAATTCGTTGACGTTACCTCGCGTCGCTGTAAGGAGGATAGAAGCCCTTTTGCGCAGGGTTAACTCCTCGTTAACGCCGATAACATCGATAGCGGTAATATCGGTAACGCCAGTATAAAGGGGGAGGGCGACGGGGAGAATAATAGGGACGCCACGGTGTTGTTTTCTCTCTTTTTCTTTTAGTAGTAAATAACTATCCTCTACTATAGGCCTGGTGTACCAGGATATAATATAATACGCTATATATTAATATGAATACCTTTTTAAACAATTATAATACAAGTAACAAATATGACAATAAAAAGTTTATAGTATAAAAAAAGAAAGGAATAATATGTTGAAAAAGACGCGAAATAGTAGATTCCAATACAAAAAAGGCAAACATTAAAATATTTAGTAGAGTTAAAAAGTAAAATAAAGATTAACAATATATTAAAAGCGATACGAATTTGTTAATTCAAACAGAGGAAAATTCGTAAGAGCGGTGTAGATGTAAGTTACGCACCGTAATAGAATTCGGGGAGCGGCGTAGATAATGGGTTTTGAACTACTTTAAATTGGTAAAAGTAGTATAATAGCGTATTAGGATTGTAAAACTTTTTAACAACTATAATAAATAGTGTTCTTGTCGATATTAACGTTTTTAATGCTCTTTTTAGGTTAGCTTTAGTTATTACGTTCGTTGTGTTGGATTTCCCATCGATTTACCGCGTTTTTTTCGATTTACCAGCGTTCATATGATTCGCATAAGGTTATAATATCGATTATCAAACTTTTTAAGTTTGTAATACCCAATTTTACTACATATTGATAAAACGAAAAGGAGTTAATATATATAACGAAAGGGATAGGGCCTAAATTGAAGTTGATAATAATTATCCTGACCGTTATTGTTATAGTGATACCCGAATCGAAACTTCTAATTATAATATATATTTTTGAGGTTAGGACGCTTTTTATAACCCGTTTACATTTGGTAAAGTCTTAATAAATATTTTTTTCCACGAAGTATAACGCTGTTTTGTGCTAGTGTTTCGTTACCTAAGACCAAAACGAAATTTATTTACTAATTGTAGTCGTTATTATTAGCGAAGGAGCCGTTTGTAAAAATAAACAGCTCTATCATACGTATATCCAGCGGTATAAATTGTAAACCACGCTTTAAATTGTGTATTAGTCACATAAGGTATTTGTTAAGCACCTTATATATATAGCTTCATGCGGAGGTTTGAAATTATACGGCGACCGAAAGTTTAAATGCTACCTTTGATTAGGTTACTAAATTAACCTAAACCCTACGTACGCGTTAATATCTGCATTCGTTGACCCGTTTTCCGTTATTTGAAACGACAAGGGCAACTTTATCCAATCTACTTTTTTGTATAAGGCCTAAAAAGCCGTTCCGGAAAGTAATGGTAACGTTATTAAAGTCGATTACATAGTTCTCCGTCAAATACGTCTTGGGTTTCGCCTTTAGGACAGCCTCTAAACGTTTCTTCTTTCTAAATATGGCAAAAGACGCGTAAAATAACGTTAGTATGTCGTCTGTTTATTAAACTGTTAGTGTGAAGCCGTTAAAATGGGTTATTAATACTAATTAGTACTGGTAGAAGGTTAAATTAGTTATCTTAAGCTGTTTTTATAGTACTTTCACTAGGTATTATACTAGTAAACACTATCTTTAACCAAACTGTAAAGAGGTTTTATAATACGTATGATTTTTTTGGGGGGTAAGTGGTGTTTTTTGAAATTTATAAGTATATTGGCATAAATATGTCGTTTAAACCGCTCCTTCAATTGTTTATATGCTTGCGTAATATTATGATGTTTAATATATGAATTATAAGGGGCATTGAAAAGGGTTATAAATATGACATTTAATGGTGGTTAACCCATTATAAAATAGGTAATTAGATTATAATATACCTTTTACTGTTGTCATTATAATCTTTTATAATCAAGCGGGTTTTTTAGTATAGTTTTCCAGTTTTATCCTTAAATTCGTATACGAGGCAAGTAAGAATAATTCTATAAGTGTTGTCAATCTTTAAGTCGAATCGTTTAAAGCGAAATACATCTTAGTCGATTAAAGCAAAAATTTCTATTTAGGTAAATCGTACGAACAATGCGCTTAAGGTAGTAATAATACCATCGTAACGGAGATTTTGGCTAAATTCGCGGTTTTATATCTTCTTTTAAGTAATAACGGAGTTCAACGTAAAGTTTTCGGGGCGTTTTCTAGTTCTCTAGTTAAAAAGAAGGCCCCAGCAACGAGGTACTAGTAAAGTTAGTATAAATGGGACGTTTTCCTCTAATAAAAGAGGGTCGTAAATGCGGCTTAAAAGATGGGTTAAAATTTGGAGTGGTTTGGATTCGTTATTTCAAAGGATGTCTCGTTGGTAGTTTTAGTCTAATTATAGTTTTGGTTTGTTTTTGTCCATTTTTCTTTTATACTTCTGTACTATCGTTTAACGAAACAAACATATACCGTTTAACAAATTAAAATATATATTATAACCTCTAAACCCATTAATATTTCAAAAGCTATTCTATTCGTTCTTAGTTTTCCACACTATGATCTTAGATTGTAATAGTAGGTTTAAAACGCTAGTATTACATGGGTCATTCCTTATAGCCAAAGCTTTGAAAATATCGTTTTTAGACCTTAAAGAACCTAACGTTGCCATAGCTTTCGCTACATTATTCGCCCTTTATACCGTGGTTGTTAATGGAATAAAGTCTATATAAATCTTTAGATAAGTACCAAAAACAAGGAGCGTAAGGATATGCCTACTCGAGTCGAAAGTGTTGTTAATGAAGTTAACCGTTATTTATAAGATAGATTCCTTAAAACTAGTACCTTTTAGATTTTTAGATAGTACTATATATGCTCATTCAAGCTGTTCTTTGTACCGTTTACACTTATTAATACCATATAATACTTTTACTAATATTTTTTTACATTTGTTGCCGGAAATCTTAACTTTAGTATATTTTTTCGTGAAATCGAGAGCCGTGTTTACGTTGTAGGTGATTAAGTTCGGAAGTCCTAAATAAACTTTCAACAAGTAATTAAATATAGTGTTACAATAGTTTATAGCTAAAATATTCCGTGTATATTAAGCGACTTGGAATTATATTGTCGTGTCAACAGCGTCAAGTTACAGTTAGCTATTTAGATATATAATATTAAATACTACCCCATAGTTAAAGTCCACATCGTTTGAAAGGCGGAACTTAAACCTATATAGGGTCTATAAGTTTAACTGGCGTTTATGGCAAAACCTATCGATATCTTTAAGTTTGTTCTTTTTTATATCCGTATAACTTACGACGTAAAATAGTCATAAAAGGCGTTTTGTAGCCGGGTATTCGAATTTACGGTGTAATATCTGTTATTCTGGTTACTTTAAATGAACAAACTTAATCGTACGTTATTCTGGGAAAAAATATAAGTGGCTGAACTTAAGCTGTAACGGTACAGATACGTTATTTGAGGCGCAGATAAATTGGTTAATTTTGTTTCGGGCCTTAATTCCCAGCTTATTCATATTTGTTTATAAAATGAGGAATAACGTTTTAAAATCCATTACGTAAAACTTAACCGGCTCAAATCGGGTGTTTATAACGACCCTTCCAAGCGACGACGTTTTACCTTGACCAAACAAAACCTTTCAGTGTTTTCCTATTCGGTCGAGTTAAAGCTTCGGGATTTTTGATACAAACGCGTCAAATTATCGTTTTCCAGCCGTCAAAATTTTGGCCGCGCCGGTATCAGGTATAATTCCTTAATACCGGTTGCAGTAAATATTTAAAAACGTGAATTATAACATCATGTGGGCGATAAACACTCCGTTTACGTAGTCTAGGCTTATAATATGCAAAAATGAAGCTTCTTATAAGCATTTGAAAATGCGTTAGCCGGTCTCGTCGTCTTAAGCTATTCAATAAATATAATTACCTTTAAAGTGTTCTTCTTCGAATGTATATTCATAGGGATAGGCATTAAGCTTATTATTTACGCCTTCGTATTCAACTGTAAATACTGTAAAATTAGCTTTTATCCGGTTCTTAAATACGTAATTAGCCTAAAACTATTGTTTGGTCCGAATTTATACGTAAGCTAAGTAGTTAGTAAACTAGTAGCCGATCTTACTATATACGATGTAAAGTTTTTATAAACCCGCGGAGCTTTGTATACTTTTTCGTAACTATTGCTATAGCCGCGATGCCTTTCGCCTATTACCGTACGCTAGTTTTTACCCTTTATTACGAAGGTTTAATTTTTAGTACCTATACTTTAGGAGTTCGTTTTATTTTGGGTATAAGTTAAATTTTCGGTTTAAAACGTGGTAGATGGTTTTAGCGAGGTTGACTTTAGTAATTCAACCCTCGCTTTTGATTTTGTTGGTTATGAATTCTAATCCAAGGTTCGCTTACCGTTTTATAAAGATTTTAAAGGATATTTAAAAGTTTACATAAAGAGCCTTTAATTTATTTTTAGGTTTAAATAGTGTAAAGTCGAAATTTAGGTTTTCGCGGCATGTTTTTATCATTATCTAGATAATTCGTTTATCACCCTTATATTACGGTCTAAAGGCTGCCTAAAACTTTCAGAACTTAGCTAACAAAGTAATAAGTACTTTTTGTGGGATTTTATCAATGTTTTTCCGTTAATATTTTACGGATTTCCAGGTTATGCCTGTCCAGTTTTTATATAAAGTTCGTGATTGATTTCTGTATTTAAGTGTGGTTTTAGGCGGCTATAGTATTCCATCAATATGTTTACCTACGTAAAGAGGTATATATGCCACTCCTTGGCTTGCCTAAATAGTATATCGGAGAAAATTACGTAGAATTGGTATATTTCGATATTTAGTCTTTTATATATGTTAAATATTATACGTATTTTGTTATCGAGTACATCGTATGGTTTGCCGTTATAGTTCTCGTGTTTATCCTAAAGTTTAACGAAATTGGTAAGCTTTATAGGTATATTTTTAATAGTGGGAACGCGGTGAGGTAATTGTAAACATTGGTTTGTAAGGTACGTATTAACGTTTTACGACGCTTATCATTTTTTGAAACGGGTTATTCTCGGTGTTTCAGCCGTTTTTATTACGGTTAAACGATGTGTTAACCGCATTTGGGGAGTGGTTTAGTGTCTGATTTTATTTTATAATATAAGCCGGTATAAAGGTGTATTATATTCATTTATTGAATAATAATTATAGCTGGTTTCATTTTTCCTCGAAGTCTATATTTTCAATTCAGGTTGTAGGTACAGTATCGGGTCGTCTCACGTTTTATATTTGTATCTTATACCCAATCCGTCGTTTCGTTCGCATATTCTTTACCACCTGTTTTTTTTATTCCGTCAAGTAACATATTTTTACAAATTCTATTTGGTACAAATCTTTATCCTCCTAGTTTAATAAGTCTATAAGCCGTACTATTTCGAACAAAGCTTTTATAAAGAGGTTATTTCCACTTCCTAGGGTATTAATACCTTTATTCGTAATTGGATTCGTAAGGCTTGGATAATAAAGGGGTTTACTTTTTGTCATATGCCTAACGTCTAATTCGAAAATTTATTATAGAAATTATCCAATATATTAGGTGTTTGGGGTTTCTCCGCGTAATAGCGAAAGATTACGATTAAAATATACGTGTTTGTCGTATATAGATTTAATTCCTTCATTTATGTATCGATAATATTACCCCAATGGCTCAGGTCCATTTCCTGTATCATAGCTTTCCTAATTCCTATATATTCGACTAAAATTTTGAAATGACCATTAGCTTCCTCTGGTGTTATTGATGTTAGGACCATAGCTATAGGTATCTTGGTACGGTTAGAGAAATGGACTCTTATATGTACCTGGTATATTAACGCGGCGTAAATTATTAGTTTCGCGCCGTAGATATGATTCGGGTTCGTTTAAATAAAAAGGTCGTTAAAAACCTGTCTTATAAGCGCTTGAATATGAAAACTTTATTTATTTATTTATAAGCTTTTATTACTTATACCGGCGCCCCACCTATTTAGCGGGGTTTTCGTTTTCGACTTTACTTGTGATACCTTTGTTTAGCTATCTACAAAATCATTTTCATGGAATACCACCCGATTAGTGTTGTATCTTACTTTACGTTCTTTTACACTTTTTAGGTTTGTGGCACGTGGCCAAAAGATGGCTAAGTTGTAAATTCTATCTTCCCTATCAACGTGAGCTTTCGGCTAAGATATATATATTTCAAAAGCCTTTCAATCTCTTAGTGCTGTCAGATTTTCGATAAGAATAGGCGTTAAACGGGGATTGAAACTACCGCACAGCATGACTCGGCCAAAGCTAGAGTTTTATCCCCTTACGAGTCTCTAAACTATAAGGTACCTGAATGCCTTGGTTAAAAGATCAATTTTATGTCCGATTTCTCGTTAAATGCTTTATTTGACAATTTTTTTTATTAGTTAGGACGGTATTTCCTATATTACTCGTATAGGGTTAAAAACTTATATCTAATACATTTAGTGGTAAGTGCCATCTTTCTTTGCAACCATATGAATAAAACCTTTACAAATATAATCCATACTCGTTATGAGAAAAGGTTTCTCTATAAATCGTAGACGGATAAAATTAATATAAGACCCTGTCAACAAGCATTCAATAATATATATAACGTAAGGTTGGGAAATTGAATATATATATAGAGGATACGTTTTCAGTTTATGTATTTATTACATGAAAAAACGGTTGGTTTATACATCAAGTTAGAACGAATAACCTAAAAACAGGGAATTTAATAGGGTGGTGGTTGTATATAGTGAGAACATTCAGATTACGAGCCTTTCTGTCGGCATATAAATCTTAAATTTAGCAAGGGTTACATTACACTGGCTATATATTGGGCACTGCTCGGTGATAGTAAATAATGATGATAAGAATTACAATATAATCATGTCAACTATACTGAGAATATGTTGATTGTACTGATTGTTAGTTGACTGTATTGTTTGTGGGTTGACTTTAAGTCAATTGCAGTAGGTGCCCACTTCAGACTAGGGCACGGACTTAGTAATCAACTATACAAATTAGTGTGCAGACCGTTTAAAAGTCTGCCAAACTTATTAGTAATATATTACAACTTTTAATGCGACACCAGTTACTTTGATAAGAGATTCGAATCGAAAACATTGCAATGATAAAGGCCTACCAACAAGAACCCCATTACTTTAAAATAGAAATAAATAGAACACGTCTTAAATTACAAAAGTAAAGATGCGCTAGACGATAAACATGATTTACTTGAACAATTTTGGTAACACGAAAACAACGGCCTAAAAACAACCTAATAACTTGTATTTTACGCTATTTCATATCATTGAACAAGTAAAAATCCGTATCATTGTTAACGAAATTCAAAGAACAATCCCTCGCAACCATTTTACCTTCGATATTGATACAAAAACCGAAACTTTAAATATATCATACCAAATATTGAAGCCATCAAGTAATTGATAAAAATCTATTTGTAATATATTTGAAACCGATGGAACTGTTAAACAGTAAATAAAATCGATTATTTGAACATCGAGAAAATTGAATTTCGCTTCAATTAAAGATTTTTTTCATTTGAGTTGCAAATTCTCATTACAATTTTTAAACATATTTTATTCCGTATATTTAAAACCCTTTCCCCGTCTACTCGTTAGTTAATGTTAGTTAGGTTCATACTTCGATGTATGAAGAAGAAAGAATAGCAAGATTGATAATATTGATGATAGAAAGCAGAGTATGAGAAGAAAAACCCGGCGAGTACACGCCTTAAGTGGGAGCTTATAAGCTCTTACTTGGAGCATAGCACTTTACCATACACTTTGCCAACATCCCTCCTAGGGAATAACACGTTATCATGCATTTTGTAGGAGTAATGTCTGTAATATGATACGTTATTATAAACTCTACAAACGTGGTTCCCCACGTTTATTAACTATAGTATTATTTATCAATATTTACATTAACAATCTCTCATTTTTGTACAGATTTTCGTATCTATACTCTAGTAATGAAAGTGTAATATAAGTTTTATGTTGTATTCTATTTCGAAAAGAAATATTTCGTTTGATAATAACAGTGGTATATGTTTGTTTTGATGGGTAATTTTTGGAAAGGTGTGATTGTAAAGGTGTAATTATTGATGTTCCGTATTTTGGAGTCGGTCTAAAGTAGTATATCGCCATCGACTCAGGTAAAAATTCTTTTTTAACGACGCGTTACTACTCGTAAGATAAGCTTCTAATTCAATATTTAGCGTTAACATGCTTAAAAAATGAGTTCTTAATTAGCTATTAAGCGTTTTTACATGGATTAATCACTTGATGAATGCTATGTTTTATTTATTTTAACTAATATATCGCGTAAGAACAGGTTCGAAGAGCACCGTTTGGCGCGCTAATAACTCCGCACCGAGGTCTTCATAGTTTTTACGGGTCGCCACGCCAACATTGACAGCCTAGTGGTTATAAAAATTAATAAAAACAAGTATTCATTACTACCTGATAATATAGTCATACTTCAAATCAATAATGAATGGAAAACCATTAGCTTACAACTTTTGTTGACTCATCGCTTAAATAAATAAAAAGGTTACAATAAAGTTCACATACAAATTTATAATATACTACTCTTCAGAACTATTAAATTTTGAATAGTAAAGCGATGTATTATTAAGTCTTCAGAGTTTTGAAGTTATAAACCTATCGAAACTTTCGCCCAAGACAAATACTTAAATATCAAAGAATCGTTAACCCATAAATATAATAATGATAATGATAAAACGAAATATTTTTTACTTGGTTTTATCCAAAAATAATCAAGACATGACTTAATAAAAATCGATATGATCAACATATTACAAGTTTAATAATATCTCGTATAATGTGTTTGTAAAAACTACATCGTAAGTCTACACACGTCAAAACCCTCCTACGATCTATTGCTTATAACGAAAACTCAAAACTCGATCAATAACGATGAAGTTAGTTTCAATAAATGTTTTGAATAGAAAATGAATAATTTGAAGCAGGAAATTAATACAGTTTTCATGAATTTCTTGACTACCAAACTAATAATTGTTATGAAATGTTTCTTAATCAATAACACAAAATTATTATCGTAATTCAGAATTCTAATGATAATCGTTAATGAGAATAAGTTGTAAGATAAGCCGTTTTTTGTTACGAATAACTTAACTCACTGAACTTTATCCAATGTAAAAGAATGACCTAAAAATGTTGTGTGAGAAGTTTATAATATAATTATAGGTTGTAATATGCATATCTTTACTTAGAAAACTCTGAATATTAGTATGAAATAATTAATGATTTCACTAAATTCAATCGTTATTTGTATAAATTAACGAATATTATTCTAATACGTTCATCAATATCGATGACATAGTGACAATATCCTTATAATTAACTGAATAGCCTTTAGCAAAATATAAGAAAGTAGGTAAATGAAGGAATTCTCATGGACCTATGGAAAATAAAACCCGATCGATGCTCTGAAAAAGACTATACTAAATAAAACTTTCGAAAGATTTGTACATAGCAATAAGTAAACTATTTGAATTCGAGATAACTAGGATAAAGCACCTGATACATCTAAAACATGAAATAATGAATACAAAAGTCAATTGAAGGAATCTTATAAATTGGAAAATTATAAGATTGATATTGTTCAATCGTTCCTTTTTTCCCCCCAAGGAATCAAGTTAGTGAAGTGTGAAATAAATGGTTTCCAGGTTAGTAAATAATAAGTAATGTAAACTATATACAAATGAAATATAAAACAAAAGAAGATATATTATTGTTACTGATTAATTGTTTTATAAATATATTGGTAGAACCAAATAAAACGTCGTTAATATTAAGATGACGATTTCATTATAATGAGTTTAAGTTTTTGGTTAGATGCCAGTCTAAGAAATGAAAAGGCATGAATATTGATTCGATTTAAATATAGATTTAAACAAGTTAGTAGCTTGCCAAAATTGGATATTATATCGACTACTTAACTTTGTAATATCATCTATTCCTTCAACCACGATTTGAATATATAACTTGTTGCAACATTTAAAAACCTAAAAGAAAAGCCTATCAATACACTAACTATAATCACATATTAATTTAATTTATATAAAGTTGTTTCTCATACATTGTCTATATGTTTTATAACAATCACTAACTTGTTCAAAATCTATTCAAATTTTGCTCACAAAGTCTTCTTTTAAAAACAAAAAGGCTCCGGGCTTTAGATATGCGTTTATTACTCCAGGCATCACCGAATATTCGATTAATCGGCGTATCATCCATATACTAATGCACTCGAACATCCGTTTTTATAGAAGTACTTGCATCGGCATTGCTACTAACCCATACGTCCAGAATTTTATGAAAGTCTAGGGCGTTCGAAAATAGGCATAGCTACATAACAGCGATTTAATACCATTTCAGATATATAACAGCATAGCTATTATCTACAAGCTTGGTATTTAAAGAGGTTTTATACATTTGATAATTATAATCTCAGCCTTATACTGCCGTTATAGCTTCCGTATAACGTATTTTTAGATAATAGATTTACTTTTATTTAAAAACGTAAAAAGCTTTTGTTTAGAAATCTGTTTCAAAGTTTTACAAGTAAATACGTCTTTTATTTGAAGCGTGTAACGAAACAATACCTTCGAGAAAATATTATTGCCCGCGTTGAGAATCTATTTTCTTTCTGATTCATAAACCTTATCCAAAAATATAGGTAATTAAAAAAGGAATACGATGCCCCTTTACTTGTTTATTGAAACTGGATATAGAATTTCTGTTGTAAAAAGACGCTAAGTTGTAACATAACCAGTTTTTTATTACGGCTTAATTAAATGTATTTCATATTGTATCTTCAAGTTCTGATTTAAATATTAGCTGAATAACATGGTTTTTTCAGTGTAAAGTCAGACTTATAGTCTTTTAGGTTTTCTTTTTTCATTACAATAGATTTTCTATTCGAGTTGCAAACTCTTCGCCTGCAGTAAAGGTTCGGAGATAATGCTAATACTAGCCAACCGTTAATATTATATGAGTTTTACTCAATACATTAAAACTCGTTGAAATAAAGATTGTTAACGTTAATACTTGCAAATTATTATATGTAATAGCAACTATTTCATGAAACTTGGTATATGAACCTCAATGAATGAATGAATGAATGAATGAATGAATTAATCAATTAATTAATCAATTAATTAATCAATTAATCAATCACAATTTTTAGATTTATCAAATATTTCAATGGACATCTATATCTTATGAATATGTACTAATACTAATCAGTGGTTGAATCAAATTTATCTATAGATTGGCTATGTAAAAGAGAAGAATTCTGCCCTTTCTGAAACGAATGGTTGTATTGATAAGAAAGGATTCTTGCTACGTTGTTTCCCAGAGTCAATAAAGATATTGAAATTGAACATATCTTTATTAAGCTTGTTTTAAAACACATTAAAACGTCTACATTGATCTATAAAGTCTATGTACACTATCACTGTACATCGGCGGTTAAAACCGTTTAAATCTACTAGATAAGTTTTTATGTGCCAGAACATTCAAATTCACCGTGAAAGGTATATATACACTGATAAGGTGAATGTTTATATACACCGGTAAAAATGAATACATATTTATACACTTCCTACTTTTTTTTCTCTTTTTTCCTACAATTACACACATTAAACCACCAAGACCTTTTTATCGAGCTTATCTTGACCAGACAAACTATCGAGACTTTTTTATTGAGTTTGTCTTGAGGTTATTTTGAAATATGGAATGTTTCCACTTACCGGAAAAAGTCCATACTTATATATACCTCCACTCTCGTACATATAATCTTCTCTCCTTTTCTCATACATTTTCTATTACGATGCAAAAGATCTCATCAATAGCGTTTAGTGCCAGGGCGCAACAGACTACTAGAGATTCTATGGAACCGCGTTGGGCTATTGATCAAAGGATAAAGCGTTGATTAAACACCAGCTAGTAGAACAAATACGTTAACCGTCACCACATATATAAGATCCAAGGCCAATCAGATCGATTAGAACAGGACGCCCAATACAAGACGCCCAAGGCAAGATAACAAAACACCTAAAGCCCCGAAACCCAGGGTTAGCAGGTACGTTAATTGATAAGACAGTCCGGGTCAAAGGACGTATGGACCAGCTGCCCGGGGACTATATATCAGACGATAAGAATATCACGTGACAAGTACCTTTATGACGCTAGATTAATAGTCCGAATCGAGGGATATGTGCCTGGTATCTAAAGACTATGGGTAGGCCGTCCGGAGCTGTATATGTGGACCGACCTCCCGCGGCAGCACATGCAGCAGTTTGATCACCGCACATGCAGGTGTTTGGTTTTTTGCACTTGTAGGTTGTTTGTAGGCTACATGACAAGTTGGGGTATTTGGTCTTGGAATCCGCAGCACCACCATGTTGCATTAGATGTATGGATATGGTGCAATTGGTATGGCGGTTGACTTGTTGATTTGTGGATAGGGCTGCGCGTGCTGTGAAGAGGGTCAACGCTCCCAATCTGTTATTTGGGTTGTTTTGTCTTCTTTTTGCTTCCTATAATGCTGACACAACCCACGCACGAAAACAACAAGTCACCAGTGTCATTACTACAGCATATGTAGTGCAGTTGACTATTGTCAACTGCACTAGTATGTAATATAACGAACATCGACTATATTGACGTTAATAACGTTAATTTAAGTTTATGACGACTGTTTTGCTGTATGGCCCTCAGTTAACGTTGTTGTCTTACTTTACAATGGAAGGGATGACTATCAACTCGTATAAGGAATACGTACCAGTATTATCTCATAGATAAATAGGTAGGAACTGGCTAGCAGTTCCTATTGTTTATAAAAACTTATACATTCCATTCACACTGCCGTACAATTGTTAGTTTGATTAAAGATCCAAATCGACATCTGTAGCCAGTGAATACGTACCAACAAGCCCTAACAATATGCAATTTCGAGAAAAGATTTCAGTACAACCGTCCTCATTACCATTACTACATTTACCCCTCCATCCTTTTTTTCATCAATAATAAATTTAACAACCATTTTATTTTATTTTCGTGAACTTAATTTTATCAGAAGTCCATCGTCCACCCGACGTACCGCTCGTGTAACGATACAATTAACAATCGGCCCTTATAACAGCGACTCCGTCCCTCACTTATTATACCAACGTAGCCTCCAAGCCTGTTTACAACCGCAATACCGTGTCTAAAAACCCCTTAATAAAGGGCCCTGGGCGCTCGACAACCGACCCATACAATAACGTTTATACTAACGTAACTACTACACTACGTATTCAAAAACCCCTTTACGAAGGTAAAGGTGCCTCGAACATTCGACACTCCGGCACACCGCCCACATAACGATACACTCAGCTGTTGACCCAACCATATAACGACGCCTCGCCCACGTTACTTATAGAGGAACGAAACCATCACCCACGTATCCGAAATTTCAAGGGGTCCCAAGTACTCGACAATCAACAACCGACCTGTACAAAGGCGTTTATATCAACATAGCCACCAACCCACACAACCGGAATCTACAAGGGTCCCAAACGCTCGAACCGACTCAGTCACACAACAATGTAGCCCGCGGTAAAAAGCCCTAAAGTAGGGTTGCTCCTGGCGAGCCATTGTTATTATAGGGGTCCTGCCCAATATATTTAAAACCGTTTGAGTTACGATTGTTCATACCAATGTGTACAGATTATTATACGTAACAGTACCACTTTGTGGTGGTTGGTGTAGGGACTCAATCAATTAATCATTCATTAACATTGTATTGACTGATATACAATATCTTGATTTCCTGGATTTACCATTGTATCGGTCAACGTATGACAAACCTGTACAGTCATGTCAAATTTGCGGTGAAAGTGTGGTTTCAGCCAGAAGCTGCGGGTTTTGTGGTCACCCACTGCATGATGGTTTAAGCAAAGGCACTGACAGCGAAAAGGGTCATGCGCACAGCAGCATATCCGAGGCACTGGTGGGGAACGAGTATTGAGGAATTCATGATCATCATGCAAGAGGTCTTGCAGTTCTCGGTCTATTGAGACTCTTGCGAATACAGTATTGTTGTGGCGAGTGATTGTGCCGGGCCGCTCCTTTTACCTGGTAGGCAGGCGGCCAAGCTTTTGGCCAAGCCAAGGTCAATTCAAGCATTGCACCGGCCGTCCAGATTGATACTAGGTACGCATGAACATCTCAGGTCTTCTTCCACTCCAATGTCCTCGACCTGATCCGATAGCACGCTCTTCCATCAGACGGCACCCTACAACATGCCTCGCCTACACAAAGCAATGCCAGCATAAAATGCACGTGGTGCAACCGAAGGAGCACAAGCCACCAAACACTGTGGACGGCCTGCGCATCGACACGTTGCAAAGTGCCTGGGTAGTTTATTATTCCATTGATCTATGGCCGCCACCTTCCCCATCGTCCCT
>JASMMZ010000020.1:0-20189 GCA_038502455.1 Anisogramma anomala | reverse complement strand
AGAGGTGGAGGCGGGGGCGAGGGCTTACAGCCTGCAGTAGTGAGGACTTTGCGGAAATCCACCCACGTGGGCTCTTTTTGCCATGCGCCTGGGACGATGACGATAGACGGCTTGGTTTCTGCCGCGGGTTGATGTTTGGAGTCTACCGCGGCTGCCGCGGCTGCCGCGAGGCTGGCGTGGGCGAGGAGGGAGAAGGAAAGGAAACGCATATTGAGATGAGGAGAGTGACTTCGTGCAAAAGCGAGGGAGGATTTAAAGGAGCGAAGACGGCGGCGGGTCTGAAATGGGACGACTGACTGATGGCTCACCACTGAAAGGGAAGGGGGAGAAGAGTGCGGTGAGGACACAGATACACACATACACACACACATATATATATATATTTGTAGACGTGTACATAGATTCATGTACATCCCATATGTTGAAGTCATGGGCAGGAACCCAAGTACAGCCTGACTCACTAGGCACATATTCTTCGGCAAAAGGGGCCGGAGTACCTGTTCACGTTGCATCATACCTAAATTACCCATCATCTCAGAACACCCAGAGCGTACATCATGGGGCCGCTTCATGGCTTGATCACCGTGTCAGGTACAGTGGGCCACCAAAAAATCCGCGGTTTTTGGCTAAGGCCCCAGTTTAGCAAAACTGAGTACCGCGACCTTGCTGAACACAGCCAGGATAGCAAGCAATTCCTTCAGTGCTTGCCATCCCGACTTTGACTCTTCAAAAATGCATTTGAAACAAGTAATTACTTTCTAAATTCAATATTCGAGTATGGGAAAAATCGTCCCTGGAGCTTTTAATCATTTGTATATTCATTCTTTGTACGCTTTGTTTCTCACTATTATACTCTTTAAATAACGTTGAGATTGTTGTAATTTCTTTTGTGGTATGTATCGACTGATGAATGTGCTCACATAGCTACTACAAGGCTCGCAAAGGCGCCCGCACAACTAGCTACGATTCAGTTGATCGATTAAGTTGATTGTTTAAATAACATTGCGTTTCTGTAAAACCTAGTTTATATGGTAACCTTCTTAAGAAATGAAGAGTGCAAGCAAACTCTGCAAAAAAGATCTATTGTCTACGCGCCACACATTGGATTAGTGTCAAATGCTTTAACCTTTTACTCAGCTAGGTCGCCGTACAGACTACATATTAGCTACCACTATGATTTAAGTTAATCAAAGACTTCCTCTATCTTTTGAATTTAGTCCGTTATTGAATAAGCTTTATTTTACCGTTTGTCTAGGCTTCAACAGTTGTATATTGAAATAGACTTCGATCGAAATTCGTCATTAACTTTAACACACGCCATAATGATCTGCACGCGTAATAATTATCTGTACCTGTTGGGATAACAGTCAATTGCAGTACAGTCAAGTGACGGTACTAATTACAAGTTGACTGTATTGACTGCAAGTCAAGTGCAGTGGAGTGCCCAATTCAATGTGGGGCACGGGCCAAGCAGTTGCCTATACAAACTAGTGTGAAGACTGGTTAGCGGTCGACCAAATTGATAAGGAACCACATCACCACTGTTAATGCAATACCAGTTACTTCGTCCAGAGATTCGAATCGACTAAATTGCAACGATAAAGGCCTACGAACAGTACCCGTAAATATACAACACAGTTGTTGGGACTATTGCAAATCAATTGAAATTGTATGTTGCATTGGCTAATGCAATGCCAACTGTCGTGGGTTACATGCATGCTAATAGTGAAGTGTCTATTTATATGATGGGCATGGACCAACTTCGTCCTATAGTAAGTTACTTGGAAAGCGGCTAGCGGTTTTTGTCAGTTGGAATTTGTAATTAATTTTTTACTTTATCAATGATATATTGCAGTAAGCTTCGTTATCAAATCTTTAACGTAGTGATGACGAATATCTACTCATATGAACTGATACCCAATTAGTAGTAGTATGTTTGACTTATGAGAAGGAGAAAATATTGTTTTTTTACGTACATAAGGGTTGGAGAAAAGTTTTGATCAAGAGAAAAAAATAAAATACTTTTAGAGTACCTAGTAGTAATAGAAAGATTTTTATGTTAATAACATTATATTAACGAGGAATTTTGAATATGTAATTTTCCATAAATGTTCGAAACCGTTTGTGACTTATGAATATACGGTTTCAAATACATTAACATCTATTGATATATAACACGTTTCTAACCTATTTTAGATAGGTACCTAACTCTATCTGAGATGTGGTGATAAATCAGTCGAAAAATATAAAACCAATCGATAACCTAAAATAATCCATAAATCTATTGGAATATACAACAATAACGATAAATACATTTGATACTTCACAAAATATCAATATAATATTAAATAACCACCATGATATCTGATGTGATTCATAGCTAAGCTAATAGTTAAATTAACGTTACGATGGAGAAAAAAGCTATCCATCTACTTGATAATGACTGTACTCATTATGTTTCTTAAATTTTGTAGTTTCAAATCATTATCAAGCATTTTAATCGGCTATATTTAATCAGTTTTATCGGTTAATTCCTCTCAAGGTTAGTTTCTATATATTTATCAAAGTTCTTCTCCCAAAGGTTCTTACGAATACTTTTGTCCTCAATAGAAAATTCTTAGAATGAAGTATATAAGAATTTGAAATGAATTTGAAATGAATTTGAATAATACAGGAAACATATTTATTGTATTAACAGGAATTTGATAGATATATTTAGTCTCTACGTTATTATTGATTACATCAATGAGGTTGCAAGTACGAAAATGGGTAATAGAAACAAAAAAGATAAGTTTTCGATATATTACACGACTAAAACGTATTTTATAAGGTTTCAATTGAAAAAATTCATAATTTACTATTCCTCTTTCTAATAATGGTGATAATGGCTTAAAAAAATGAAATTTTTGAATACATAGATATGCGATTAGGAGGTTTAGCTTCAAGTGTTTAATTAGATGAATAATAGAGTTCTCATGTGAAGGTAATGTTCAAAATATTGATAAAGTTAGGAAGCGGTACGAATGGCTTTTAAGAAAACTTTTAAAAATGCGTTAGTTTATTAGTTTATAGCATATGAGGTAGGCTAAGTTTCTAAATGGAATTTCACAGGTGTAATAAAGCGATAGCTTATGATATTAACATTGAAACAAAATGATTCAATGTAATAAAATGAGTAAATATATAAATAATGAACTTTTTCCCCTCAAATAATTTTTATTTTTTTATTTAAGTAAACAGACAAATCCTCAGGATATTTTTTAATAGATTCCAATAAAGTTTTCTTTTGCCTAAGTAATAAAGGGTTATTTGAAAGTCATAGGAGGTTTTTATTCGTATCTTCTAATACGTATTAAATATAGAGGTTTATTGTTGATGTTTTTCAGGTATTTCATATGAAAAATAAATACTATACGAGGTTCTATCAATTTTCAATGCTAAAATGACACATTTTTCAAAAGTTATTGTTTAGTAGATGTGAAATATTGTAGTTTTTATCGGTATTATACTATAATTATCAAGCATAAATATTGAAATATGAACTAATTGACTTATGTATAAAATTAATAGTTTATATTGTTACTGGTACCCTCAATAGCACCTAAAGATAATGAATTAATAGTTGCTACAGGTTGTAAGGCCTAAGAAGAAATCTGAAACCTATAAATCAAGACACGTATGTCTCGATCTCAAGCTACCAATTCTAATAAAGCCTCCAAAGTCAAGCAACAACTTCTTTTACAATGATTTGTTTGGTAACCACAAATGTTAAAATAAACTGAAAGTATGTCAGGATAATGTATTTTAATATTAGTGAATAATAATATTGTACAAATGAACTATAATATATAGTTTTTATAGATTTCACTTGAATTGAAGGTAATAATAGATACAGATCGAATAATAATGATAAAGTTATCTATTCGATCATCATCTTACCAAATGAAAGTTGTATCGTTTTAAATTGAAGAAATATGTTATATTACTCTACCAAAATACACAATAACATTACTTTTGATGTAAATACGAATAAAATCGTTATATATATATATTAACGTGTCACAGGCTGGTGCCTGGGCAAGTGGTCACTAATGATCTAACTCTGACAGTTGTTATGTTCCTACAATGCTTTAGAGCTATTTGGTGGTATGCCCTTATACCTGTTACGTAACCGGACCAACCCTTTTTGTAGCTTGTAGCTGATCTTTAACAGGAGTTTCTCCCTCCTTTTCTTCATCCAGGAATGTAGATAATATCCGACCTCTTTAAGCGATAGCTTTGGCTTAATTCCTTCGCATATAGTCCTCGATATTTTTTTTACGATGGTATCTTAGCTATTTATAAGTCATTATTACTTAAGTTTATATTTCATGCCTTTTCGAACTCCGACTTTCAAACGTTAAAATAAGTTCTCAGCATACGTAATAGATATCAATTTCAAAATTCCCTAATAACGTAATTAAATTAATCAATTGCCAAATACGAACGACTTAATATGACTTTACATACGAAACTCATCGATCTAAACCACGTAGCTCGCGAATATATTTTACGTTCAAAATAATGTAATACAGATATACTAGCTATATTAATAAAATCATTCCGGTAACTTGAAGTCGTGATCGGTACGATCACGTCCTTAAAATAATCTTGCACTTAAAAGGGTTCCATTTCTATTTGAATTATAAACGACATAGCTACCGCATCGCTTTTTATCGAAAACCGCGCCGACGATAACAATCATCTAGATTTCTCTGATTTTAACTACAATATTAACAGCTTATCCGAAAACATCGACCATTAATAATCCAAATATAAGTCCTTTGATTAACTTTTAAATTTTTCAACATTAAACTACATTTTTAGTATAAAAGGCTACAATACTACTTTTTTTGTTTAGAAACCGGAATTTCATCGGTATACAGAAAAATTAATTTGATATACTTTTTTAAACATTGTAAAAGTTGGAAATGATCATTATGAAAATTTATCACGTTTGCGATAACGACGGCGATAATAACGATCTCGGTTATTTTATAATAATATTTTATGCGTATTATTTTGACTTAAACAAGGTGAAAACCGCTATCATCCATTTTAAATATTGAAAACGAAAGACTTATAAACGGTTTTACATTTGTTAAAAAAGATCAAAAAGCCTTATGTACAAAGGAGAGTGGTATGACTTAGAAATCTACCGTGAAACTCGTTGTATTAACGAAAGTTATTAATAATCTACTAATAAACGCATTACTTGTCCTTGGTATACTTAAAAATCATAACTGATAGGTTTCCCGTACATAACTTATTGATAAACTATATAATAACCTTTATACTCGGTACAGTAACGTTAACTACGTTAATAATGTTGGTACTGGCGGTATTATATATAATGGGAATAGTAACGACAACGTTCCTATTCGCAATAGTAAGAGAAATATCGTTTTAATCAGCGCAAACGTTTTTCGAATTAATACTGAACAGCGCGTTATATACCGCTATCGAAATTTGGGTTTATACTTGAGATACGACGAAAATATTTATCTTATTCGTATTTTCCTATTAAATATTGCGTAAAGCCCGAATATTTACGGTATTTAAGCTAAGATCGTTATTTACTTACCTTTACCAACTATTTTATCGACTATTAAAAAGGAAAAACATAAATTTTATATATAGTCACGTATAAAAGTTAAAGAAATTTTCATTCGATTCGGGGCTTAACTTTACTTTCAAAGAGTTTTCTGTCTATAATAAATTTACTTCACAATTTCATTTAGTTTATTAACATTTTACTTAATATGAGATCTATATATGATAACGTTGTAAGTAAATCAGTTATTTGTCGATCAAAATTACCCCGTATTCATATCTTATTTCAATAATTCGATAAAGTTACCCGTTATATATTTGGATCGTATAAATATTATGATATATAACCATAGTAAGCATATGTTCAAGACTACGTTTGCGGAGCACATAAGTGTATCACGCTGCAAAGCGCACTTTTGCAGAGTATATGATAATATACCATGCTATAAGATACAATTTTATAGAGTGTATGATAGCATGTTACGCCATAGGAAGAAAGTTGTTAGAGTGTATGGTAAAGTGTCACGCTCCAAGTAAAAGCTTATAAACTCTTAACTAAGGTGTATACTCTCCAGATATCTCTTCTTCATTTTAATCATTCATCAATAATGTTACCAAATCATACTATTTTCAATACTTTCTTTTTTATGTTAATGCATGAAAACTTTACCGATACTAATTAATAACCGATTAGGTCTATTATAAATAACCTAGGAAAAAAGAGACGAACCTTTATTAAATACTTATAACAAGAAGTTATAACTATTTTAATTACTCCATAATTTGAGATTACCATTTACAAAAAATACGGAAATGTGGAAATACGCGGGAAAGACTTTGAATCTCGAAGCGTAAAAAGATCTTAAAACCCGGAATAATTCCAAAAAAAAAAAAAAACTTTAATACGATATTATAAACCAGGTTAATACCTATTGATTATAGAAAACCTCGTTACATTATTTGTTAAGTTTGTTAGAGTTTGAACGTACCTGGATACTATTTAAAAACTCATTCTATAACGTATCAAATACGCAAGTTATCAAGTTTCAAAACCTTTCGTTAAACCTTATCTAGAAACACATTTTAAGTCGTTTCAACAAACTTCGAAAATGCTTAAAATAACTTTTATAACGTTTCTATGAGTAGGATTGCCTATAATAGGCCCTTAGACGTTGCAAATTTATCGATTCGATTGGTCAAAAAAATAGTAGTATTGCAATAGTCAAGTGGTGGATATATTGTTCTAGGTTCGGTAGACCGCTAGTTGGTCCACAATGTAATTTGGATGACTCATTTCTTGGGCAGTACCTAATTGGGAAATTAGCACATACTATACATGACTTGCAGCCAATACAGTGGGTCCACAAACAATATACTCAATTTGCAGTTAGTATAGTCAACTTTATTGTAAGTAAAGTTGAAAAACTACACTAAAATTACTACTATTCCAACAGTTTAGAAAATTTAACACGCGTCCAACGCAATATTAAACACAAATACGTACACTTCGAAAATAATTAAAATTACTTTTAAGATGCCTTTACAATTGTCTTAAGCCACGAGAAAAGTTTTCTAAATGCTTATACAAAAACATACCAAACGTTTAAATCACTTTTTGAAGAGTTTCGGCATATTTAGCGAACGCTTAAAATAGTATCCGAAACGATTATATATTGAAATCATTTAAAATAGTACCCGGCGTTCTCACACTATCTTAATTCGCTTTTACATATTATCTCAACCCTTATATACTAATTCTCTACTTTAAATATCCAACTTTTCCTCCATTTACCTTATTACATACCGCTTATTTAAGTAATTAATTATAATATTGAAGTTTACTAAGATAACCGTTAAATACTGAATTTCAATATTTTAATTAATTTATAATCACATTTTATTTCCACTTTATTTTTATTAGTAAGCATTAAAATCTGCTTTTGGAATGCTTTGACGTATTCAATATACAATTTATTTATTTATTATACGTTTTTATTACCTGTTATATTTCAAACCACCCTAAAACACACCTTCCCAAACGTATAAAATATCACATTATTACGGCAGATATCATCATATATCTCTATAACTAGTAATCTTTCACGCTGCAAGTTGCACTCTTGAAGGGTACATAATAACGTGCCACTTTGCTAAGTGCATTATTTCAGAGTGCATAGTAGAGTGCCACTTCCTAGGTAAAAAGTTATAAGCTCTTACCTATGGCATATACTCTTCAGATTCCTCTTTTCCATTCTATCTTATCTTACTACTTTAATACAAACACAATTTTCAAGATTACTTTTCTACTATTACTAAATTAACTTATAACGACCTGACTGTTAATAATTAGTAGCAGACTCGATCGACTACAAATAATACGGGAAAGAAAACACAAACCTAAATTAAATACCTATAACGTGATGCTACAATGGTTCCAACTATCCGTACTGTAATACTACGAATTAAAAAACCATTATGGGAATGTAAAAATAGTTGGGAGCGCCTTTGAAACCCGAAGCGTAAAAA
Source organism: Anisogramma anomala (assembly GCA_038502455.1). Lineage (NCBI taxonomy): Eukaryota > Fungi > Ascomycota > Sordariomycetes > Diaporthales > Gnomoniaceae > Anisogramma > Anisogramma anomala. Next base: position 12,071 of record JASMMZ010000020.1, on the reverse strand, counting down.
GACTGTAAGATCCGAAGTAACTTTGAAAAAAACAACTTAAGTATGATACTATTAATTAGATTAGTACCCTATCTATTAGAAAATCCGATACGTTATCCGATAACTCGTTTTAGGGTTTTTGACGTACCCGAGTACTATTTGGAAAGCGTCTTATTACGTATTATTCTACGCTAGAAAAAAAAAAAGGTTCAAAACCCTTCGTTAGAACCTATCCGATTCAAATATAGCATTCAAACCGCTTACACACTTAAGGAGCGTTTAAAACGCAACATCCAAACAGCTTACAGACTTTAAAAGCGGCCCGAACACAAATTTTAAAACGCCCTCAGAAACATTCCACGCCTCAAAAGCAATATTCGAACCGCAGGGCAAATAATCCAACTAAACCTCATATACACATCTGAATCCACCTTTTCATAACCCTTTTCCATTTTGTCCTATTACCCCGTTTACATTTCCCCGCTCGCATTATACTGCTTATTTGAATTTATAACCTGCGACATTTGAGTTTACTAGTCCATTAACTATTGTAACGTTTATAAATTGTAAAGGGGTTCATTTGGGACGTCTCACTAGCTTTTGTTACATTTTACTTACAAATTATATATTTTGTATTTGAATTTTTTCATTGGAAACTCTTTAAATACTGTATTCCAATCATACCCGAATCTTTTTCACTGCGTATAACCAACATTTACACTTCTTCAACATTTCCGGTACAGGTACAACCAAATTTCTTAACTTATTTAATACAATCAGAATTTTTATAATCATAGATTTACGAAGAACAGACCTGGTAAAATTTAACGATTATATATATTATTTATTTACAAATAGTCGTTTCGTTACAATATCTTTAAGCTCCTAAACTTAACCGAAGGTAAAATATGATAGAAATGTTAGTAGAGAATTTGAACCCTTTTACAGAAAATACGTGCGTTATGAATAAGATTTTCAATTATTGTAACGAAGAAATTTGAAGGCGCGACCTGTTCGATGATTTCCGGGAGAATTTCGTAAACCAAACGTTATATATATAGATTATAATCTACGGAATGATTTCCAAAATACTTTAAAACCTATCATGTAACAAAGGCATTAATATAACCGGTGGTAATAATTACCGTGTTACGAATTCCCTATCAACAACGGCTTGGCTTACTTAAATACTAAGATAAATCGACGATAAAGTGATGGACGTAAATTTTATGAAGTGATACCAAATGAAAAAACGAGAGGAACATACTTTAAAAATAACAGATAGAGAATAAGAATAAACTTCGCAAACATAGGATACGAGGCGTTTTACTAGACTAAACTCACGTTACTAAGTAAAAACTAAGTTTGAGAAATCGATGAAAAAGGAGTAAGGGCTCCAATAATCATTTACTACGCGAGTCGAATATGGACCCTTTTCAAAACTCATTTTGAAAGAAAGATAATGACAAGACCACTTCCCGAATATAATGAATAACTAGTTCTGCCGTGATAAAAGAGGCTCAGATAAGGAAAACGACACGTCCAGACATAATTTAGGCGATATAAAACGCCAATACGTACCTTATGGACCCATACCCGCCAACTATGACTCTTACAGCAACCTCTCACCACCGTGCCTCCTAAATAATAATAACGACCTAATAAAAATTACTAATTTCGCCAGATAATAGGATAAGGAAGAGAATTATAGTAACGAACCATGTGATGTGCTTGATAATAAGATACGTACAATGCTAAATAAGTGTAAAAAACGAGATATTAAGCTGCTATACTTCAATATCATCTTACCCGCAATATCATTTTCGTAACCTAAAAACTAATACATATTTTAATTTTTGCAAAATAATATATTTACGGGGTATTATAACCTTTTAAAAATACATTTCAATAGAGAAAAAAACCATGAATTATACGATAGTGATTAGATTAGTGCTACTTGGAAACCGTAAAAACACAGCGTGAAAACGCTGATGAAATCCTATTAAAAATGTTTACCACCTAATTAGCCAAGTTCAAGAAATTTAAAATAGCCTTTAAACCGGAATATAAGATATATAAACTTTTTATTTAAATAGTTACAAAAGCGTGCCACGAAAACAAAAAATTTAACTTTACGTTATTAAAATAAAATGAAACATAGAGGTTTTTTATACGAGCTTTAGAAGTTCTTTAAAAACCTTGATAAGCTGTTAAATAAGCGTTGAATGAATATTTATAACCTAAAAAAACCAAAGTTAAGAGTAAAATTACTAAAACGAACCTTGTCGAAATAATCTACCACGTGTTATACCGACGATTTAAAGTGTACCCTAAATACGGATACCGAAACAAAAAACACTAAAAAAAAAGTGCCGAAAACTAAGGATAAAACAGCTATTAATAAGGACGACCGTATAGCTAAGTATGCAACTTACTACGTATAAAGTAATACCTACAAAAAAGTATACAAAGCTTTACATATTACTTAAAACTCTATATTATATGTCATAAGGTCTGATTTTAGTCGACTAATTACCTAATATACAAGAAAAATATGATTAACCGCTAATTTTAGACCGATTGCTATCTTTAGAATCAGACGAAAATTAATTTTACAATGTACGTAGGCGATTACAAAAAAGCAAAGGATAAGTTTAACACCTAACCTTACGAGTATGCCTTTGAAAAGGAAAACTTCAAGGGAGATAATGCTTATCTAATAACTCAAGATAACGAAACCGCCTAGCGATTCTTTACAAGCCTACAAAACGCGTTTTTCCCTATATAGAATATACTTCAATTACTAAAACAACGTGTTAAAAGCCTATATAGCATTGTAATTAACGTTTTATAACAGGTAAAACAACCGATTATGGAGAATTATACCAAATACCAGCGTAATTGAAATATAGACTATTAGACAACAACAAATAGATGCGTTAGCAGCGAAATTTCTAACGTTAAAGCTTGACTGAATAGCGAGATACCCAAAAGTTTTATTCGATAAAGGTAAAATGTCGTCGTTTAATATAATCGTTATAAACACGTAATTCGGACCAGTTAAATTTTACGTAATCAACTGTAAAATACTATTTGTTGGAATAGTACTACATTCAGTGCTGTAGATTAACTTTACTTACAGTAAAGTTGACTGTACTATAAGTTGGGTATATTGTTTGTGTAGACTGACCGCATTAGTTATATGTCGAGTGAAGTACGCTGTACTTCTCACTAGGGCACGGGCCAAGAAATTGACTATACAAATTACAGTTCAGACTAGCTAGCAGTTTGCCAAACCTAGAACAATACAATCACTACTTGTCCAATGCTATACTACTACTACTTCGACAAATCGAATCGACAACGTTTCAACGTCTAAAGGCCTATTAGGCAGGTCCTATCAACACTTATTGGTGCTTATTGGGTGAAGCATAGATTGACTAAGTAGAAGAAGAAGCTAATTTCCGGTTACGTTTTATGAAAGACCGAGGTAGAGGAAAGACTTTTACGAAGAGCCTCAACTGCTACGTTGGTTTTCACGGCAGTAAGTAGAGAAGACTTTTAGATTGCATCGGTTTTCACGGCAGCTTAGAGGTAGCAACGATATCGCTATCGAGAACACTAAGAAATCATTATTGATCCTTTTTGAGGACGTTGAAATTAACTGTCAACAGTATTAAAGTTTAGCAAGTTGGTAAACGGCTAAGTTAGTACTATTGTGGGTGATATTATTGTGAAAATAACTAAGTTTTAATGTTAAACAACTTTGAACCTTCGTCTTTTACTTATACTAATAAATAATTTTCAACCTTGCCCTTTATACCAAAACCTTTGCCCTTACTTTACTTGTTTTACTTCTCCTCTATCAATTAAATCGTTAAGTTCACTGCTTTGAGCGAAAATACCAAGAATCGTCAAGTTGCTCCAAGAAAGCTACAATACGTAACCCAACGCCGAGTCGCCAAGTTCCCATGCGATTTTACGCCAAAACACCAAATCCCCTACGTCTAAGATCACCAAATACCTTGCCCGATGCGTCTTATACATATTATATAATTTAAACCGCTAATATAGCTTTAAGCCTAGAATATATGAAGATCGTTAAAGCCTTTGGATTAGTCATTATAAACTATTATAACGAAGAGGTATAGATTACAAATATTGATGAAACTTTTACTAAAGCCTACTTAACTAACTACGTTAACTAGTAAATTATCAACGTGTATCTCGGTGACGATTACAGCCACAGCGTCCGCTCTTTTCAAAACTTTTACGAGTTTTTCAATTATTGGACTTTCAATATATGGAAGATATTCTAGTGCACGATTAAAGTTAGACTAAAGAAGGAGGTTACTTGTCATGGAATTTCCATCCCTGAAAAAATCCTATTAGAACTGGCGGAAAACTTGTTGAAACTGGCTTAATAAGAGAACCCCCTGAGAGACCTTGATCTTTAAGATCTTTAAGGAAAATAGAAATGTATTGAGGGATTTTAAAGCCTATATACACATTTTAGAGGACTCTCACTTTATCCTTAACTAAGTTACACCTTTTTATGTGTTGGCTATAAAGAACCTGTTGACTTGTTCAGAAGCCTAGCACTTCCAAATAATAACGAGGAATACGCCCTTAGTGGTGGAAAAACGCATAAAGCAAGGGTCGCTACGCGGCTAGAGGTATTGACGTCGATGATTTCCACTAGTTAATTTAGTAAGATTGTTAGGGCTTTCAAAACTTTTTAATACCAATCGCCTCTTAATAATTTAATCGACAGGCCCCCCAAAAACCTTCCTTCTTTAGGTTTTTCTATATACGAGAGCCTACCTCGGGTCCTACTATAAAACCTTACCCCTCGGGTTAGGCGACTGGTAATTATTCTTAATACTGTGTTTCGGAGGCTTTAAGTTCTGAATTGCTAGGAAATGCAAATTAAAAGTGGGATAACTATCATGAACTACCTCTAAAACCTGTTCAGATGGTGAAAATTAATTATAAGTTGCTTACGGACTCCGCCAAAATCTGAAACGACAAAAAGAATTATAACGGGAAGCCTTATAACCTTCTCAATATTAAGATAATACCCATTTTCAACATTTGTAAGTAGATGAAGGTTTCCTTTTTAGGTTTTCACTTACTATTTCCCGAAATCCTTATGGGGAACGTTGGGGACTAATAAATAACCTTTTTTACTGGAGTTAACTCATTTCGCGACGTTTACGATGTTATAAAAAGCCATTTCTAAAACGATGTTGACTTCGTCTAATACGATGTAGATTGGGCCACCACGCGGTAAACTATAATAATGGCGAAGAAGAAAAAGGATTAAACGCTAATGGATGTCCTTAATCAGATACTTAACAAGTTGATATTTTTCCAGAAAGCAATAGGGTAAGCCTACGTTGGTAAAACTATATTTCGCGAGTAGGTACAAGTAGTAATTGCGGGTGTTACCGAGTTCTAATACACCTTATAACGTCCAGATGCCACTTGTGAAGGCTTTTATCTAGTTTCATTTTTTGCTTGTCACTGTAATACGCGTATACCAAATTCGCTTAGTATGTAACTTTAAGCTGGTAATTTCCCTAACGTGAATGAAAAAGACTTTATTATGGTTAATTACGTCGACCGCAAATACGGCTACGGGCGCTTTTAACGTCTACGGTCTAACCTATCAGCTATAGATTAGAGGTAGTAGTCACGCCAGCATTAATAAGACTAAAATTCAGGCGAACATATTAACTATAAATATTACCGTCGTAATAGTGGTAAGAAATGTTGGATCTGTGGAAAGTTTGGCTGTTAGTTCACTCGGAACCCCCTCGCCGAACGTAATAATAGGAATGGAATATATTACGCACAATACCCTACTGCTTTTCAATAGTATTACTTGGATTAAATTGCAAACTTCGATGGTAACCAGCCAATTAACGGGGCTAACGCCCTTAACTAGATGAAGTAACATGAAGATACTACTTCTAGTACGGCCTAGTAATTAGCAGACTACGAATTTTCATGCCTTTTAGATGGTAAACACCCTTACCTTTACCCTAACTAAACCCTTAACCCTTTATCCTCCTTTAATATTCTAGATTGCTACGTGGATTACACGTTTTAGGGTATTATGCCAAATATAAGGGCAAAAAGGTATTTAACAGAAAGCTATTCGTAATATATGGCATTGCGGAGGGATAGTACTACAGCTACTAAAATCAACCGTTAGAATATTAGTAAGACTAAAGTTGGCTTTGGCTTAGGGGAATAATTATCGTTACTAGGGATAACGGTAATTTAACCTGTTGTAAAAGCTATTAACTTCCATATCTCCAAGTCACTTGCCCCCTTTGTTTTGGAAGACATGAAGACCCTTGTCGTTAACATCGATGTTAATGTAGACAAACTGGTTAAAAACGGCTAGAGGTTTCTACTCGCTTTTAAGTAGAGGCACCTATGGTTTTATCTTTAAGGTTCGGAAACAGTGATATTGAACCTAACGAAACCGGAGATACGTTAACTACACCAACGTTTTAACCACTTAGTCGTTAATAGGCTATATGAATTCCTAAAGTCTGTAAGGCATAAATATATGGAATAATTTCTTTTGAAAGTTATTAAAAGAATTTACCTCTATTGCTAAACTCATGTCTAAGTCTTTCGGAGATTTAAGTTTATACTAAAAGATAATAAAGACTTTAATTATGCAATCTTCATCAATGTATTTTACTTAGATAACAATTCTATCCTTTACATCGTTCATTTCGTAACCCTTTTACGGTGTCAAATTTCCAAAATCTCTTTCGGTAAAGGATAGGTGGGAAAAGTTAAGGATATTGTAGATTAACACGTCTCTGAGCCTACCTAACGTCGTGGTTTACGGTACTAGTACCAATTTTATGGTGATGGAGTTTTTAAAAGATGTCAAAATAATAGGTATTTAGTGTAAATAAGTGCTTGTGGAAGCCTATTAAAGTATTTGGAAGGTTAAAAGGGCATACTCACTACTTTACCGAGCGTATAATATCCTTATATTAAAAATGGAAGCTTTATGGATTCGAAGGCACGTTTACAGTTGGAAGTAAAAGGCCTAAAAGATATTGTGCTCCCTAACGGCTTCGTGTTAATGTTACTGGTTTTTGGAGCGTACCTACTTTTAACGAGTAAATCTCTATACTCGGAAAATACTTAAAAACGTGTTACGGTTTACGGCAAAGCTTTAAAGGAATTGCGAAGAAAATTGGTACGCCGTTAGATTAATAATGATTTTAATACCTGAAACGGCCCTTTCATAATCTATGTAATTGTTTTATCGTTATAAAGTTAAGTCCCTGTATAATGGGAGCCGTAAAAATGAGAAGAATCGTATAAAATATTAAATATCACGAAGTCAGAAATAGTTATTAAAATTATTAACAGTTTTGTATTATTTCGAATAACTTATGTTAAGCCCTATATTAGGGCTATTGACGATGAAGACTCTTAAGCTAAGTGATTGAATTAATGCGAATTTCTTTCACCCGTTATCAATAAGTTGATGGAACGTTATTGAAGTAGACTACACCCAAAAAAGAGATACGTTAAAGAGGAGGAATATATAATGGGCCGTATCTACGATATTATTTAGGTAAGTAGGAAAAAAAAATGATAACGAAAACTTGGTACTAAAGCTTCGAGTGTAAGGGATTATTAAACCTCCAGAAAACCCTTTAAGAAAAAATGACAGGGTTGAACTCAATAGCTTAATAACTCGAAATGTTGTATAATTCGTATAGAAACCCGATTTTAACCTTTAAGACTTGAACATTATGATCTTTAAATCGAGGATTATTTACTAGGTTAAAAGTAAAACTACGGGGTGACCGTACGAAATTTCACGTTTAATAACTTAATGATACAGCGAAAAGGGCAAGGATTGGATCCTTGCGTAGTCGCCAACGATTTAACAAATTTGTCAACGCTTAGTGGTTCCTTTGACAACAAGTTTACGAGGCAAAACTTAAGGTAAGTTTACGATTAATAGCCGTAATATAACGTAAGCCTATACGTAATAAGCAACAGATTTATAACGGATCGTACTGCTAAAATTACTATATGAATTTCGTATTATTTACTTTTTAGTGATGGTAATACAATATATAAAGCTATTATACAGATTAGTTTAAGCAAGGGTTTATTGGTTCCTAACCTACCAGTCGCACTTTAAATTACGGTTCGTAATAAAGTTTTCAACGTACGACCCGTATTTACTAATAACGTAAAAGAGGGACTTCAACGTAGTGGGTATGCAAACTAACGATACCATTTTCGTCGGAACGACTGGCTTTAAGGTACTAAAAGAACATGAGATTAAGGACTTTAAGTTTTGAAATTATAAACTAATAATAATGTTGATGAAAGGTAGTTAACTTAAATTTAATAGGTCGTTTATCCTTATACTAGTTTTCAATGCCGGCTATAGCTTTCGATAAAAAGGACATGACATTATTTTTGTTACAATCGATAAGACTAATTGGGCTAAGGATTAACGGTACTTGAAATAGCATGTTCGGGGTAGCTATATTACTATTTTATGTGAACTGGAAGCCTTTTACGACCTGTCCATTTCAGTACAAGTATAAGACCCGGTAAATAAAGAGATTGAACGGCTAAACAAAAGGCTAGAGTAACGGATGCGAAATTTGGACCATGAGATTGATATAGTCTTAATTTACCTGTCGAAAAATAAGTTAATAATCCTTACGGATGGGTCTTTTACAAATATCACCGAATTATCTTCACAGATTGGCCTTTTAATAAACCTCGTTAATAAATATATACGGGACAACTGGTTTAGTATCGTCGGTAACCAGATTTACTAAACCTTTATCAAATGTATGAGAATTATACGAAGAGTGTTAGTTTCTGAAGTTTATGGCATAATAATTGGCTTTAACATAGGGATGGTATGATGAAAACCCCTGAACCCTATCACCTGATAACTCAAGATTTTTCTTATCCCGGTGGTAATCTATATCGACTTAAATAGCCTTTTCGAATGCTTTTCGAAGCTCGGAATTACTAGCAAAAAGCGCTTGATAATCGAAGTAATAGCACTACTTAAAGCCTACAAAGAGAGAGAGATTGAGGAATTCCGATAAATTGATGGCAAAGACAATCCCGCACATACCATGACGAAGGCGGCGTCAAATAAGGCGTGAGAAAGGTTTGTAGATAGCAATAGGCTGACGATACGTATCGAGAGCTATGTTAATAGGCCGCCCAGAAATTCTAGATCACGTGACGGAGATCAGGGATATTCCGGCAAACTGAAAGACTACCAAGGAATTAACGATGCGAACATGTTTGATTAGTATTTTTAAAGTAGAGGCCTACAAAAGCATGTGGCGGAAAAACTTTTTATGGGAGTTGATAAACTCGGACTTCGGGGAAACGAAGGAATTAAGGTTGAATAGGGTTAATTTGCATGAAATGAAGTGCAATTCAATATAGAAGTCAACTGGAATTGATAGGGATCTAGCCAATTGATGAAGAGGCAATTCAGTAGTAACTAGAAAAGATTAGTTAGCTACATTGACGTACGCGCACAAACTAAAAAGCCGCCAGTATTAGAATAATACTATATATAGTGCAGTAGGGAAACTTTACTATAAGTAAAGTTGATTGTACCATAAGTTAAGTGTTTTGTTTGTATGGACTTACTGCATTGGGTATATATCGAGTGCAGTACGCTGCACTTTACACTAGGGTATAGGCCAAGCAATTGGCTATACAAATTACAGTACAGACCGGCTAGCTGTCTGCCACACCTCGAACAATACATCTACTACTTGATTAATGCAATACTACTATTACTTCGACCAACTAAATCGACAACATTGTAACGTCTAAAGGCCTATTAGGAAGGACCTACAAACACTATTCCTATTATCGTTACCTAAAAAAGATAAACTCGAAATTAAGGTACAGAATACGACTAACTAATTTATTCGAGTTGCGAATAACGTATTCATACTATTTCTTTTAAAATTTAAACATCTATTGTTCTTCCCCGAAGTATATATAATTAAATTAGTCTATTTAACGAAGCCAAAACTAAAAAAGTTATACCGCCGATGTGGTCATCCAGCCGTAAGACGCCTATAACAACAGCTTTACGCCGCTGGAAATATATATATAGAGAAAGGAATGCCAAAAGCTATCGATAAATTGTGCTATGAATGCTAACTATATTCACAAGCACTACGGAGGTTTAAATTCCGCCTTCAAGACGATAGATATATTAACTACGAGATTATTATAGATATAATACACCTTGACAGCCAGCTAGTACCATACGCCGTCAACATAACAATATTATTTCAAGCCGCGAAATTTGTGTGTAACGCTTTCATTGCGGATTATTAATATAATTTTGTAAACTGTTAGTTAAACGTTCATTTAGAGCTTCCGGATTAAATTTCCTACAACTTAACTACAGCCTTCAATTCGACTGAATAGAGAAATAAGGTTAGAGTTACTGGTAGTAAGTGTAAACCAACACTAGTAAAAATATTATATAGTATTAACAAATGTAAACGGTATTATAGACTGTTTGAGAGAATACGTATATTATTTTTTAAAAAACTGAAAGGTATTAGTTTCAAGGAATAAATTCTATAAATGGAGGTTAACGTTGTAAATAACACATCAGACTCGAGTAGGCTTATTTTAATACTCCTTGTTTTGGGTTTATTATTATAGTTTCAAGTATTAGTTTGGGAAACTATGGACAGATAGATAAGCTTTTAAAAGATCAATGGATTTAGGGGCCTCTATATATTTGTAGACTTATTAAGCGGTACGAATTTTTTTCGGTAATTAATAGTACCGACATCTAAAAGCAAAAAGTTAGACGAAAGCAACCCAGATATGTGATTTAATCAGTGGCACCAACGAAGCCACTTTGATAATAACGATGTTACGCGGCCCTCGAGTCTCATATACCCCTTGAATATTACATATAAACCTCTATTGTTACATGAGATCGGCCTGCCTATACTATAAGAGTTAATACCGCGCCGCCGAAGGTGTCAACTTGGTTTAAGAAACATAAAAACGGTTAGAAACCTTGGTTACAGATTAATTTATGAACTAAAGGGAAACGGCAAACCGTAATCTAAATTTGAGGCTTTATTGCGAATGCATTATTATCGTTTGAGGTGCTCTATTTAAATAGTTTACCTAAACGGAAATCTTTACCTTAATAGAGCAAGGCGTTTTTCGTTTTAAAATATTTAAACCGACGATTTACGACGTTTATTGAATTTTCACTACTCGCCTAGTATATGAGGTAAAGGATGAGACCGGAAAGCCTTATAAAAAGAGCTGTATTATAGTAAAAAGATATAGAAACGTTGGTGAAAAAGAGATTATAACCTAATCGCCTACTTTATAACGAGAGAGCTATCGTTTGATCCTAGTATTTGCCGCCTTTTTTAACACCCTAGATAACTTTTATATGAAATTTCGTAATATTGCGTAGGCTTTTAAATAGTGAAAAAAAGCGGCTTAAACGGTGTATTTACGCCTATATTTTTATTGACGTTCGAAAATACTATTTCCCCAGAATGATTTGGGGTATTCTAAAATCGCTTTACGGACTAGCTGAAGTTGATGTGTATTGGTCTAATACTTATTAGAGATATTATACCAAGCGGCTCGAAATAGCCAACTCGACTTTCGACTCGTATTTATTGGGTTTAATAGTACGTTTAAAGGCTTTTACTAATGAGCAAGCAGAATGTCACTTTGACGTTGTATTTAGCGTTGTTTTCCGTATTTAAAAAGAGGAAGCTTTTAAAAGCCGGCATATAAGTAAAGCTTAAGACGTATTTAATGCAAGATCGTAAAATCGACTTTAACAAAATAATATTCACTTTTCGAAACGGAGTTTTGGACCTTGCGTAAAAGTGTTAATTGGATAAAGTAACCTCTATTAACCTAGATAACGTAAAAATAGCTGAAGAATATAAATGCCAACGCGTACGCAGCGTTTAGGTCATATTAATCATACGAACGAAAGCGAAATTGAACTTTTCTGTCGCCACGTAATGTTAAAC
>JASMMZ010000019.1:1128075-1308775 GCA_038502455.1 Anisogramma anomala | reverse complement strand
GTTTAACATTACGTGGCGACAGAAAAGTTCAATTTCGCTTTCGTTCGTATGATTAATATGACCTAAACGCTGCGTACGCGTTGGCATTTATATTCGTCAGCTATTTTTACGTTATCTAGGTTAATAGAGGTTACTTTATCCAATTAACCCTTGCTGTAACCACACTAATACTAACGAGGGTAAAATTCGAACGGGCCTATTCACCGTAAAAATTATCGTCATCATATTGGTAAAAGATGTTGGATTTATAATAAATTCGGTTAGTAGGTTGACCTCTTTCCCCTCGGCTAAGCGAACTAATAAATAGGTAATGTATTATATCGAGTAGCCCATTTTTTCTAAATGAAACTACTTAAACTATATCGCAAAATTTGTAGGTAAAAACACTGTCAATGAAGAAGATATTTCCAAACGAATGAAATAATATAAACATACTATTTTAATACGGTCGAATTACTAGCCGACTACAACTTCTTATACGATTTAATTAACAAAAACCATTATTTTTACCCTAACCAAGCTCCTTACTCCATAAATACCTTTAATCTTCGTGATTATTACGCGAACAATTTGTTTGAAGGTATTATGCCTAATTTAGGGATAGTAAGATACTTGACAGAAGTTCATTCATAATATGAAGTATGACGAAGTTAAAAACGTTACTATTATAGATATTAATGGTTAAGATGCTAGCAAAGCGAACGTTAACTTCGACCTTGGAGAGTAACTATCCTTACTAAAGAAAAAAATTATTGATATTGTTATTAAATTAATCACAATTTACATTTTCAAGTTCCTAACCCTCTTCCACTTTTATTTAAAATTTATATAAACTGTTGGCGTTAATGTTGATGTAAATATTAGTGAACTAATTAGAAACGATTCAAGAATTTCTCCCGCTCTTAAGAGAGGGTATCTATATTCTATATTAGAGGTATAAAGGCAATGGTATTTAATTTAACATAGATCAAAATACGATAATTACACCAGTTTTTCAATTGTCCAGATTTTAATAGGTTTTATAAAGTCTGTAAGTCCACGAAATACAAAAACGAGGAATATTTTACTTTGGAAGATATTGAAAATCTTTGTTATGATTGAGAAACGTATATCTAAGCCCTCTAAACATTGAAGTTTACATTAGAAAACGTCGAAGACTTTAATTCTGATATTTTTATTCATGTATTTTCCTTGGATAATAAGCCTGATCTTTACGTTGTTAATTTTATAACCTCTTTTTTCGAATTCAAGTTTTGAAAAAACCTGTGGTGTAAGGATTTGTGGAAAACTTTAAAGATATTATGAATTAATAATTATTTGGTCCCATTCAACATCGGTGTTTAAAATACAAACACCGATTCTACGGCGGCAGATTTTTAAGGATATGTTTAAATTATATGAATATAATTTGAATAAGTATATATTAAGATTTATTAAAGTATTAACATAGTCGAAAAGATACACCCGTTACTTCGTAAAGCGTACAATATCCTTACGCTAGAAATTGAAAGTGTTATGGATTAGAAGGCACGCCTTTAAATATCATTAAATGGATCAAATAATACTATGTTCCCTGACGGCCTGGTACTAACATTACTAGTTTTTAAAATGTATCTACGTGTAAAGAATGAACCACCGCTATTATCAAATACCTTAACTGAAGTTGAGGCCTACGGCAAAGCATTAAAGGAATTTCGGAAAGAATCGATACGGCGTTAATTTCAAAATACCCTTAACATCACAAACGGGTCCATGAAGTTCAATGTACTACCTTTGTAGTTATGGAGAAACGTCTTTGTATGGCGGGCGCCAGGCAAAAAAGATGTTTTATATAGTGTTTTTTATGTTTTCAAAACCTAAAATAATGATCAAAATTATTAACGGCCTCCCGACGCTCCGTATAATCCAAATTGAACCTCATATAAAAGCGATTAACGAATATAATTAAAACCTCCAATTAAGAAAATAATTTAATTCGAACCCGTTTATTTTATTATGGATAAGTCAATAAACCGTCGTTGAGCAGATAACTCCTCAAGTGGAAGAACTTTTAAGATAAGGCATCTAGACCAGGTTGTATTTATAATATTACTTGGGAAAGGAAAAAGAAGAACAACAAATAAAACTTAATTGTAGAGTTCCGGATATAAAATATTTTGGAAACCTTTCCGATAACTTTGAAGGAAAACGATATGATTGAAATTAACGAATTCTTAACTTAAGGAATTCTATATTTCGTACGTAAAACCGATGTTAACCTTTCCGATCTGAATATTTCGATTTTTGAGTCAAAAATAAAATACGAAGTTCAAGGTAAAACCACGGGGAAGTCATACGCAAAATCACTGTTAATTATTTAAGTATATAGTAATAAAATTGAATTTTATATACTTATGTAATAGTCAATAATTTAGAGAATCAAATCACATTTCGTAGTGATTTCAATTATAAGTTTACTATTACGAAGTAAAGTGAAATTCATATAAAATAGTCGCAATATAAGGTAAAAGTATAATTAATTCACGACGGATTTATAATGGATCGTATGACTGGAATTATGATAGGAACTACGGAGAAAATACCTTTCGGAAACGGTAATATTACACATTGAATTATTATACAGACTGGTTGAAGCGGGAGTTTATTGATTTTTGATCCATTAATCGTATTTTAAGTTACGGATAAATGTAAAGATTTGAATTTATTACCCTTGTTTGTTAGTAACATGAAAAAAGACATCCATTTAATAATTATATAAATTAAAGATACAAGTTTCGTTGAACTTGATAGTTTTGTACTATCTTAACAGTAAACAATTAAAGATTTCAGGTTTTAGAATTTTAAATTGGGCTCAACACTAGTAAAGACTAATGAACATGATTTTAACTGATCGTTAATCCAAATGTTTAATATTAATATTTGCCTCAATTTGCGCTAAAAGGGATAGAGACTTAACTTGGTTATAATCTTCTAGACAAATATAGCTAAAGATTAATGGTATATGGAACAACGCCATCGTAGCATCTGTATCGCCAACCAATGTTAACCGGAGGCATTCTATAACCTATCGATTGAAGCATAAGTATAGAACCTAACGGATAAATATTTTAATTGATTAAATGAAAGGTTGATATTATAGATGCGGAACCTGAACCAAGGGATTATTATGGTTTCAATAGAACTGTCGATGGTAAAGTGAATGATATTTATGGACGTCTCTTTTGCAAATATAACACACCTATAGCTTAAAATCGGGTTCTTAACACTCTTTAATTAAAACAGGTAAATAGATGGATTTAGCATCGTATAAAACGTAATATATTAGACCTCTATTGAATGCAAGAGGATTAAGAGAAGTTTGTTGTCTTTAGAGTTGACGACATAATAGTCGGATTCAATGTAGATAAAGTATTATGAAAAACACTCAAACTTGTTACCATAGAATTGGAAATCGCCTTTATCCTTGTAGTAATTTATACCTACTCGAAGAGCCTATTTGAATACCTGTTTAATCTCAGAACAACTAGCGAAAAATGTCTGATAATCGATGTAATGGTACTTCGTAAAGCCTATGAAAATAGGGAGATCGAGGAATTCTGATGAATTGATAGCAAACATAATTCCGCTAATACCATAACAAATATGTCGTAGAATAAAGCCTTTAAAAGGTTTGTGAACAGTAATAGACTAGCTATACGTATCGAGGGCTACGTGAATAGACCACTTAATAAGGTCAACTCACATACCAGTAAATAGGGATAAATTAGTAAATTGAAATTCTGTCAAGGAAATAAAACCGGCGATATAGACTCTTTTTAATGGAATGATTAAATGAAGGGTAACAGTGGGGTAGTTAACACCCATAGGTTAAGTGAAATCAATACGTAGTTTAACTTACGTTGGTTGAAATATTATATGGTGCTAGTGGCAATGAAAATAGTAATAAGACAATTAACCCACGTGGGTCAAGATAGTTAGTAGCAGCAGTAGGTCAATATGTACAAGTTTGTAGCGAAATACTTATATATGGGAAGTGATAAAGTCGAGACTCATAATCGTAGGGAAAAGGAAAGTAATTAAAGCTAATTTGGATGCGAAGGCTCGCTGGAATTAAAAGGGACCTAGCTAGCTAACGAAAATATAATTTGGTAGTAACCGGAAAATATTGGTCGACCATACTAGCTTACACGTACAAAATAAAGAGCTGACAGTGTTGGAACAGTAATGTTTTCAATGCAGTAGGTCAAATTTACTAACCGTAAATTTGACCATACTAATTACATGTTGAATGTATTGTTCTGTTGGCCTTCTATATTAGCTGCAAGTTCAGTATAGTATGCGCCCACTTTAAACTAGGAAAGCCAAACAATTGGCCATACAAATTATTATTACCTGGAACAATACATCAACCACTTAACCATGATATACCACTGTTACTTCGACCAATAGCATTGACAACGTTGCAACGTCTAACGCCATAACAATAAGGGCGTTGTTAAAAATATCTGACGTATTTATATACCTTTTAAAACCCTTACCCTGTAACCCCACGCATCGTTTTTATGTTCTATAAATAGGTAAAATCTGACAAATTTCTCAGATACCCTAATACCAAACAAGGTGAATGTCGAATACGCATCAACAGGAGAACAAATACGAGAAATGAACGAAATCAACGCAGTTGGCGGCATTAATATCAATAAAATCCACCAATTTATGTAATTTATTATTGAAATGAAGGAGGAATGTCGCTGAAATTTAAAAAAAAAACCACAAAAAAACTTTGATCCCTAACAAATAGTGATTTTTCTCAAGACTAACGAAAAGATATGCATACATATACCAACTCATAATGAACATTACAAGAAATTATAAACACTACAACAAACTACAAAAAATACCCTTCATACCAAAATTAAAAGGGAATAGGAGTTGTTAATAATTTACAGGGTAAGTAATGTAATTCATCGTATATGGAAATCTGGTTTATTGATGTGAACTATCAATTCCTTCCAAACTTGTTGAAACTATGTGGTAAAAAACAAAATTATGATGAAAAATCCTACGATCTACTAAAGACTAGGATGATACCATTCCGCAAAACTTATCAATCGATTGAAGTGAACCTATTAGGATTCTATATACGCTTTCCCAAAATCCTTATAAGGTAGGTTGGAAATTATAATTCAACCTTTAAAACCAAGATTTGTAGGTTCTAACGAATTCGCGCATTATAAAATATTATATGAATAGAGTAAAAACCTATTAAATGACGAGGATGGTTGAGACACAAAATTAATAAACGCAATTAAATATTTTTAATAAAACATTGAACAATCAGATTCTTTTTTAAGAATCAATAGTGAAGGTTTATGTTGAAAAAGCCATATTATACAAGTAAGTTTACGCGGTTATTATTAGTGTATAAGGGTTTAAACACGTATTATAATACTCAAATCCTATTTTTATATAATTTATTAACGAATTACTCTGGTCACTGGGGATATTAAGGCATCGTACGACGAATTCTTTCAATATATTTGCCCAAATCCATAGCTTTCCTAATTAGAATAATAGATGTCCTATATTTATAAATAATATAAATTGTGTATATGAAAAATATTAAGAATTTGAATGAAAACCCTGAATATAAGTATTAGACTTAAAACGAAGATGATGAAAAGATGAAATTTTATATTGACCCCTTAAGTGGTATTACTCGAATAGAATAAAAAAGTTTCAAATCTGTAACCAAATTCGATGTCAATCAACACTCTACACTAGCATTAAATGTTTATCGAAACATATAATATACCATGCCTAATACCATATCACCTTACATTAGGATTACATTCAGCGCTTTTTAAGCTTTAAAGGTATTATTGTAAATTATGAAAATGCAATAATACCAAAATCATGTCATAGGCGGATGCCTGGGCTAGTGATCGTCAGGGATCTAGCTTTGCCGGTTTTCATCCTCCTACGAATCTCTGGAGCCGCTTCTAGGTATGCCCTTTCACCAGTCACGTAACTGACTATCCATTTTCAGCAGCTTTATAATAGCTCCTTAATAGGGGTTTCTTTTTTTTTTTAATAAAAAATTATAGATACTATGAGACCGCCTTAAACGATAGACTTAAGCTATTTTTATTTCTTTTTGCACATATAATTATCTATCATTATCTTTTCAATGGTATATTAGTTTCTTTGAACGGTTATAATCTAGGGGTATTCATTTTGATTTGTTGAACCTAAATCCCCCGGCTATAAAGAAATTTCTCAAAACTCATATATAAGATTAGCTTCAAGTTGTTTAAGCAACATAATACGACCAATGACATATTTAAGACGAATAATTACCGAGACTTTACGTATAAAATTCGTTAAGCGGAACTAAGCCATTCGTAAATACGTTTTGCGAATAGAATAACATATTACCAACATACTAGCCACTTCAATAAACATAAGCCAACAGTTTAAGGCTGTTATCGGTACGCTCATATTTTCGGAACAACTTTTAAATTGAAGGGGTTCCGCTTTTAAGTTACATACGAATGACATCAATTAAATAATTACGATGTTTGACATTGAGGACCGTATTAATTTACCCGATGATAATAATGAAGAAGACGACAACCTGGAATTTTCCGACTTTGACAATGATGTTAATAGTTCAAGAGATAATTCTGATGATTAATTAATCAAAAATTTACTTTCTGATTAGTCGGTTTAATCTTCTGTATTGAATTAAACTTTCCGGTATAAAATGCTACGATATTATATAATTTACGTAGAAATGTGAGATTTATCGGCATAAGGAAAACCCAATTTTACGATATTGTTTATCAATTGGAGGGCTTTGCGAAAATAGTTATATAGACTTATTACGTCCGCGGAGGCGACGACGGTAATAATTAACCCGACACCTTCATAGCAATATTTCGCGTTCATTACTATAACTTAAACATGGTGAAAACCGTTATCTCTGAGCTTACGAGTTTAAATCAATAGGTTCGCGAACGTTATTACGTATTTTTTAATTTTTATGAGACTTTCTTTGCTAAAGTTGGCTATAAAGCTTGGGAATTCATCGTTAAGCTTGTGGTATTTAAGGTAGTTATTAATAAAACGCTAATTAACATATTACTTTCCTGTAACATGACCGTAAATTACAACGAATAGGTTATTCGAACTCAACTTATTGATAAAAAACTTTACAACTTTCGCATTCTATATAATGACGTTAGTTATATTAGTAGTTTTAATAGCGGCGGTATTATTCTCTATAGAGTATATAATAGCGATACGCCCGTCCGCAATAATGATAGAGATATTATTATAACCGGAGTAAACATCTTTCAAGCCGATTCTAAGCGACGTATTACCTGAGTTAATCACATTGAACTTTCCCATCGCAAAGCCCTTAGCCTTATGTTTAAAACGCATTGCGAACGGCTATAGAATTTGTACCTAACTATGAAACCCTACTTAACGTCCGAATAACTTTAGCACTGAAGTAAATAAGTGTATTCAACTTACCTTTACCATAGACTTTTGTGAATTTTAGGAGGGAGGAGTGTACATTCTATATATAATCACGAACAAAAGTTAAAGGAAGTTCAATTTCACCTAATAACTAGCCTCTAATTTTAAAATAACTTCTCATTCACAATAAATTTAGCTTTTATGTTCATTATATTTATTGGTATTTCAATATTTTCATGTTGAAAATGAGATAACATTGTAAATAAGCAGATAACTCGCCGATTAAAATTTTCGCATGTTCCTGTATTACCTCAATAACTGAAACCGACTACCTGCTATTCTATTAACATCATTCCACAATTTATTTCTCAATAATGTATTCAAACGTTAATATGTACAGATACAAATACCGTTTTTGGCCTAAATCATGACCTATGTATAATACAAGGTTATTTAAGGTAATTCATATATAATACGAATGGGTTACTTATGCTGTTTCGAAACATTTATTAATATTAGTAAGAAGAGGTAAGAACCGCGTATAGAAAAGGGGATTCCTGCTGACGTAAAGAACATCAAAAGGTATTGATAGTGTTGCTTTGACACTATACTCTGTGAAGCTCGTAAAAACCAAACCACTATTACACGGTTTGCTGCCGTCTTCCTCGGACATATCAACAAGACGTTGGCCCCCAAGCCACCCTTTATTATGACCGATAAAATTCCTGATAAATTTTAATAATTTAAGTTTTTGTTTGATATACCCTACGTTCTCAGCGACCTCCCTACTGCGCCGGAACGAATTACAAGATTATCCTTCAAAACGATAATGAAAAATAACTTTAAAGGTTTTTTAACACTTGTTTTAAGATGTATCACTGGAAGGGCTTCTGATTTTACGGCAAACACTAATTTATTTATTAAGCTAAGGTTATATTCGTAGGAATAGATTCTTAGCGGATACTCCTATTCTTTTCGTTAAGAAATCTGAAGGCTGTTGACTTTATTATATCATTATGTCAATTACCGACGACTCATTGCTATCATGAAAACCATTCTTTATTCTCTCTCTATAACTGAAATAAAGTTTGGAAATAACTTAAAATTAAATTGTTTACTTAACTCGACTTTTATATATCTTTTAATAGGTTCCGTATTAAAGAGGGCGACGAGTAAAAGACCGCGTTTAGTATACTCTTCGGAATTTTTAAATAACTAGTTACCATTTTCGGTCTTTTTGATATACCGTTTTCCTTTTAGCGATATAATAATATTTTGTTGCACTTTTTCGTCGAAATTTCTATATTTTTTTCACTTAAATTTTTTTAATTGTATTCGGATAATACGTTTTATAACCATGGTGATAAAACTTAATAGATATGAAACGCCTCCAACTCCGCTAAATTAAACCTCAACATTTCTCAACACGAATTCGACGTCTGAAAAACAATTTTAAGAATTATTTATCAAAAATAAAATCTAAATGAATATTAACCCGGAAAGGCTAAGTATTATCCGGAAGTAAACGGCCTTAACATCCGTATTGTAGATACAGGTGCTTTTTAACTTTACTAACCTTTACCGGTAATTTATTTGGAATTGTTCTGCTATAACTAACCCCTTCATTCGTCTAATCACAGAATGCGCCACTTTTCTTTAGAATCATTAATATAAAATTGAATTTAAACGGATTAAGTTTTCTATTTGAAAAAAACCGTATTCTCTTGATAAAACTCCAACCAAAAAACCCTTTTGGAAACCGACTATTCTTATTAGACCCTAAGAAACTATTTACCTTAAGATAACAAAAATTGTATTTTTCAACTAATAACGTATTACTTAATTAGGTAATCACACTATGAAGACAATTGCGGGATTTCTAATAAGGTAATAAAAAACATATAACATAGAACTCTATAGTATGATCCGCCTATTTACTATTTTTAAGAATTACCATTTTTTAATATATTTTATAAACACATAACGACTTCTTGAATCATAGATCTGATAATTGAAACGCATTTTCTAATTATAATTTAAATTTATTCATAATAAGAAAACAGATTATATACAATCTGATAAATAATGACGATGAAATTATTATATATTTAGAAGCTTTTCCAGCCCCCTCCTACTAAGCCGGAAACTACAGTCATTTTCACTTTGAATATTTTGCTTTTAAATATATCCAAAATACACATGTCTTCCGATTAACCTTTATCATCAATATTTTTCCGAAAGTCTACAAACTCTTTACTAATACCAACCATCAAAATAACTAAAAATCATTTATTATCTGGAATATCAATTATTACCATCTAATCCACGTAATACGTATAAACAACCATATATTTCACGTTAATATTCGTATTAATGATAAGTAAATACCTAAGGTCTTCATTTCGAAATATAAGATAAATGATAATAACATTTTACAATTTTGTAACCGTATTTAGGTTTTTATTTATGAACTGTTTATCAACTTGTTAATCTCAATTATATATAATTTGATACTTACCAGCCACCCGATCCCCAACATTACTATCGTCGATTTATTCGAAACGTATTTTAACCTGAGTTATACCATATGGTTCGATGTTTTTACGGTAATAATAATATTAGGAAACGGATCACTTGTTAACGGTATTGCCGAAAGCAACTTTTCAAACCCTTATTAATTTCCAAACGACTTTAATACGAACTTTGATACGACTTTATAATCGTTTTCCATTCAAAATAAACTGAAAACCCACGTTACCATATGGTTATTATCGATCACTTAAATGAAACTATTACTCTAAAACTAATGAAGATTGCAAATAATAAAACTTATATAAAACGATTTTGAAAGTATTATGAGAGATTTTATGGGTTTCTTCGCGCCATTATTAACCACCGAAAATCAAATCAAATAGATAGGTTTTGAGGACGTCTTCTTAACTTAATAGGAGTATAACAATACTTCAATACCTCATTTTACCCTAAAACGAATAACAACACCGAACGCTCTAATAAAACCGTTTTAACGTATTTACGTTCTTTCGTTATTTACAGCCAATTCAATTCAAACCTATTATTATCCAGCTATCAATTAACGTTGAATGACAGAAGTATAACTACTGGTAATATTAACCCGTTTTTTTTAAGTGTATAACTCTTATATAGGCCTTATATAACCCATACACTGTTTATTTGATGATTCTATAAAACTACGTATCAAAACCAAAAACTTCGTTCAATATATTAGTTATATTATAAATGGGTACAAATAGTATCAACGGTTATGGGATAACGTATAGATAAAGATACTAGTAAGTGATTCTTTCCTTTGAAATGGTTTCGAGTTGAACATAAAGTTCAACTTCTTAAAAATTATTAACCGGACCAATTTTCAAAAAATTTACGCTAACTTGATGATAAATATTTTATCATATGTATTCTCGACTGCTACTTTGTCTAATTTAATATTCCTGAAGATAACAACCCCCGATTTTATATAAATGAACTTATTCAAATTATATTCGACATGATTTCAAATTAAGAGATTCTGGATTATTCATTACCCGTCGTTAACGATTTCAAAAACGATAATTAGACAAAGCCATAATACTACGTCAAATACATTTCATAAGTTCAAAATGAACTTCAAATAAATTGTCCTTCCATTAAAAATACCACTATCGATAAGTTTTAATTAAATAAGTGGGTTGTATGAGCACGACTTGTGAGTTGCTTTTAAGTTTTTCAAACACCTCAACCGTCAATTATTCCAAATTTTATTACGGATCAGCCGAAAACCATGACGAACCATCCGGCCCAACCCAGAATCACGCTTAATTCAATGTTTAATAATTATCAAGCCATCAAAAAACAAGTGTTTTATAACTACTAAATACGTTATCGAAAATTATATTCCTATTACAATTATGAATATTAAATTATACACTTTTATTTCGTTATTATGATTTTCTAAATTGGTGTTCAAATATTTTTCATCAACCACTTTTTCACTTATACTTACCAATTTTCCTAATTTATTATTCATACGTTTAATAACCTCAAGTAACTCCTTTGTTTCATCCAACAAAACTGTTTATATGCTCGTTATCCTCAAAATCTGAAATCATTACCGAAATGACTTTTTAACCTAATTATCCCACGTTTTGTTAATAAATATGACGACTTCAAAATTACCCGAATAAACAGGCGTAAATAAAACGAAATTATTATCATCATACGTATCAATCTTACACTGAATGACGCGATGAAGTCTTATGGTTTTTCCAACTGCAATTATCTTAACCGATACTTTATCAAGCCGTTTATTGATAATGACAAAAATACTTTAAAACCGGGAAATTTACTCCGATTTTGAACGTTTAAAACGAGTGAAATTCCCCATAGATATTTCCCTTCCTTATATATATTAAGGTTTAGGTTTAAAATCGATATATAAAATAGAAACCCTGGACTGTAACATTAGCTATCTAAAAACGGTACTTAACGACACTATCAAACTACTTATTAACAGGTTTCTAACAATCATTACAACTTACACTTACTCTCTATCTTCTAATACGATTTACGAGAATCGAAAAATAAAATATAAACGCATTGAAAATACTTTGACGCGGGTTCCGTTAGTGTATATATCAATGGGGCGTACGCGTGAATGCTATATGATAAATAACATGGAATAAACTACTTTGAAACAGTAAATCTCACGATCTAAATATCTTAACGACTTCAGCAATCATACCGGTATTTATCTTGAAAAAAGGCGACTAAAACAACTAAAAAAAAACAAATTATAATACTAAAAGGTTTAAATTAATAAACAGCGTATCACGTAATATAGGGAAGTATGGAATTATGATGGTAAAAGAGAAAGTTGTTAATAAAGGAAAAAGGTTCAGTATTATAGGTGCTTACGGGAACTATTTTTAAGCAGGTTGTCAGGGGACTAACGCCGGCACCTTTTATATTATACAAAAACAATCTACGATAGAAACCTTTTATACGTTACTACAACGATTTAAGCCACTATTAAACAGGTATTACATACCTTGTAAAACCGTTTACGATAGTAAGATACCTTTTACACATTGTCGACGCCTTCCACCACCTTTTACAAAGCGCAGAAACAATTTTTGCAACAGTTCAAGGGTCATATCATAATCTGGGGCATGGGTTATAAGTCGTTAGAAATCGAAAATTGGCATAACTATTCTTTTACTAAGCTCTCAACCCTCTTCTAAATATACCCTTTCACCAGTCACGTAACCGGACCACCTCTTTTTATTAGCTTCACAATATCTCCTTAACAGTGGTTTCTACCTAATTTATTTATCGAGGATTATTAATAGTATTCAACTGCCTTAAGCGACAGCTCTGGTCTTTTCCCCTCACACATCAATTGGTTAGCGTAAAGATATTTTTATTAACCCTAAAATATCTTAATAACAAGTTTTTCTATTCTTACTGTATATTTAAAATTGTTAATACCCTTATCACCGATAGAAAAAAACCTAAAAATACATATTTATTTACTTTCTGCGTCTTTAACGCGAAAGAATTAGTTCAATGAATCGTTCTAGATACTAGGACAGTAATATAATCAATAGAGGGCTATTTGTAATATATCTTACTACAACAGTATACCAACTCAATTATGAATATTAATTTATAAATCACCGGTGAATCCAAAAATAGAATTTAGTTAGAGAAAAATTTATTGTTGGATGGTTTTTAGAGTATCTTGAAAATCATAAAACCTGTTATTTTCCGCGTATTAAATTACTATTTTCCATTCTTTTTTTTACTTTTAGTATATGAAATATGAAACGGTATCTTCAATATCAATACTAATAGATTGATTAAGTCTAGTGGTTTACAGGTTCCGCTTGCTTAACAATGGAACTACTAATAGTTTAATTTTAAAGGACCTTAATCATCCGAAATTAATTTAATCAAGTTGGAACTACGTTAGTTATAGGAAAGGTTTTACTTAAGAGTAGTTGAAAGATTATATGATTCCCTTAAGGCCTCTGAATATGCAAATGTAGCATATGATACCTTCAACGAAATTGAAATACTTTATCATCACTATTAAACTTATTTCCAAATACTATATAACTTCAAATTCATCTTGAACTATGATGAGAACGTTTATTTTACGAATTCATTGTTCTTTTTACTTAGAAAAAATTATTTTTTAATATAGTTAACTTGGTTACTTTGCTTTATAATGTGAAGTTCCCTAAGACTACTATAGCAAAATTAAGATGCAAGTCGTTATGTATTTTATAGATCAATACGTACTTAAAACCTCTAAGTATAAAAGTTCAATATATTGATACCCTCTTTATTACGATATAATCATAAGTTAACGTTTAAATCATAGAGATTATATAGATAATATCATATATCTCTATAGTTAGTAAGCAGCCACACTGCAAGATACACTTTTGCAGAGTGCACAATAATATTCCACGTTACAAGGTGAATTCATTCAAAGTGTATGATAGTGTGTCACTGGCCAGAAGGGACATTGGAAAAGTGCATGGTAAAGTGCCACTTCTCGGAAGGGAGATTGGTAAAGTGCATAGTAAAGTGTCACTGCCCGAGTGAAAGCTCGTAAGCTCTTACCTAAAACGTACACTCTCTGGATTCCTCTTCTCCCTTCAATCAATCTATCTATATTTAATATGCACTATTTAATATTTTACTTACTTTTACGTAGAAGTACACGGTACAAACCTTACCGACACTAATCAGTAGCCGACTTGGTCGACTACAAACAGCTTAGGCAAAAAAGAGAAGAACTTCGTTAAATACTTAAAACGGGGTATTGTAACCATCCTAACATTCTTATTTCAATACTACGCTTTATAAAAAATACTCGGGAGAATAGAAAAACTTTTTAACGAAATAACTTTAAAAAGGACAGCTTTAGTATGATATTATTAACTTAGTTAGTACCCTATCTAGTAAAAGCCCCGCTACACCATCATTAACTCGATTAGCAATTTGTACATACTTGAGCACTTGTTAAAAAGCGTTTTATTACGTATTAGGATACGTAAGCTGAAACCACGAAGTTTTGAAACCCTTTGTCAAAACTTATTCGATTTAAACATAACATTTAAACCACTTAAACACACTTCGAAATCGATTAAAGCCACTTTTAAGACGGTCCTATAATCACTTTACGCCCTAAAACAACATCTGTACCGCGTACTAAACACCTACTACACGCCCAAAAAAAACATTTCAAAACGCTTCGGCATATTTCGCGAACACTAAACACAATATTTATATCACTTACCAGATTAAGCTTTATTCACCATTTGAAACTTTATGAACAAACCCCCTCATATCTTTCTCTCCATTTATACTACCCTATTTTCATCCCTTATTATCACTATATTTTATCGCTTAGTTGATACGTAATTTATAACGTTTAGATTTAATTGTTACTTTATTGTTATAGCGCTCAACCAATCCTTAACAACTAATTGAAAATACCAACCTAATTTGTAATTACGTCTCACTCGCACTTTACTTAAACTATCAATCTCTAAAAAAAAAACTTATAAAAACCGCATTAACATATTATATTTATATTTTTAGTACGAATTGTACGATTTTATGTACCGTTTTGTTTCAAAACGCTTTTAAACATGTAGTTCTAATCGTATAATTAGCCCTATCACTTTTATTCTTTTATACTAACCCCTTCCAGATGATCAATTCACTTATATAAAACATTTGGAAATGAGTTTCGCCAAAACCAACGAATATATAAACTTATTATTACAATATTTAATGCGTCAGAAAAGCCATTTGACAATTTATGGATCTTAATATATAGAACAATACCTTGAAAACGCCGTCGAAAAACTTAAAACCTTAGGTGGCGAATACACACATAACAAACGTAATTTTTCGCTATTAGAAAAAAAGGTCCAATTGATCGACATATTCGATAATTTCCAGGGTGAATTCCTCAAGTAAACGATATGAATGTAACATATAGTGTATAACTCGATTTCTCAAGTATTACGGACACAATTACAAACCGGATAGAATGATACTCTAGGTAGAAAAAACAGCCGTATTATAAAATCCTTATTTACTACAACCAAACCGGACGAAATGATAAATTATAAAAAAAAAGATATTTTACACAAAAACATTGTAAATGGATACTAATTCTCAGAACATGAAAAACAATCGATTCAAGAAATATGGAAGAAGCCTCAAAACACTTCACGTACGAAAAGTTCAAAACGCTTCTAAAAACGAACGGTGCCCCGGTAAAGGGAAACGAAACTTGACAAATTAACGAAAAAAGAGGAAAGGCTACAAAGGTCATCTACTACTCAAGTCTGTTGAAGGTTTTACACAAGAAGATATTGTGTAGGCTTGTAGATTCAAGTATTCTAGAATCTACATGGAGGACTTTCATATATAATCTAGTGTATCTTCATAGACATCTTAATTACAGGTTTAGATTCCGTACTAGTCTATACTAGTATATAATAGTAAATACTAGTTCCTCTATACTAGTAAATACTAGCCCAAGCAGCATCTCCGTACTAATCTACTGTACTAGTTATCACAAGTATTTCTACTAGTAAAATACTAGGGTTGGTGTAGATATCTACAACTCCGGTAAATTCCTTTTCTTTTAGTGTTAAGAGGTTTAGTACTTAAATTTCGCACCAAGTCCTTACTGGCACTGTTAACCCTGCTGTTGAGTTTTGTTCCATATAACTATATCTATTATATATTTTGACGCAGGTACTGAAAATGTATTATCCACTTAAAAAATAGAAAAATAGGTAAGTAGATTTTCAAAAGGTAAATGATAAATTAAAGGAAGCATAATGCGTAAAAATAAAATCTTCAAATACAAAAAACTAGAAAACCCTATTTAGTGCGATTTAAACCGATAACTTTTCCAGTATCTTTTTTATTAATATTACAAGTTTATATCAAGACAACTTCAACATTCCCTACCTGTAATACCATGGGTTAACTTGGAGTACAAAGCATTTTAAACCGTTAATTCAATCTAAACCCGGGTTAAATAAGCTACGTCGTTGAATTATTACATCATGTGTTGCCTTCATCAATAGATTTATCAACGTATCGGCCAGTTTTTTATCCGTAGAAACCTATTTGATTTATATTATACTACGTTTCACTTTATCTATTATAAATTGTTTCTAAAGAGGTATGTATTAACTACATTGGTAATACTTAGAGTTCCTTAACAACCTAATAGCTCCCTCATTATTACAGTATATAGTAACGATAATAAGAATACGTAGCTTTATAAATAAGTTCCTTATTTATAGGGAGTTTTAAGGAACTTTTATCACTGACACGATTTTAACATACAAAGATAAAAGAAATACTTTGGATCCCCTTTAAAATACCTAGGTAACCGTACTATTGACGATATGAATTGTATATTTATAGGTAGACCTTTTATTGCCTTATGTCTTTCTTAGTCGGAATCGCATCAGTTATTAATTCAAAGCTTTTGGGAATTTTTATAGTAATTTTAGCTAAGGTTTGTGGCGTTGCAATACATACTTGCTAATATTTATTCACTACCTACTTCTAATTCATGGTTTTTGTACTATAGAAAGTATTTAAAGGCGTAACTAAAGAGTATAATGTTTTTATGAAAAGGATTATGGCAAAAAAATACAAGTAATAGTATAAGAAAGACGATGTCTAACCTAATTTAGCATATTAAATAGCTAAACGCCCCCACATTTAACTAATACCTTTTAATTTGTGAAATATTAACTTTTTTTTATATGGTACAGTGTGAATAAGGGATCCGGTTATAATGGAAATATAAGCCGTAAATTTGCTTAGTTCCTCTACCTTGAAGTCTAGTACCATTTGGATATACATATCTTATGCTAAGATAATCGTACGTTCGTTTATATTCCTTATAATACACACCCTTGGGAAGTACTTTGCTAATTTTAGGTTTTTGTATTTATAGTGCTGTTCAATATCTTTCTTAAAGATCAAAATGGCGTTTAGGTTAATACAAATTTGTCAAAAGTCATTAACGTGAATATAGAAAATAAGATAACAGACATAGTTAATATATACCGCGTTATTAAATCGTAACCTTTTAAACTTAATAGTATTAAATACTTCCCTAGATCTTTTGAACCATTGGTTTAAAACCTTCTTAAACCCATGAATTGAAGTAAGTAACACAAAGACTTGGATAACTATAGGATTAAAACCTATGATATTTTCATCTCAATACTCTAAAAGAAGTTCTTTAAAAGTATCCGACATTTTTATTGTCACTAATTATTTAAGTTACCCTTTTAGAAAAATCGATTCGATGTCTATTTAGTTAACATTTTATCCGTAAAAAGCAACAATTGTAATGAGGATCCTCTACATATAAGACTTTACTGTAAAAACAAAGGGTTTAGTTTAGTTAATACCATATCTTTACTTAAATCCTTGAATTACGACCCTGACTTTATACCTTTCAATTTGACCTTTAAAATCAATCTTAACCCTGGTGATTTTTTTTACGGTTAGGACATGGAATTTGGTATCCGTTTTAATAGCTTTAAAGACTTTAAGGGTTAGAAGGTTTCGTATTTCACTATAGAGGTATTTTTTCTAATACTTAGCATCTGAGCTCTCCAAAGCTTCCTCTATAGTCAGTTTTTTTTTTATTCTTCGAATTAAAAACACAAATTAAACCTTGACATCATTGATAACAGTATTTGCTGGTAAACTTGTTGATGAGCTATTTATTGTTTTTATACAACTTGGCTAATACTTCTTCTTAGCTTAGAGTTTGAAGCAGTCGTTGTAGTATTATAAGGTATACTAGCCTGAATTGGTTTAATTTCTTTTTCTCTTACAACTGATTTATGAGGTCCCGTGATAGGTTTTTCAGAGACCTTTCGACTAAAAGTGCTAGCGATTTTTTTTGTCGAGTTCTCCAGCCGGTCTGTTTCATAGACTTTAAATATGTACCAAGTCTTTGTAATATTGAAAAACTGCGATAAAAGAAATATTTTCCTTTCTTCTATTGAATCAGTCTTTTAACCCTATACTAGTCTTATAAAGGGTGTATGTACGATAATGGTAAAGTTGAGAGTAAATACAAACTTCACGATAAGTCTTCAACCCTTATAAATCATGGTATACTAGATCACACTCTAATTATTAACTGTTGAGTTGGCTATAATAACGGCTGCTTTGAATAGGTAGAGCTATAAGTAATATAGCATTTTATCGACAACGGTTCTGGTCCTCATCTTGTTCAAAATCACTCTATCAAAGCGTTCGGAAATGTTATTTTCTTTAGGGGTATATGGAGAAGAAAACCTAAAGGTAAAATTTTAAGTAATAAACATCTTCCAAAATGAATAGTTAACAACCTCGTTGACTTTGTCAAGGATCAAGTTGTATATAGTACATACTATTCGTCGGATTATTTTGTTAAATATATAAAAACCGGCTTTTAGTCCCTTAACAAGTAATATAATGGCTTTGTTAAGAATTCTGTAGCCACAAATAACCTTTATAGCTATTAGGTTACGGAGTTTGCCTCTTAAGCTAGCAATTATATTTTAAAAAACTGTTAAGGGTTTAAATGAACCCTGTTTTCCTCAAGGTACCGTATTAAAAGCTTAGTCTCCATCGACTACTTTTGGCAAGTTTACAAGGAATACAGATAAGGTTTAAACGCTTCATTTCCTCGTTCTTTTTAAGGTCGTATAATAACTGGAGTAATTCCTCTGCTAACTTTAGGCTAATAAAACCAAACCTGGTATATTGGAGGGCAGTGTCGAAGGAATTTGTGGAAACCATAACAATTACATTGTAAAATAAATCGCGACGTATCTTAAATAATAATATAGTAGTTAATTATAGTAGCTAATTTTGATTCAATTTTTCAGTCAAATAATAAGTTTCTAACTCTAATACCCAAGTTGTAAAGCTTCAATGGGCTTAACAAGTTTCTAATATACTTGAGACAATAATAATAAGTGTTGAACGTTATGTTATTATAACTGTAACCCTTTTTAAACTTAACTGATATCTAAACTGTTCCTTTTCTAGTGGGTTAAACAATACTACCCCCTATTTTTAATCCGAGTTAGTTTCCGTCTTACATCTGGAAATATAAATAACACTTTTTGTTGTTAAAAACATAGCAAGATAAACCTAAATTAGATTTAATGAAGTTTCGAAACTGAATTTTATAAATTATAAAACAATATTCTTTTATGGAAGAAAAAGGGAGAAACTTAAACCTTTACGTTAAAAGTTAGGTCGACATTGCGGCATTACTCGCATCTGATACGCCTTCCAATGTCTCTTTTTGGCGGATTAATATAAAAAGTGGAGCCCTTAACGTTGAAAGTGGATACCGTAAAGCGGGTATATCGGTGAAGGATACAGCCTTTAATTGGCTGAAATTCTATAATACAGGGTCCTATATAGAGTCTTTCCTAGTAAATCTGTTACATTGAATATATGACTGCGCAATTAATAGAGGTAGCACTATAAAGTTATGATGTTAAAAGTAGCGAAGATCTTTTACTTTACCGTTGTTAACCATAATAACGTCCGCTTTTTTTTTCCCAACTAATATATTTACCAGTATTAAAAGGCTATACATGTAAGTATAATACCTTACAAGCTTTTATCGAGTGACACTGGTCAGAGCTTATAAAATAGTGTTTTTCTTAAAATGATTCATATGTTGGTTATGGTGAACAGGTAACTTGTTCTTCTGTTTTCTTTAAAATATTAAATTTAACGTTTTTTTTCCTCCTTTAAACCGGTTTTTATTTTGAAAAGTCAAATATAATTTTCTTAGTAATGAAGGGAAGGCTTTCCTCAATTTACCACGTATGAGGACTATCCAAACTAGAATTTCGGACTTAGTACAAGTCAAAAACTATAGGAAATACTAAATATCTTCAACTCAACGTCCTTAAAATCAAATTCCTTTTGGTAATTTTATATGATTTCTATAAAAAACTCTGATGTTCAATAGTTTAGAGGTCGTAAAAAAACGAAGTTTCTCAAAATTCGTTTAATGGTATATTGGTACAGTGTCTTGATATATGTCAATCAACTTTAATAAGGCTTTACACGAGTCCTAAATACCTACAATGACTGTTAAAATGTCTGAAATAATAGAATACGTGATTTTTCTATATGATCGAATTTATATACATACAATTTTAAAATATTTTTGTGAAAATGTAGTCTATAGGCGTGAATAAGGAAGTGTAGTCTATTTTTATAAAGAATATAATGATGTTAATTTTAAAAAATATTCTTTGGGATTTTAAAACAATCACTATTAATAAGATATCCCCTAGTATCTATTAGTCATATGTCAATATTTGTAAAGATCAACTTTTCAAAGTCTTCTAGTAATTACAACGTAAGATTTATTAGTTGTTTCCTTCTATCTCCTTTACTAATGTAATATTACCTATCGATTTGAATGGTTCTAGTTTCTTTAGTCCTCTTAGGCGTTCCTTAAGCTTAGATAATAGTCTTTAGTACAAGTTTATAACTAACTGAAGCCTCGCTGATTTTGAAAAGTCAAGGGAACTAGTGGCTTTAGTTCGAGCCTTTACCTTTTTATCAGCCAGATCATCAGCATTAATAAATTGTATTGCTTACTTAACTTTTACCTTACGGTTTTTACAAACTTTCTTTCTTCCTTTCCTTAACAGAACTTCAGGCTACAAAGTCTCTAAAGCAACTGGAGTAACCCTAAAGCGTAAAATTCCAAGGAATTGGGATTTATCAGTAATAGAAAAACCTATCGGCCTTAAGAGATCGGAATAAATAAGATTACTATATAAAAAAAGGATTATCATCGTTGGTTCTACTGTAGAACAGCCCATGTGACAAAAACAAGCCACGTTTTAGGGATTCTAATAGAATATCTTCAAAGGTATTAAATGGTCCAACAAAAATATTTTAATCTAGGTAAAATGAAGTAAATGATTAAGTGAAAAGTAGGTCATAATCGTACTAATAATATATTAAATACATTGTAAAAAAAGTATATTATGTAAGATTGTAAATTTACGTATTTTAGAATCCACATAGATGATATATATATATAATCAAGTATATCTTTATAGAAGTCTCTATCAAATGTCGAATTTCTGTACTAGTCAATACTAGTATATACTAGTAAATACTAGCCTAGGCAGCATCTTCGTGCTAATTTTCCGTACTATTTAATACTAGTACTTACAGTAGTAAAATACTAGTACTGGGAGAAATATTTACAACTCTGGTGAATTCCTTATCCTTTGGTGTTGAGAGGTTCAGTATTTGAAATTGGTACTTAGTACTGACTAGAATTGTTGGCCCTGCTGTTGAGTTATGTGCCGTGTGACTGTACCTATTGTATATTTCAACAAAGTCGAATACGGTCCCTCTCCAAAACGAACTTTTAAATAATGCACATACCAAACCACTTCCTAAATACAATTGACGCCCCTCCCATCCAAAATAAAAGCGACACAAATAAAGAAGAAGACGCTCCCAAAAATAAGATAAACGGTGCCAAACGAAAATATGAGCCTTACGAATTAATACCCACTAACTACAACACCTACCGCGACCTCCTATTACACCATTCCCTTATTAACAAAGCTAACCCCACGAAGCTTACAAACTTTTCCAAGTTATAGGATAAAAACGAAAATTATAATAACGAACCTCACAACGTCTTCGATAATAAAATAGGAGTAATATTAAATACTTGAAAAAAAAAATTACAACTGATATATTTAATATGATTTTACCCAATATACTTACTAAGCAAATCAAAAAGTAACATGTATACCACCTTAGGTAATCATTTTTTTTTACGAAATATTATTGCCACTTAAGAATACATTTCTATACAGAAATAAATTATAAACCTTACGATAAGATTTAGCAGAGTATTACTTGAGAATCCGTAAAAAATCAACGTTAAAATGTTAAAAAAACCCTATACAAAATTTTTACCGTCCTATTAACAAAGTCCCGGAAATTCTAAATAACTCATAAAATAAAATACAACGATAACGAACTATGTATCAAAAGAACAATACAAAATGATTATGTAATAACTAATATCTAGACCTTACGTTATTGAAACCGGCGAAAAAACGAAAAATCTTTTTATAAGAGCCTAAAAACGTAACTTAAAACCTCGATATACCAACAAAAGAGCCTCGAATCAATATTTTTTGCCAAGAGAGCCAATGACAAAGGCCCGTAAATTACTAAAAAAAACCTCAACAAACCATTTTATCACGACTTAAACCAACGATTCAAAATATATCCGAAGCATAAAAATCATAAAAGCTCCAAATACGACTATAAAAACGAAAGGTACTGAAAAGGAAACCTTGGAAATCGAAAATGAAATAACTACTAAAAACACTCCCTACGAACCGGATAGAAAACTTATTATATACACCAGTATGCATACGAAAAACTATAAGAAATTTATTGGTTTTTGAAAAACGATATATAATGCATGATAAAAAAGGTGATTAATTCACCAATTATTTGGTTCAAAAGTAAATTCGGGCCAAACGATATATTTAGGCTCATTACCCACCTAGGGACTATACGGAAACAATTTTTATAATGTATATAACCGATAAAGAAAGGGTAAAGAAGGATTTCGACATTTACCATTACAAATATACCTTTCAAAACGACTCGAAGGAAAACTAAACTTACGTAACGATCCAGGATAAGGAAACGGACCAACGAGTATTCATAGGCCTTAAAAACGCCTTATTTATATACAATGCGAGCCTAAATAGCGAAAGCTGCTAAACGCCTATAAAAAGTCGCAATTCTTGCTTTCTAATAAATACGACAACAGGTTTCAAGGTATTATACTAAACGCAGGAGTAACAAAAATCTCGATCGCCGAAAAAAGATAATTTGACGCTTTTGAAATGAAATTTCCCAAGTTTGAACTCGACCGATCAGGAAAACACCGGGAAATTCAATTTAGTGAAAATGATGCGCGGTTACTCAGCACTATCTTTATAAATATAGTATTTGGTCCGGTTAAGGTTTACGTCATAGATTTTAAAATATTATTTCTATTGAAATAATACTATATGTAGTGCAGTTGGTCAACTTTATTTATAGTAAAGTTGACTATAATAACTGCAAGTTGAGTGTATTGTTTTGTGTGGGCTTACTTTATTGGTTGTAAGTCGAGTACAGTAGGCCGCACTTTAGACTAGGACACGGGCCAAGCAATTGGCTATACAAATTACAGTGCAGAATGGCTAGCGGCCTGCCAAACCTAAAACAATTCATCTACCACTTGACCACGCAATACTAATGTTGCTTTGACCAATAGAATAGACAATGTTTCAACATCTAAAACCCTACTAATACCGATCAGTGTTTATTGGGTAAATACAGATTGGCTAAGTAAAAGAAAAGGTTTTTTTCCAGTCAGTACACTTTACTTTATCGCTATGGTAAAGGAAAGATTTTCACGAAAGACCTTTATTATAACTACACCGGTCTATAACGGCAATTTAGAAGTAAGCGAAGGTATCGCTACTTAAAAATACTGAGAAATCTTTACAAATCTTTTTTAAACATGTCAAAATTAACTGTTAGAAGTTTAAAAGTTCGATAAGTTATCAAACGGCTAATTCAGTATTACTACTGGTGTTACTATTGTAAAAAGGATCAAATCCAACGGACAAATAATAAACAACCTTTGACCTTTGCCTATAATAATAAACGACCTTCGACTTTACCCCTTACACTATACCTTTACTGTTACTTTATTTTTTTCACTTTTAAAACGCTAACTTAATCGTTCAGATCGCTACTCTAAACGAAAACATTAAAAAACACCAAGTCATGCCAACAAAGTCACGTCGCACGACCTCATGCCAAGCCCCTAAATCGCTAAGTTGCCATGCGACTCCACGTCAAAACGCCAATTTTATACATCCAAAAATCACCAAATCCCTCGCCTTATATGCCCATCAAGTTCTACGCAAGCCAAACTTCAAAATCACATTCAATTAACAACTAATAAATGTAATTCAAGCTTTCGAACCCCACTTTATTAAACACTTTAATACAGAGCTTTAAAGGTACGATATCGATGAAAAATTAACGGAAAAACACTTAATCAACTTGATTAACTTTTACATCATCGACTACAACGAAGGAAAAAGTCTTAACCGTGGTAACAATGCGTTTTATAAGTACTGAAACCTCTTCGACGATTAAACTATTGACATTTGGAAAAAGGTTTAAAAAGTTATTAAGGTAAAACTAAAGAAAAAACTTAAAAGATGAGGGATTTACATGCCAAAAAAGAGCTTTACTAAGCTAGCAAAAGCTCTCTTAAACTTGGATCAACTTAATAAATGCCCTTAAGACCCATGTCCTAAAGGAAAAGGTATTAAAAAACCTTAAAGCCCTTATACGCGATTTAAGGGACCTATATTGCACCTTTAGCTGAATTAAGCCTCTTTACACGTTGGAGATCAAAAATATGTTAACCTGTTCGGAAGCTTAGTACCTTTACGCGAAAGCGCTGAGTTCGCCCTTAACAGAGTCAAAACACGTGAAGAAACGGCTTCCCATACAGATAGAGGTATTGACTTTAGCACTTTACATTAGTTAATTAAGCAAAATAGTGAAATACCGTAAACTTTTTAAATTCCTATTACCCTCTAGCTCTTTGATCGCCAAATATCTTAAAAGTATTTTCATGGCAGGTTCATCTACGCACGCTAGCTTACCACAGATCCTACCATAAGACTTTATCTTTCGGGCTAAGCGACAAACAATTACCCTTAATACCGTACTTAGGAGGCTTCAAGTCTTAAACTACTAAAATACACTGCTAATGAAGACTGTAATAATTATCGTTACTTACCCCCAAGGCCTGGTAAGATACTTAATATCAATGATAAACCTTTTACGAGCATCGCCAACATTTGAATTGATACATAAAAGTATAACAGAAAGCTTTACTATCTCCGCGACACGAAAATAATACCTCCTTTGAACATTTGCAAATAAATAAAAATCTTCCCTTCGGGTTTACACTTACTATTTCCTGAAATCCTTATAGGGTACGCTAATTATTATTACCTAACTTTCCTAACACGAGCAACTACGTTTCGAAAGATTAAAAACGGCATAAAGAGCTACTTCGAACACGACGTCTACTTTACGCTATATGATACAAACTAGACTACTACGAGGTGAGTAACGATAATAGTTAAGAAAAAAAAAGAAAAAAACAATAAATTTACTTAACTAGGTAATGAATAAGTAAATGCTTTGTTAAAAAGTAATGGGTAAGGGCCATGCTAACGAAACCACACTTTGCTAGTAAGTACTAGTCACAGTTACAGGTTTAGCGAATTTAAATACACTTTACAACGCCTAAATATCACCTACAAAGGCTTTTTGAACTATTTACGTTCCTCGTTTATCACTGTAATAACACGTATACTCAACTCGTTTCATATATACCTTTAAGTCAGTAACTTCCCTAATGTAAATGAAGAAAACCTTACGGTAATTAATTACGTCGACCGAAAATACGGCTACGGGTGCCTTTAACGCCTAAAGTCTAGCCTATCGACTTTAAACTAAAGGTAACAGCTACGTTGGCGCCAATGAGGCTAAAATTCAAGCGGACTGGCTAACCATAAGCATTATTGACGTAATAGTGGCAAGAAATGTTGGATTTGTAATAAGTTTAGCTTTTGGTCAATTCGATATCCCCACACCAAGCGAAATAACAAAAAGTGAATGTACTATATCTAATACCCTATTACTTTTAAATAGGACTACTCAAATCAAATCATAAACTTCAAGGGTGATAAGCCAATTTTCCGCGATAAGACCCCTAAATAAATCAAGTGGTAAATAAATACTGCCCCTAACGCGGCTTAATAACTAGCCTACCGCGTTTTCTTATACCGTTTGGGTGATGAAAACCCCTACCTTTGCCCTAATTAAGCCACTAACCCCTTATACACCTTAAGACTTCGCGATCTCTATGCATATTACTCGTTTCAAGGTATTATACTAAACATAAGAGTAGCAAAGCATTCAATAAAACGCTATTCGTAGTACCTTCCATTAGAGAGAAAAAGCATTACAAATACAAAAATTAATCGTTACAATATTGGAAAAGTTAACGTTATCATCGAATTAGGCGAGAAATAATGATTATTAGAAATAACGGTATTTCAAACTATTATAAAAACGATTACGTTCTACATCCTTAAGTTACCTACCCCTTTCCTTTTTTATTTGGAAGATATAAAGACCATTCGTCTTAACGTCGACGTCGACATAAACGAGCTAGGTAAAAACGACCATAGGTTTCCCTTTTCCTTTAATTGAGGGCACCTATAGTTTATTTTAAAGAGCTTAAAGTTGTAGTATTAAACTGAACGAAACCGGAAATAATTTAACTATACCGGTGCTTGGACTATATAATCGTTTACAGGGTTTATAATGTTTCAAAGTACGCAAAACATAAAGATATGGAGTAATTTACCCTAGAATCTATTAAATGGCTCTATTACTACTTCCAAATACATGTCTTAATCCCCCAGAAATTTAAGTTTACACTAAAAAGCGACGAGAACTTCAATTATAAGGTTTTTATTCATATATTTTACTTATACAATAAGCTTATTTTTTACGTTGTTAACTCCGCAACCTTTTTTCACGGAGCCAAATTTGTAAAGTTCCTTTCGGCAAATGATACGTCAAAATAATAATGATATTGTAGATTAAAACATACCTTGGCCTACTTAACATCGTCGTCCACGACACCAGCACCAAATTTACGATGTCAAAGTATTGAAAAGATGTTAAATAGTGGGTATCTCATGCAAACAAGTGC
Source organism: Anisogramma anomala (assembly GCA_038502455.1). Classification (NCBI taxonomy): domain Eukaryota; kingdom Fungi; phylum Ascomycota; class Sordariomycetes; order Diaporthales; family Gnomoniaceae; genus Anisogramma; species Anisogramma anomala. Next base: position 1,281,312 of record JASMMZ010000019.1, on the reverse strand, counting down.
CTATAAAGGCCTATTAAAATATTAGAAAGCTCGACAAGTAATACGCCCTACTTCTCCGAAAGTATAATAACCTTACGCTGGAAATTGAAAGTTTTACGGATCTCGAAGAACGCCTTTAAATAGCGGTAAAAGGCCAGAACGATACTGTAGGTCCTAACGGCTTAGTGCTAACGCTACTGGTTTTTGAAGAATGCACATGCCTAACGAGTAGATCTCCGCTATTAGAAAATATATAAAAGGGTGTTACGGACTACAACAAAGCTCTAAAAGAATTACAAAAGGAATCGGCACGCTGTTAGGTCAATGACACCTTTAACACCAGGAACGGCCCTATAATAATCGATATACTAGTTTTGCTGTTACAAAGTGAAGTTCTAATATGATGGGAACCTGGCTAATAAAAGGGCCCGTACAAGATTCTAAATATTGTAAACTCTGAAATAATTATTAAAACTGCTAACAACCCTATATCTTTACAAACCACTCAAGATAAGACCTATATTATAGCAGTTAACAATAGAGATCCTTAAGCTAAGTAACCAAACCAATGCGAACCTCTTTCACTCGTTATCGATAAATTAATAAAACGTCGCCAGCGTGGACAACACCTGAAGAAAAAAAACGTTAAAGGGAAGGAATACCTACCGGGCCGTATCTATAATACTACTTGGCCAAATAGGAAAAAAAATGGATAACAAAAACTTAATAATTGAGCTTCTAGTAAAAAGAATAATCAAAACATACAGTAAACCTGTTGAGAAAAGATATAGGGTCAAGATGAACGGCATATTATCTCGAGGGTTTATAAAATTTATGCTCTAGGCTAATTATAACTTTTAAAATCCGTATATTACGATGTTTAAGTCGAAGATTATTTACAAGGTTATGAAAAAACTATGGGACGACAGTACCACAATTTATGTTTAATTTCCTAAGGATACTATGATAAAAGTGAAACCTTAATCCTTACGTAGTCGTTAACGATTTTGAAAATAAACCAAAGTTTAGTAGGTGTCTTCAGAACCAGTGTGTTAATTGAAAAAAAAAAGGAAAATTTACACAAAATAAACGTAATATATCTTAGGTTTATATATAGTGATCAACATATTAATAACAAATTATACTATGAGAATTATTATGAGGACTACGGCTTATTCATCTTTTAGAAACTATAATACTATACATTATTCCACTATAAGAATTAGCTAAAGTAAGCGTTTACTAATTCCTAACCTACTAGTCGTACTTTCAATTACGGCTAAATATAAAGTCTTTAATATACGAACCGCATTTGCTAATAACGTAAAAAATAGACTTCGATTGGATACATATATAGATTAACGATACCTTTTTTGTTAGAATGGCGAACTTTATAGTATTAGAATAACAAGCGATTAAAGACTCTAAGTTCTGGAATTACAAGTCGGTGATGACATCAACAGAGGTTAATCAACTTAATTTTAATAGATCGTTAATCTACATGCTTAACGTTAATGCTAGCCTTAATTTTCTCTCAAAAAGCTAAGGAACCAATTCGGCTACAATCGACAAAAATGATGTTTCTAAGGCCTAACAGTACCTTAAACAACGTTCTCGGGGCAGTTATATCGTTACCTTATACCTCCTGGAGGCCTCTTACGACCTCTTCATTTCGACCTGAATACAAAAGCCAACGAGTAACGACTTTAACCGGTTTAACAAAAGGATTAAGCAATAGATACGGAATATAGACTGAGGGATTAATATGGTTTAAATTAACCTTTTGAGGGCTAAGTTGATAATTTTTACGGATAAGTATATCGCGAATAATACCAACTTATTTTTACAAATAGGCTTCCTAATAACTTTCGCAAACGAAAAAAGGCAGGAAGACTAATTGAACATTATCGGCAACATAATTTACAAAGCCTTTATTAAGTATAAAACAATTATAAGAAACGTGTTAATTTCGGAGGTTTACGATATAATAGTAAATTATAATATAGGTATAATCTTGTGGGAAACCTTTAACCTTATTACAAATAAATTGAAAATTCCTCCAATCCTGGTGGTAAGTTATATAGACTCCAGATACCTATTTGAATGCCTTTCGAAGCTTGGGACTACCAACGAAAACGCTTAATAATCGACGTGATAAAACTTCATAAAGCTTACGAAAGGAGGGAAATTGAGTTCTGATAAATTGACGGCAAAGAAAATCCTATTAATTTAATGACGAAAGCATCGCTGAATAAAGCCTTGGACAAATTTGTAAATAACAATAGGCTAACTACACGTATCGAGGGCTACATTAATAGGTCTCCCGGTAAGCCCAAGCTATGTAACGGCAATTCGGAATGTATTCGCAAACTGCAACATTGCTAGGGAATTAACGATGTTAACTAGTTTGATTAGTATAGCTAAATTAAAGGCTTGCAAAGGTTTGTAACGGAAAATTTTTTTGTAAGAGTCGATAAAGTCGGACCTCGGAACCGTGGGGCAATTAATGGCAATTAAGGTCAATTTGTATGCAAATAGGTGAATTTTAATGCGAAGGTTAATTGAAATAGACAAAGGTCTAGCCAGTTAAGGAGGTCGCAGTTTAACGCTTACTAAAAAATATTAGTTCACCACACTATCGTATGTAAATAACCTAAAAAACCGCTAGTATTGGAATGATACTACATGTAATGTAGTAGGTCAATTTTACTTATAGTAATGTTAACTATACTAACAGCAAATTATGTGTATTGTTTTATATAAGCTTACTGTGTTAGATGTAAGTCGAGTACAGTAAGCCACACTTTACACTAGAGCACGGTCCAAGCAATTATCCATACAAATTACAATGAAAACCGGCTAGCGGTCTGCCAAACCCTAAAACAATTCATCTACCACCTAACCATTAAATACTACTGTTTTTTCGACCAATCGAATCGACAACATTGCAATGTCTAAAGCACCGCTAAAAATTTCTTCTATAATTAATTAACATATATAAAGTCGAAATTAAGGTTTCAAATACAACAAAACAACTTGTTCGTGTTTCGGATTATATATCCATGCCGCTCCGTTGAAAGTTCAAACACCCATAGCTCTTTTTCAAAGTATGTACAATTGAAGTCATTTACCTAACGTCACTAGAACTAAAAATGATATACCGAATATTTGGACACCCGGTTTCGGAGCGCCTTTTACGTATATTTTACGTAACAAGACACGTTAATATAGGGGGAAGATACTAAACGCCATCGAGAAATTCTGTCACGAATACTAACTTTATTTACAGGTTTCACATCGGTTGAAATTCCGTCTTTAGGAAGTTTTCAACTATAGCTACAAGGTTATTATAAATGCAATATACCTTAACAGCTAGCCGATGCTATATGCCGTTGACGTAATAATAGTATTTCAAGCCGTTAAATTTACGCGAAGCGCTTGCATTACGACCTGCTAAAATAATTTGTTGTACTACTGGATAAACGTCCATTTGGGGCCACTAGACCATATTATCTGCTATACAGACATAGTTTTCGACTCGACTAAATAACGAATTGAAACAAAAATCGCCGGAAGTAAGTATAAATAAATACCGGTAAAGGCGTCTCGTGGTATCAGGAAATTCAAACGGTATTATAGACCGTTTGAAACAGCGTACACAATACTATTTAAGGAATTAAAGGATACCAATAACAAGGAGTTAATACTAAAAATGTTATTAAACGCTGTAAACAACTTTTTTAACTCAAATAATATCATTCTAACACTCTTTGTCTTTATAGTTTACCCTAAAGTCCATACAAATTCAACACTATCGCTAGCTATGATACAAAAAGCGAATACTATAATGAAAGCTATAACGGTATTACGTTTTTTGTGGGCCAGAAATAATATTTCGAAAATATTAGCTTTAACAAATGGCCCGCGTAAAACGAGCGTTTTGAACATATCATTACAATCTAAACTTATGGTTTGGAGAACGAGAAAAAAAAATATGGGCTTTTGGAGGATTGAAGGGTTTGAAAGCCATGATATACCTATAAACTTACCAAATAACACAAGATTATCTTCTTGAACGGTAGTACAAAAGTATAAAAAAATAAAAGGTAAATGATAACGACCCAAAGGCGTAATCCGACAAGTAATACTAACCAAAGCACACTCATAATAACGAATACAAACTTCCCCCAAAATTTTTTCACCCCCCAGATATACCTTTCTAACTTTCGCCAACTTATAAAACCAGTTAATTTACGCAAGCGAAACCAACACCACGCCATTAAAAGCGTTTGCTTCACCTAAAAAACAAGAAACACTCCCAATCCTTTGTCATAAACTCCTTTTTCACCCAAAAGAAAACGGCGGACTATAAATTAGATATGAAACTTCATAATGAAGGAATTTTATAGCCTCGGGTGGTCTTGAAAAATAATTAACCTATAATGAAATCTCCGCTTAAATTGAACAGTGCGTTTTTCGTTTGAAAAGAATTAACCTAGCTATTTACGGTACTTACAAGAATTTTCCCATCCGCTTAGATTATGATGTAAAAAATAAAACCAGAAAAAACTATTAAAAAGTCGTATAATAATTAAAAGGTAAAATTACGTTGAAAAAAAAAGATTATAACCTAATCTCCTACTTTTTAATAAATGATCCATAGTTCAATTTCGGCACTTTTCGTCTCACTACATATTTCTTAACAACCTTTATATTAAACTTTGTAATATTACGCAAACTTACACATAGTTTAAAAAGAATCATAAACAATGTATTTACGCCTATATACCTATAAAGTCTTTAAAACATTATTCATCGGGAAATCTCACTTACTTGAAAGCAACTTGACGTATTCGTCAAGGTTAGAGTCTATTAATATATTACCTATTCACGGTATTATGAAGAGCGACTCGAAATAGCTAACTTGACCTTCAACTAATTCCTATTATTTTCAACCCTATATTCTACAGGATTTTCAGTTATTGTAATATAAACGGAATATACACTTATATTATATAATATGTGGTTTTCTGTTGTAGAAAATAGTGAACTTTAAAAAACCAGTTTAAAATATAAACTCAAAGTGTGTCTTACGAAATACCGCCTAATCAATATTAATGGTAAAATAATTACGCTTTGGAACTATATTCCAAATCAAATAAAAAAAATAGTAATTGGATAAAATTATCTTCATTAGCCTAATTAACATAAAAATAGCTAAAAGGTACAGATATTAACATATACGAGAAGCTTAGGTTGTATTGGTCATATAGATAAAAACCTCGTTTAACCATTTTATTACTATATAATATTAGATTAATCTGTTGGATAATGTATTTAAAGCGTTCAAAAAATATCTTATATAGTAAATAAGTAATTCGAAGAGTAACCTACGTTTTATACAACTCGATAAATGTATCATAAAGCCTTTTATTTTTACTAATATTTCTTTTGCGAATAATATCGATTACAATTTGTAAATGGAATTTATGTTTGTTTTTATTAACCAAATACTGACTCTAAACGAATGTAGGTTTTATAGTAACATTTTTCATTAAATTTGAACAAAATATAAACGGGTTACATGAAGCGTGCTCCCCACTAAAATTTATTATATAGTTAAAAGATTCGACTCCGGTTTTTTTTTTTTTTTTTTTTTTTTTTTTTTTTTTTGAGATTTATTGTCACTGGGCAGTTCTTACTATGTAGCTAGTATGGTGTAACCCTCCCTAATGTGAAAATACAAACATATACCGGCGGGAAGGCTCGCAACCTGAAGTCCTCACCTTATATAACCACTCCCCTATTCAATTCCCCATTTCTAAGTTATACCCTTTAACCTTATTAAATAGACCTTCCTATTTCTTATACTACACGTATAAAAACTAAAAGATGTATCCTCCGCACCTTTAGCCAATTTCCGAACCGTTGCGCTATATATACTGTTGAATATCTGCCGAAGTGGTTCTATATCAACTATACAGGTCCCTGCTTTCTTAAAAAAATCTTCTTCGCTCACGAATGTGGATCTTATTCATGAAGATTTTATCTAAGTGGTTACGCCGAAAAATTATACCTAATACTGGGTGTATTAAATATTAGTTCTCAACCTTATACCTGTAAAATGTGAAAAACAGCCTCTTCCTATTAAATAAAATATCAAGTAAAACCCTTTAATAGAAAACCTAATTTTAAGCTACCCTTTTAATCAAGGCCTTATAGTACCTTACAATTTAAAGACCTGTAAAGGCTTAAAAGCTATAGCCTTAGTCAAGACGTATTATATGGCCATCTTAGTCACCGCTCGATACTGACTCGAATTGAGGATCTAATAGCCTTTAAATAGTAAAGGGCGTATAATATATATATATATTAGTGAAAAGCCCCTGATGGTAAAAAATATATACTTTATACCTCGGTATAGGTACTTCGAAAGTAATAATCCAAGCCATCTTTTTGCAACAGACCATAAGTATAAAAAGTATAAAAGAATCGTAAAATAGGTATACCACTAAGTAGATAATATGTCGTGAAAAGTCTGTTGTGAATAGTAAAAAGTAACCAGAGAAAACTCGATGGCCACAATAAATAAGCGGGATGCCAATGTAGGTGGCAACAGCTTAAATATAAATAAATAAATAAATCAAGCCATTGAGTAAGAGCGTTTATAATAAGGGTTTTTCTTTAATACTTTAAAGTATAAAAAAAATCAAACTTACATTGTAGTTGTAGTATAAGTTTAAGTCTGAAGAGCCACGTTGGCACAAGTAGAGAGGGACGGAATCGCTAATTGTAAGGGCTGTTTTTTTAAAGCACCACTATGCGGGCGGTGCTCTGGGCTGACAACGATCTTCATAGCTAAAAAAGGGTCACCAGAAAAGACTCAAGTGGTGATAAAGCCTATTAGTAATGTTTTTATAGGATAAGGTGCATGTAAAATGATGGTGTTAAGAACGGATGGACCTGAAAATTTTTCTCGGAAGTGGGCACTGCTAGGGTTTACAGTGTAAGCCCCCTACCTTCCTTCATAATGTGGTCCGTGAATTCAAGCTAAGAAAGTTAATGTAAGGATGAAAATGTCGACTCCAGTATTACTATAACGATAAAGGTTTGGATAATCATTTCGAACATTAGTTTAAAACTCTTTCCTTTAATTATTTATATTAATTTTATTTCCCTTTATAAACACCTCTTTAAGCTCGGTGTTATAAACAAGAAACGTTTTATAATCTATATTATAGCCTTGAGTGAATCGTATAAACGTTAAAAAATAAAAATAAGTCGAAATAAATCGACAGAAATTCTAACTCGGTAAATGTAATAACTAAAACCGCCATAAATAAGGTATTGAAGGCGTTGATATTTATAAATAATCTCTTCGTTGAAGGTATTAGGAAGTTTCTACGACCTTAACATAATTAAACATTTGACAACTCGCATTTTTCATGTTCCCTTGAAGTTGACTATTTACATTACCTCAAATAATTTATCACTTTTTCAATATATTATTAACTCCGTTTCTAACATATTATTACACTTCAATTTCATCATTTACAATGTCAATGACACATTTTTACACTTTACCTTTAGTATTTATTATTTATGTTACGATTTTGAGACGTAATTTTATTACTATATAATTTACTGTATTAAAGCCGGATGAATTAGTGAAACGTAAAAATAAGCATTTAGTCACTACCAAATAAAACGGGTGAGGGAGGGGTTGCGTCGTCGATATCATTATCCTCGCTCTCGTCGTCCTCGCCGCCGTCGTTACTAGCTTTTCCGTTACTACCACCGTCGATACCGCTATCAGTGTCGTCGCCGGAAGGAGGGCCTTACGCCTTAGGCAACATATTCTTAGACCAAAGACGCCGGGGGATTTTACTATCCTTGCGACGACGTGTAATGACTTTGTAAAATTCTCTTACGTAATATATACGAAAGCACTCCTTCCAAGCTGTAACAGTAGTTACCGTTTCCTTAAGCCGCCGGTTAACGTTTACGAATAATTAGCATCAGCTTATTTTACGTATTATTGAAGTGATTGTTTTCAAAACCGCTCCAAATAGATTATTAATATAATGGGTAATAATTTGTCGTAGTTAAATTACGAATTAAAAAGGTAGGTGATTTATCGTGGAGATGGTGGGCGTGTAACAAGGCCTTGGCTTACGGAGCTAGTATTACTTGAATGGAGGCGTATCCGTTACTAATTTGCTTATAATGGTAACGACGGGCCAACAGAACCCTGCTTGTAAGGTAATCATTGATAAACTCACCCGCGATCACAAACGTAACATACGACACATAAGGTGTGTTTATAAACAACCAGAGGACGTAAACTCGAGTGTGCCACTCCAATGCTTTACGTGATAAAGAGGCCTCGTGACGTACCTTCGCGAGCCGCAACTCGAGGCAACGGGCGTATTCGACCGCCCTAACTTCGTTTATAAAAACATTAAAATAATACAAGTTAAAATGGAAATACGTAATACGAACCGCGTTATAACTCGACGATATTATATTTACAGCGACAAGAGATTGTTAGAGGTAATAGGGTCTTTGCTTGCAACTAGAAAATCAGGTTAATAAACTTAAAATCCCCCCACTCTTTTTCCTAGATGATAGGTGGAGGAAAAGAAGGGAGAAAAGGGGAAAGAAAGGGGGTTAAGACTTGGTCGGCGACAGCGATGGGTGAGTTGAAAATAAAGTTGGAAATTAACGACATGGTCAAGTTATTAGGGCTGGTAATAATATTAGAGGCGGCACGGCACGCGACAGCGGCTACAGCCTCAGCTCGGCGGCGTTTTCGCGTTAAATGGCGAAGACTTCAAGCTTCACCTTCTAATAATTTTAACCCCTAAAAGGTTTACGTTGAATAAAATTCGGTACCTGGCTCGTAAACAATTAGGTTAATAAGTTACGGAATTTAAGTTACGCGCCGCGGGATATCTTTTATTTAAAGTTAGGAAAATAGGGATGAATATTACTAAGACTTTAGCTATTAAATTTTAAATACTATTGGTAACTATTACTCAAGCCCTTGGATATATTATGTTACCCGCGTTAAATTCGACCACGTTGAAATCCGAGTCCGATTTTCTGTCGCTTTCGAATACTAATATTACGTCAATTATCCTTTTAAATCTTATATAACGAAGCAATATATCGGACATCTACCCCGTTATTTTCAAAGGCTTAACCACTTCTAATAACTATAAATATTAGATACGCTTTTTAAGAAAACATATAATACGATTAGGCGTTGCCGAACATCAAAATTAAATACAAAACTTACGATTATTTAAGCGAACATACGTAAGGTGATTATCGTATACCAAGCTTTACTTATAAGCTACGTAAATGAGTAATTCAATATTGTTAATATATAAAAACCGTGGTACGGAAAAAAAGATAACGGATACAGATTTATGTAACATTACCTGACGTACGACCTTTTTTCACCAGTTTGCAATTAAGAGGGCTACGCCCCTACCTAGAAAGAACGACGTAAATTACTATTAAATACTGGAATTCGGGTTTTTATATATGTCCGAAAAAGGGTATCCCTTACTGTTACTCTTTTAAGATTGAACTCTGACAGAAATTCGTTGAAATTACAGTTTGACTAAATTTATATTATTGATATTAATAAAGATTAGTTTACAGATAAGGTTTTTTCTAATGTATATAATTTGATATCCAGGCTTTAAAATATCGTAAAATGTAACTTAAACTTTTTTATAGCCGTTCGAAACCAATATTAAATAATACCCGTAAAAGATACGCTTTAAATACCTAAGCACTTATTATCGGTATGTATTTTAATGGTAATGTAGGAGATTCTTTGTACCGTTTAAAATATATTCTCAACTTTACTTTTATTAATGTTACTGGGGTTATTACGGTCGTTTAGCTTGATCTACATAATGGATCTGATTATAAGGTCCTACTTACGATTTTTGTAACCAGTGGGTCCCTTTTTACTACAGTCCTCGGATGAAAATTTCGAAAGCTAGCCTATTTAGATTCGTAGACTTAATCGGTATTAATATAAATTTTTTATCTAACGTTTCGAATATAATGGACGAGGTTATAATATATGGCTTAATAGAACCTTTATACGATTATATTTAAATACTCCTTATATGGTTAGAAAATCTGTCAATATATAGGTTGAAGTTACGAAATGGTAAACCCCTAATTTAATTAGGCTTTGTGTTACGACCTAAGTATGATGGCGGGTCAGGAAGCAAGCTAATGTGCAGCTGAGCCACTTAGAGCCTAAAGTCCAACACATCTGAATAGCCTCACAGCTTTTGATCATTACTTGCACGGTTGCGATATTGTTCACTCAGCTCCTCTGCTACCTTCTTGATAACATAAGCCCTCTGAAACCTTCTATATACTCACGGGTATTTAGTGTGATCATTAAACTTTAATATTATATAAGTAAAGCAAATGAACCCGACCTCAAAGGACTAGATTTATTAAATGTAGGAATTTTTTAGTTAAAGCATGTAAAATACAAGTCGGCTTATAATATAATAAATTCGATCTGGTTATTAACTTTATTAAGGTATATAGTAATATTAGATCGTATAAATCCATTTTACCACTTAGGGTACCCCTTTTAAAAGTGGAGGGCCTATTTATTCTCGATAAATATTAATATGCCTAGGTATTGCGAAACGATATTTTAAATAAGTTTTTAATAGTTTATAATCTTATCGACGACCCTTTTGACAATTGGGACGAATCTAAGTTTATTATTCCTTAAGGGTTTAATATCTCCGATGAAAAGGTATAACAAAATACTATAAGCGTTCAAAGTACATCCGCCCAGATTAATAACATAACGATCCGACTCCTTAAAACTTATTAGGTATATATTATTGCACCCCTTTGTATATTCTATGATGAATAATGATAATTACGGGTTTTCCCGTAGGCATAACGATAATCTAAAGTTTTTATAACACATAAATTAGGGAACCGGAACCTATTATAACTACACTTTTAAAGGTTAATCTTAATAGTCCCGGTATATTTTTAAGGGTTAAAACGTATCGTAGTTCGGCAAATCTCTCAATCTATTATCACGCTGGGTTTAATTAACGCCTAATATAAAGGTAGGATACCTAAACGATCCGCCGCCAATTTAGTCGCAGCTTTAACCTACAATATAAAGTCTGTATTCGTTAACAACAGGATTATGTTTATCCTTTTGAAAAACGTATAAAGGGTTTTCGACGCCTTTTTTTATAACTATCTATTTTATATAATATAACGCCTAAGGTTTTACCAAAGTTTACTCATCTTTGTTGAAGAATTTTTAACTGAAAGGGTAATAAAAGTTTGATATTAAACGGCGATTATAAGGTTTTTAAACTTTAGTTACGGTACTTTATAAGGCTTACTCCTTTCCCTGATATTATATATAATCTACATGTCAAACATAATTAAATATTATATAGACCTGGTTTTTATTCACTCCAATAACGTGTTTTTTTAAAGAACCTTGAATTCCTCAAAATCCAACGTTACAGGCTTTAAAACTAATGTACGGGAAGCGAATACGTAGGTAAATAATAGCCAATTAGTTTTTACATTAAAAAGTCGGAACTACTATATATTATTAGGATTTCAGTTTCCAAAAACCTTTTCAAACGAGGGAATCTTTTTATTTTTACCGACTTAAAACCGATTTACCCTGTTATAAAACCTTTATCTTATATAAAATTTCAAGCTATAAAATAACCAAGGTTTTCGTTCGACCGTGCTTTCTCAAGTAAGGTATACGTCGGTAAACGTATAACAAAGACTTTAAAAGTCTACCTATATTATAAAGGTCTTTTACAAATAAAACACAAATATTTATTATATATTGTACATATAGCAGACGTTATTGCAATTATATTTGTATTTCTTTATCAAATCAAAATTGGTAATTTAAACGCAGGTAACAGGGTTCTAAAAGGTAAGTTACGGTTTTATTCATAGTTATAATGAAGGCTGTTGCTCCGTTACATAGGATTACGCCAAGTCTCGTGGCTTTTCAGGATTCCGGTTTACCTTTTAATAGGGTCGCTTTAAAATAAAAACGACTTCGTTTCATATACCGTTTAAAAACCCTCGACACCAGACACTGGTTCGTATAACGAATTTAAGTAACGCCTGTAACGAAGGCTTTAAAAGGTAGGATCTCTACTTTTATAACTACGTTAATATAAAGAAAAGGTGTGATATACGATGCTATAGCTTTTAAAAGATCCTTTCGAGTTTAAGCACGTTTGGACCATATTACCCAAAGAGACTTCGACGACCTTTTTCTATTATTACAAAGGCCTAAACTGGTTAAAACACATTTAAGTCTTTTTATAATTAACAGAATTTTCCCCAACTTCCTACCACCTATTTTACTTACCTTACAGTTTACCTTGAACTTCCTTAATAATCCTACGGAAAAATTAACTAAATATGACGTAACGTTATCTTTTTCAATTTGATATGTTAATTTAACCGCTATTATACTATAGTTTTTACCGACGGATTCGAAAAGCTTATCGAAAATAAGCGTTACGTTAGATATAGGTACTTAGTATATCGGAATAAAAGTACGATTACAAAGGGATCGATAAATTATACCTTGATACGCACGTTTTTAACGCGAAGGCTATCAGCGTTTTATGCGGTTTTGAAGTTTTTTCGTATAATACCTAGAGAAAAATAACAATTTACGTAAATAATACTTTCGTAATTTGGGTTCCAACTGAAGATTTACCACCTTTTTCAATGAGATTTTCGAGGTTTTTACGCGGCCGTTAAGGCATATTCGAACCTTATTAAAGTTAGATAAAGCTTAAGGTATATTTAGATCGTCAAAAACGAGGTCGCGAATAAGCTCGCAGGCTTAAAGGTTAAATTCATTACCTTTCGGGAAAACGACAACCTACCTTTTACGAATAAGGTAAAATCGTTATTAAGATTAACCCTTAAGGCTATAAAAAAGTAATTCGTTTAAAAGGAAGTTAATTTATCTTTTTAATATAAACGTTATGGTTTTACATATACGACTAAACCTAAATTCAAATTTGGTCAATTTACCAAACTTAACACTTTTTTACCTTTAATACCGTTATTACGACCCTCTTTATATCGCTTCCTTACAATAAGGTACGGTTATAGAAACTTCGCCTCGTATTTTCGAAAAAAATTTCTTTTTGAGGTAAAAAAGAGATATCATAGTTATAATGGTGAACGTAACATAGCCTACCTAGTTTATCATCCGGTTTCGTTAATGGTTTGAAATCTTTAGCTGCGAGCTCCAAAAAATCCTCTAAACAGGCGGATACTTAATATTTCTATAAAATGGGTTCTTGCGAATCCTATATTTTTTCGTGATCTTACCTACATTACCAATTGTTTTTCAAAGGACAAATCCAGTTAAATTATTGCTTTATAAAGCCTTATATACCGCCCTTTAATAACGACTACGTTTTACTACCACTGGAGATTATGTATAAAACCCGTCGGTTTATATATATACACCGCTACCATCAATATCGCCATTTTTACTACTATTACCATCACGAAAAAGCTTAACCCTTTACCAACTTTACTATGGCCGTTATTAAAGCGTTTATGGCAGCTGCCCGGCGAGCTTGTCCCTTTCGAAATAAAGTTACGGGTTTTAGGAAAGTATTCACGGTAACGGTGATAATAGAGGCGTGTAAGGGGTTAAAGTTTTTAAAACACGTTTTCTCCGCGACGGCGACACGGTAAGCCGTTAATAGCTCGAAGACGTTAAAAACGACAGAAATATACCCGCCTTTACACTTAGTTATCAACGCCGTACTTTAGGTTTCGTTTAATTGGAACATAGGTATTAAAGTGGTTATATACATATAACGGGCGTATTTTACGACTTTATCCCCCCCTATATAAGCCCCGTTACTTACTCTCCCTAAAAGTGATCATACGTAACCCGTATAAAGTTACGCTTCGTTAAAAACGAAGCGGGAACTTATAAAGCGTGTTGAAAGGGCGTAAAAGGGGGCAATAGAAAATTCGAAAAGTTATGAGATAGGGTTGCGCCTAAGGCGCGCTTAACGTGCTTAGAATATAGGGGCTTCTTAGCCCTAACGCGGTGAACGCTATTACAAGTAATATAGTCTTTACGGTTAACTGCCATTAAAGGGTAGGGTTAATCAGAATACTCTAGTTAAAAAGAGAGCGAAAAACAGGGTATTGAAATGAAAAAGGGGCGTTTACTTTTTGTTAGTTATTATAACGGATAATTTAGAGAAGGTTCAATTTTAAGGGATACCATAATAACGGGTTACTTTTTATAGATACATGGTGTACAATCTACCGTATATATGTAACAAGTACCTTTATCGATTTGGATTTTCCCTTAACGTATATTCGCTACATTACGCGTTTTTTATGGTCGTTCCTTTTAAAAGAATTTACTACGCTTTTTTAAAAACTTTACGGGGTCCTCTTCTTAGGGACCAAAACTAGTCGTATCCTCGGCGCGATTAGGCGCTAGGCGGGGACTGAAATAGCTACATTACGTGAACCGACCAAGGCTACAATTTACACGCCTACGGGTCTCTAAACTGCGGAGTACCCTAGGGTCTTGATTAAAGGGGTGGTGGAGGCATCCAATAGGTCCCATTAGCAGCATCAGCCCACGTTACGACCCCTCCCGCCGGTATCTACAGGAGTATTTCATAGAATCTAGGGCGCCTATTCGTAGCGGACACTACCCAGTGATAGTACAATTTTTTTTAAAAAAAAATCTACCTATTAAGCATCGTGATAAGTATACTTTAAAATTAGTAACAAAAGACATCAAATCTATTTATTAACTAATTGATTGCGGGATTTCTTGGCTGCTCACTTATTGAACATTTTTTAAATAAAAATTTAATATAAAATTATTTATGTTTAACCCATATTTATAAATTTTTACCAAGGTTGAAGAATTTAATATAATTGTTACAAAAACAGACGATGTAGTTTTCGTAAAAACATCGAGTTTTACAGTAAAGAAACTAATTCACTATAAAGTTATTCAAACTTTAAAAGTATAAGCTTATGAAAAAGTTAACTAAAGCTACCTAACTAGATTTCAATTGCTCGTCAATCTATATCCACATAATTCATAATAGTTACATAATGTATTCAATATTTAAATAAAAGAAATAGAGCGTGAATTTGGTTATCATCAATCAACCAGACGACATTAAATACTTACAATACTTTAAATGACGCTTTTGAAAAACTTACATCGCAACTATACGTTCATTGGAAATATTTTACTCTTAAGAAGTAATATCTTAAATATGAAAACGAAAAATTTCAAGGTGTTAACAATTTTTACAAACGTGTGAACTGGTAAATATACAACCTAAATAAGGACAGTAATATGATATTAGTAAATTTAAAGACGGTAAAAATGATAGTATTTGTAATCGGGTGTTTCACTGATAACATTGATTGAACCTTCCACATCTGCTTGCTAAAATTAATAATTGGTAAGTTGATTCAAAACAGTAATTTCGCTTACTAGTGGTTTATCAAATATACGAGGGTTATGTTAATTGTATGGGCGTTTAAAGTGATGAATATATTGGTAAGTTTTGATATAAATATAGTTACCAACGGCACTCTCACAATCTTTGAGCTATGTCTAGAATTGTCTTCGATTCTAATGTTTGTCAACCATAATTTTCGTAGCCTATAGGAGTAGTTTTTATGTACTTGGAACAACTAAAAAACGAACTTCTGATCGCGGATGTCATGGCCTTCCAAAAACCCTATCAAGCTCGTTAAATCAATGAAATCAGGCAAATTTCCGGCAAAAATAACCCAGATAACGCTTTTACATTAACTATACTCAATGTAAAACGGGAAACATTTATTGATAAAAGTAGACTACCGATTGAAATCCAAGTTTATATACAAAATCAGGTAAGTAAAGAATATGAATAGGTATATAAAACTAAATTGGAAAATTACCCAGGTAATATTCACAAGAAAAGAAAATTCAAGTTTACTAATTAACAATTAAATATTGATTACATACAGATATTTGATATTTCAGACGAATAATGTATGTACAAGATTGATTGAAATACACGTTTGAACTTACGATCAGAGTTCTTGTAATTTAAAGTTACTTAACATGTAGAGTAGAAGATATGAATAGAGGAATACCCGCCGAAAATGAGTAAAATAATTTTTGTTTCCAGGAAGCTATATTACAACATATAATAATTTAATACAAAATAATTAGCCATTAAGGTTAGGATAATTTCAACTGTCATTTTTCATCCCCCTATTCAGGTTTACTCATTATATGTATGGAATGGGCCACAATTTAGCCCATATAAGTCACGTTTCAGGTTGGCTAAAAACCTACCCAATTTAGAACTAAGATACAACTTTTATCAACTCATGTGACTAGTTACTTCAACCAAAATGATTCTAATCGAATATCTTTATAATTTTGAAAGACATAAAAATACTTGGACAATATCGTAAAGACATTGGAAAAACCGTCTTCACAGTAAAGCAACAGACACAATCTACCGACCCCATTGAAAACAACTTTGATAAAAACGAGTAAATTACGGTAAAATATAATATCGCGAATTACACTAATGAAATGATTGGAAAACAATTGAACACCCTTCGTACGTTCTGTGTTATAATTGAAATTATTCTTTTGTTCGATATAAAAAAAACTTATTATCATAAACAAAAAAAACATGATTAGATTGCTGAAAAATAACGATAGATCGTTTCAATTACGCATTAATGACTAATTTTAGGAAAGATATCAACGACTACTAGTGCCCTTACACATGTTACAAGGAACTAACAATACCTAGTCCCTAATTAAGTCAAACATTTAACCCTATTAACACCAATTATTTATACTCCGGTAATAAAAAAACGTATTGATTCACTACAAAGTCAAGTTCCCACTCGATATAGCGTAAAGTACGCCTTCAGTAGAGGCGAAACACATGAAACGGCGGCTATCAACGCTAAAAAAAAAGAATTAACGTCGGCGCTATCTAGCGGTTAATCAAACAAAATCATCAAGTTTTTCAAAATTTTACTCAAAATAGTTAAATGCCTCAAAGCGAAACTTCTAATAGCAATTACACCTACACATAAATCTACCACAGATCCTATCACAAAATTTTTCCTCTCGTACCAAACGACTAACAATTATCCTTATTACCACAACATTAAAGATCCAAATATTATATTGGAAAAAAATACTATCGACGACTGGAATGACTATTGTAACAATTCAACTAGGCGAAACGAAATGATTAACATTAACGAAAAAATTTTTACAAGCTTCGCTAAAATATAAAATAAGACAACAAAATATAATAGCGAACCCTGGAATCTACTTGATATAAATATAATTCCATTTTATGAATATTCCTACTGAAATAGAAGTTAAACTAGAATATTTCCACTTACTATTCCCAGAAATACTCATGGGTTACGTCAAAGATTATTATGTAACCTTCCTACTCAAGACACGGACTTTCTATAAAATTTATAACGAAATAAAAACTCACTTTGAATACAAAGTTTACCTCACACAATACCATACAAATTAAGTCATGTAAATGTAAATGGCAAATATAAAAAGGAAAAAAAGAGAAAACATCAATGAATATCCTTATTGAAAGACTGAAAAAATGAATATTATATCAATTAATGATGAAAAACCCACATTTCCGTTAAGCGTAACTTCTGAAACCTATAAGGGAAACTATTATAGGTTTAAACAAGTTTAAATAGGTCCTATAACGCACAAACACCACTTATAAAAGCTTTTTTAATTGGTTACTATCTTTTCTTACAACTGTAATAACACGCACGTCAAACTCAATTAATACATAACTTCAAACTAACAATTTCCGCGACTAATATAACAAAAACCTTCCAATTATATACTACATCAACCGCAAATACAAAAGGCTCCAACATTCAAAATCTGGTCCAAATCCCCAGACCTAAAAGCTACACTAACGATAACAACGTAGGCAAAGCTTAAGCGGACTTACCATCCGTAAAAACTATCATCACAATAATGAAAAAGTTTATAAATTTATAATAAAGAAGGTTACTAGTCAACTCGTCATAACGTCACTAAACAGCACAAACAATAGGTAATATATTACACTCAATACCTTATTATATTTAAATAAAACGACTTAAACCATACCACAAAATACGAGGATAAAGAGCTTGTTAACGATAAAGATACGCTAAAGCAAATCTTTTAACATAAAGATACTAATCCCAAAACAGCCTAATAAATACCTTTACCTTGATTGTAAAGATCAAAAACTTAACTATTGATACCTCTTTAATTTCGGTAATCATTATACAAACCCTAAGTTTCAAAGTATCATATCAGATATATGGTTAATAACGTACTTTACCAAAAACTATTCGCAGTATTTAATGCTACAACTGAAGAGAACTATGGCATCAGAAATTAATCGATAAATTACTGGAAAAACCAAAGTTTACTTTAGCCTAGGGAAAAAACTATCGTTACTAAGATCAACGAATATACAAACAATTATTAAGATGATTACGTTCCCCATCTTCAAGTCCCATATCCCGTTACTTCTTTATTTAAAAAACATAAACATTCTCAATGTGAAAGTCGATATCAACTTTAATAAACTAGTTAAAAACAACGAGAGGTTATCTTTCGAATTAAAGTAAAAACAACTTGAGTTTCACCTTTAAAATTCAAAAGCAATGGTATTAAACTTGACAAGATGAAAAATACGTTTATTACACCAAAGTTTCAATTACACAGACTTTAACAAACTAAATATAGTCCTTGAATCCTCAGTATATAAAAATGTAAAATACGTTATTCTAAAATCTATTAAAAACTCCATTATTATTATTGAACACACGATCAAAAACTCTGAATAATTAGGTTTACGTTGACAAATGATAAGAACTTTAATTGTAATGTTTTGGATAATATATTATATTTAAACAACAAACTTGTTCTTTAAATCGTAAAATTGGCGAGCTTTTTTCATGATACCAAGTTCTTCAAATCGTTATCGGCAAAAAATACTTAAAGAAAGTTAAAAATACTGGCAATTAATATTTATATAAAGCTACCAAACGTCATCATCCACAACATAAACACTAAGTCTATTACATTGAAGCTTAAATTTAATGTTAAAATAATATGTATTAAATGAAAATAAATACCCCTCAAAGCTCACTAAAGTATTAGAAAGATTGAAAGGGTATACGAAATACTTCGTAAATGGAATTATATCCTCATGTTAAAGATTGAAAGCTTTACGGACCAAGAAACACGTATTTCGATAACGGTAAAGGGTCTGAATAACACTATAGGCCCTACTAATCTAGTATCAACGCTACCGGTTTTGAGAGAATAATTGGTCTAATGAATGAATCGCCACCATTAACAAGTACACAGAAACCGCCGCGACTTACAATAAAGTTTTAAAGCAATTTTGAAAGGAATATATCAAAAGAAAAATTAATAATGCTCTTAACACCAAAAATGGCTCTATTACAATTAAAATGTTAACTTTTCTATGGAAAATCAAAGTCCTCGTATAGCTAAAGCCAAGCAAATGGAATATCCCATTTAATATCTTAACTATCGGTAACCCTAAAGTAGATATTCAAACTACTAACAGTTCTACGACGTTTCACACTACTTAGGTTAAACCTTATATCAAGGCGGCTGACAGTGAAGATAAGGATAAGAATCTACAAGCCACGGGAATTAGCTAACATAACCCTCGCCATCCCGTAATAGATAAACTAATGAAACGATGGCGGCACGACCGATCACTAAAGAGAAGAAAAATTAAAGATAAAAAATACACGCCGGTATGATTTTATACTACTGCATATGTTAGGAGGGGGGAAAAAGATAATCAAAATTCATCTATTAAGTTTCACGTACAATGAATCATGAAAACTTCGGATTGATATTTGAAAGAAAGCAATATAATGAATATTAATAGACTTCTTCCACAAAAAGTTGTACAATTTATATCCAAATGCGACTTTAATATTTATAATCCGAATTTCATGATCTTGAAGCCTAAAATTGTTTACGAAGTTAAATGAAAAACTACGGGAAAATCTTACGAAAAATCAAGTTTGATTCCTGAAAGATGCAGTAATAAAATCAAGAAAGAAATCCTTACGTAATCGCCATCAATTTAAATATTTAGCTAACATTTAGTCATTGAATGAACAAAAACTTTATTATCGAAAAATAATGGGAAATTATCCCTAATTATTCGTAATAGAACCTAAATGTATATTTCATGAATGAATAATCCAAAGAGAATTGTTTTATTAAAACTACCACAAAAACTCCGTCACAAATACCCACTGAAAACGGTCATACGATATGTTAACCGCTATTGAAACTAACCAAAGCAGTAATACATTGGTTCCTAACCTGTCAATTTCACTTTAAATCGAAGCTAAGTATAAAATCCTTAACTTAAACCCCGTATTTGCTAAGTAAATAAAATGAAAACTTTGTTATAATGAATATAAAACCTCATGATAATCTATGCGATGAAACTACTAGCTTTGTATCATCGAAGTAACTTACGATTGAAAACTCAAAGGTATGAAACTACAAGCCTATCACAAGTTTAACGAGAGGCAATCACCTAAATTTCAACAAATTGTCAATTTACAAACATAGTATTAACAATATTTACATCTACCTGAATTTCCGCCAAAATAATCAAAATGCTACACTGGTCAGAATCAATGAAACTAACGTAGAAAAAGCTTAAAAATACTTAGAGTAACGTGCTCGTAACAGTAATACTGCTACCTTGTACTGGTCTAAAGAATCGTACAATTTATTAGTTACGGTACAAATTTAAAATCCAACTAATGAACATTACAATCGATTAAATAAAAATCTGGACTACTAAATGGAGAATTTGAATTTCAGGGTCAATATAGTTCCTATTAACTTATCGAAAGGCAAATGGATAATCTGTACGGATGGCTTTTTCGTCAATAACACTAACTTATTATTACAAATAAAGTTCCTTGTAACAATCATTAATAAAAATAAAGCGCAAGAAATCCAATTAATAATTACAGAAAACTTAATCTATTAAACCTTTGTTAAATGCAAAAGGGTTACGCGAAACTTATTTGCTTTCAAACTCTACGATATGATGGATAGCTTTGATAAAGTTAATACCGTATTAAAAATCCTAATATAGTCACCAAGCAACTAAAGATTTTATTATACCGTTTATCATTTATACCAACTCGAGGAGACTATTTTAATTCCGGTTAAAACTAGAAACGACTAGTTTGAAACGTCTTATAATTGATGTTATAACTTTTTATAGCCTATAAAAAGAAGAAATCGAAGATTTTATATTAATTGATGTCAAGAACAACTCTGCTGATAAAATTCAATATTAGCATCAATTAAGTATATGAAAAGGTTTATAATAAAAAATAAACTAATTGTACGTATCGATGATTACGTTTTAAAGTCATCTGATAAAATCAAATTATGTAACGGTAGACAGAAATAGAAACATGAGTACTTAGACAACCTAGAAAATGACCAAGGAGTTAAATTCTACGACTTAATGAATTGAAACGGTTAAGTTTTAGGTAAGCACAAATTTATAGCGAAAGACTTGTATACGAAAGTTGAAAACGTAAAAGCTCGAAACCTTCAAAATTGAAAATGTAATTGTGGTCAATTTGAGTGCAAAACACACGGTAATTGATAAGAGTTTCGCCTCCGGATGAAGAGGAAATTTAAAAAAAATACTATGAATAAACCGTTGATTATACTAATGTACATATGCAAAACAAGAAGCCGACAGTATTAAAATAGTAGTCAAATGCAATATAATCAAGTCAACTATATTATCAGTAAGAAAATTATACCTATTTAAAGTAAACTATACGGTTTATAAATTGATTATGAGTCGTATGTAGTATATACCTACTTCGGACTAGGGCACGTGCCAAGCAATTGACAATACTGTTGAAAAAAATACAACTAGTACAGTTACTCAGCACACTTAGTAACAAGGCCAGTTAGTACTTGATATAATATAAAGTACTTGATACGTCTTAGTACTAGGGATAAGAAATACACTAGAGATGAGGATATCTCCAAAAGTAATTTGTATTTACTAATACAAGTACTAGTACTAATTACTACGAAAGAGGAGCATGGATATGCAGCCTATGACTAGTAATTACAAATATAGGAGAACTAGAACTTACTAATATAAACTAGTATTAATGAGTACAGAGACTCGACTTTGATTGAGATATCAATGAGGATACACTTGATCATATATCAAGTCCTCTGTGTAGATTCTAGAACACTTGAATAGACAAGCCTACACAATATCTTGTTGTGTAGTAACTTCAACACATACAAATTAAGATGTAGACCGGCTAACGGTCTGCCAAACCTAAAATAATAAATCTACCACATGACTACTCAATACTACTGTTACTTTGATCATGATTTTAATCGACAACATTACAAATTTTGAAACCTTATCAACAGGTAAAGCCTATCAATATAGGTAATAATTAGGGCTTATATTATCAAGTTGATAAAAGGAGGTTTGTAAATTGGCCAAGAAGCCGACGTATATATTAAACTGAGTCCTAAAGTATTTACCAGCCTTGAAGATAAATTATAAAAATCAGAATATAACCCCTTGAACAAGCTACTTAAAGAGATAATTTTTGCGGGAAGATGAACGGATAATAGTTCAGATTTTCTAAAGGGGTAAAAAACTTTAGAAACAAAGTTATTCCTTGTGAAAAGCCCAACGCTTTTAACAAATAGATGATATGTAACGAATATAAATACGTTAAATAGGGATATAAAAGTATCCATGATCTTTACTTAAGCTAGGATCACAGTTTTGCACATTATAAAGTCGTATCTTTAAACGTTAAAACCTCTTTTCAAAACCTTGACGCTGAAAAGTTAAATCTATTACGCAACAACGTTTTTTTCCTCTAGGAGAGAATCAATTTCCTAACTCTTTCATAATAATCTTTTAGAGGTTCGCTAGAGATAAGAGGAACTTTAACAAATGGCTATACGATGTGTACCGTTAATTTAACTGTAATAACCGGTAAAGTCGTGATGAAAGCCAGTGAAAATTTTCAAATATTAATAATGTTTATATGAGTATGGTATCAATAATAATAATAATGGGCACTGTGCGTATTTTTTAGGAAAGATGTAGCAGTCATGATTATTGTAACTATTGTTATTATTTTGATTAATAAAGTGATCTAATAGGCTTTTCGGCTTTGTAATTAGTATACAAGCATTTAATAATTACGTGTAAGGCATTTATGTTTTTGTAATAATAGTTTAATTGCAATAATAAAAGGCTAAAATCTGTGGATGATTAATTATAATGGGTTTTATCAGGTTGGATTTTATATATGTGTAGGATTTACCTAAATCATTTTAAGGGTTATTTAATAATAGTGGCAATGATTATACGCTGGAAGATAGGTTTCGGATGTTCGCTTTATACGCGTAAATTTAATTACAGACTATTATATTGCGCGTTGTAGGTTGTATGAAGTGTTTTTTTTAGGTACGTGGCCTATATAAAAGGGTAGTACAGAGCTATGGTTTATCATTCGTGATAAAAGTTGGTTTTTCTATTAGTTATAGGTTTCTTTTAGGGGTAAGTGTATTTGAGAAATGGATGCCTTTTATTTATTCAAGTGCTCAAGTGTTGAGTCTCTAGTATAAGTAAACGTTAAATATTAACGTGATAGGCCGTATCATATAACTTGACTATCATATTTTATATTATGCGTCACTCAATTGATTGAGATGATGTTTTAGTAATGATGAGGCTTTTTTGATATATGGTAGTATTTACGGCTTCATATGTTTTCATTCTTTTAAGTATAACGATAATGTTATTCTTAGCGAGGATACAAAAATAGGTTTGATTCTAGCGGATCGTTATTATTGTATAGGTTTTATCCAATGTGTTTGAGACCTTTTGAGTTTCGATTGTTTCTCTTAGTATCCATATTTATTATTTGAAACAGTACTTAATTCGTAGTAACTAATGATAGTAAATGAATTTAATCAAATCAATGTAACGCCAGTGGTATTAAGTCGATTATTTTATAATTTATGTAAACTTTAAACTGAAAAATTCCCAATACCCCATTATTATATTTTTTTTGTTTGTAATATGATGAATTTCTCAACAAATTATGCACTAAAAAGGCAAAAAAACATGTATATTTCCTTCGTAATATGAGTTTTTTAAGAAAAAATGCAATTATTGCGTTCAAAATCAATAAGTTGCGTGCTATTAGTTTGCAACACACAGGACTATTTAACTGTTAACTTTATGTTCATATATAGAATGCAATGAAATATATATAATACAATTAATTTTGTGTAATACAATTAACGTTAATGTTGTTATCATTAAGTCTAATAACTATTTAACTGATTTAATTTTACGGGTATAACTGTTTTATTACGAACCTTCGTTATTATTACTATCTTATAACTCGTGTTAGAAGTAACTATGTCGTTATAAAATGATCTAAATTCCTATAATTGGTAAAAATTGTAAAAAGGGTGACGATACCATAAAACTTCACATCTTAAACAATGAAATAACTTATAACCGTGATCATGTTTAAGACCATACCAACAGCTACAGTAGCACTATGTACGTATAGAAACGAAAAACTAATGGCTTACCAATAATTGAGGACTGGCGATAGTTAAGTACAGGCTGGCAACAGCCGTCATCTTTCTGATCCGTTTATAATGATACCTCCAGAACGGAATGTGTGGTTTACAGACATAAAGGCTACCCCGGCAAACAGATAGCTACATGCCTGAAGATCTTGCGGCGACGAAATATAACGGCACGTATTTCAGGATGTCGGCAGGTCTGAGACTACGCGAATTTGCCCATGATGGGCTGTGCACCAACAGGGACCGACCGCCTTCCAGGGGGCGCCAGACCCTCCTCTCCTGCGACTGGGGAGTGGAGAGAGGAGGCGGATAGTGTACGGCCGGCGGGCAGATTGAGTCGTCGTGTTGCAGTCTATCGAATCTACTACTTGTGGGTCTCTGTCATTACTAGTCTGTGCGTGTGTGAGTGACATGCTGCATGCGAGCAGCGTTGGATGAAGGGCCGGGGCAAGGCTATATGCGGATGTGTGACGAATGTAGTGGATGAGCGAGAGATGCCAGCGTGGCTGACGGGTTGGTTTGTTCATGGTGGAGGGTTGTTGTCTTGCATTTGAGTGTTGGTGCGTAACAGGTTTGTATTCATGAACAGGGATGATAGCCAACTATCCCCAAGGAATTTGTATCACATAGTGGCAAATTACCCTCGTGTCGGAACAGGGGCATCCGGAGTGCAATATCCGGTGCAGCCTTGTGTGTCCACTGAGAGGATCGCAACTAGCTCTGAAGACTAAAATAGGGTTCGCCAGCCTTGTCAGCCTCGTCCGCCGAGTCGGCACGCACATTGCGTACCCAGAAAGTACCTGCCTGCAGTGCTACTTACTGCGACTTTGATGTATCAAGCTGAGGAACTGGCATGGGATGCCTAAGCAGCGAGATCCACTTCGTCCACAGCCATTCCTGCCCCCATTTGGACCGTGCAGTCAGTATGATTCAAGGCATGTGGATCCGCGACCACGCGGCAGGCCAGCGCTGCGCACGTGCCTGGGCAGCTGATATGCCCTGGGGACGATAAGACATTCTGGAAGACCGGTGCCGCATCTCCGCGTTTTGCCTCGATCCGAATCTTCGCATCTTGCCTCGATCCGGCTCTGTTGGTTACCGGACGCCCTGATGTCTTGCATGTCGAAATGCCGGTCAAGCCACGGCTTCTTGCAACCGCTGTCTTGTGCTCTATGATACCTTGCTTCCAGCCATCCCAGGGCCGGGGTTGCATTGTTTGCCCTTCCTGTCACTCAGCTTTCGTCCCAGAGGCCCCTGAGACTGGTCAACGCAATGAACACGGCCTCGTCCGTCCTGATCGTCCTGCTGCCTTGATTCGGCAAGACATTTACCCAGTGGTCAAATAGCTCCCTCGTCCTCCGGTCACTGATGCCCATGCTACCCAGCTCCTGGTCATTCATAGCGGCGTACTCCAGCCCTCGGGGTCCGCCAAACACAATCAACAGATGCTCGAACTTGGGCTTCTTGGATGCAGGAAAGGCTTTCGATGCGGGTGTACCTCTCTCCGAAGTACCGATGCTTATATCGTAGCCGCCCTCGAAGGAACTCTCGGTGAAGACAGTCGAGAGAGAGGCGGCATTGCGAACGCTGTAGCCCCAGTAGTAACCGGCGCCTGTGCGAGGTGCTGCTGGGTGGACGGGCTCGGGGTTGTTTAAGGATTGCTCAGGGAAGTGGAGGGTAACGCGGGTGTTGGGAGGGATATCGTCAGTGATAGTGACGGGATTCCGCATGCCGACCTCGACCAACGTGCTGCTTCGGTGTCAGCGACTGAAGATACCATGTACAGATGAAAAGGACCAGACACATACCCCTTGCCACCCTCGGGCCGTCCCTTGACTGTGAAGCCCTCACGATATGGCAGCCACTCATCTTTGTGCGGGTGATGGGGCATGTCCAGACTGGGCAGCAAGCCTGCCTTGGCCAGGTTGTCGTGCAGAGGGAACAGGGCTTTTCGCATGAAGGGGGGCGTCTCTAGGTAGTTCAAAACATGTCCTATGAAGTGACAGGGATCCGTGTCGCCGGTGTAGCGGTCATGGTCGACCGCGCGAGGGCGAGACTCGAGGGGGCTGTCGTCGTAGATGACGATCTCGTCAATACAGAAGACGGCCAATGCTCTTGCTATCCGACCGGGACTTGTTATGCGTTGGTCTGCGGTCTTGAAGCTGGAATCGGGTTAGCTTTGATGCTCGATCTCTTGAAGGCTGTGAGGTGCTCACTCTGTGATGATGCTGCCGGGCACGGCGATGGAGACTGTGAAGTTGCGTCCACCGGTGGCGGAGAACCTAGCGCAGGGCTTGAAAGTGTTCACGTCAACATTGCCACCATCATGCTCGATCCTGCGCTTCTAGAGGTAGTTAGCATGGGCTGGAAAGGTTGCAGTTCTCGCTTGACATGAAGGGAAGTCGATATTGAGGCCATCGGTCACAACTGTCCGGCATTTGTAAGCATTGTCACGCCGGGGAGAAGTTCATCATACCCTCTTTCTGTCATTCGTTTCGTATGCCATGGTGAGTAAGTATGCCTTCGACCGATACGTTAAGACAGCAGTGTTGAAACTAGTGTGGTGGAAGTAGTCTTCATAGTCAGTTTTCACAGTCACATAGGAAAAGTCAAGGATGAGTTCACAACGGCTTCTCGGTCCCGACCTCGGCACTTGGCCCCTGTCGCCGCCTGCCCGATTGGGACGAGTGTACTTGCGGCTTGGTGATCTTGGTGACGGAGCCAGATTACGCCGACTTTCGGACTCGAGAACCACGACACCTCCAAGTCCTGAAGCCAATACGTCACTATACAGCTCATCTATGCTGGAATTTGAATAATCATAATGGCAGTTGACGTCGGCTCCACTGCCGAATGGCGCACACTCCTGCAGTCAACAACCATCGTGGTTGCTGATTGTATGCACTCCCTCCCCCTCCATCTGCCTCGAGCACTCCGGACGACGGCTGGCTAACACACATGCTGCCTCGCAGTCCATGCCGACTGGTGCGGGCCCTGCAAGATGATCGCGCCGACCTTCGATTCGCTCGCCACCAAGTACGCGAAGCCCAAGCGCATCGCCTTCGCCAAGATCGACGTCGACAAGCTGCGCGAGGTCGCCTCACAGTACGGCGTGCGCGCCATGCCCACCTTCATGATCTTCAAGAACGGCTCGCCCATCGAGACCATCCAGGGCGCCAACCCACCCAAGCTGACCCAGGCCGTCGAGAACGCCGTCAAGATGGCCGGCCCCGTTGCCACCGCCGGCTTCAGTGCGCCGGGCCGGACACTGGGCGGGCCGGGTGCGGACGCCCCGAGGCAGAGCTTGCGCCGGCCGATCAAGTGGGACATCAACAACTTCATCAACGCCATCATCGGGTTCTTTGGGCTGTACTTTGTGTCGCTATTCTCGGTACGTAGCTGGTCTTGCTTCTCGGACGCTTTGGTTTCGCATGATGGATGGTTTGGCTCATGCGTCTTGTGCAGCTCGACCCCTTCAAGGCCGCTGAGGCTTCGCGGTACAACGTCCACAATCCCCCGGCTTCGGCAAGTAACTTGGGAGGTGCCGATCGAAATGGGAAGAAGCCGGCTCCAAAGGCCGCAGCATTCAAAACGTTGGCAGATTTGGGCGCCGAGTAACAGGCGGACTTACCTCGGTGGGTGTGATGATGGGTTGGGCATGGCGTTAAGAGGGCAATAGAGCTACACGCAAGCTGCTGTCCAACCGACGTTTTCTTCGATGACTTTCAATTTTATGCGCAGTGACATTCAATATATCCCAGTCGGCTCCTTGGAACACAATGTCCTGACATTGCCATCTTGGCGGGGCTTGATTGCGTTGTGTTTCTGCCGGCGTAAGAAGTCGTCGGCCCATTTGTAATTCTGCGTTCCGCGTCGGCCAATCCACACCTTGTATCAGGCCTCTACGAAACATCTCACAACACCGCCATGCTTGCCGCCAGGAGACTGCAGAATGGCTGCCCGTCCTGTACGCCGTCCTGTACGGCGCAGATTTTGAGACTCTATGTCAACTCAATTGCAGAAATGGCCCCGGCGGCAGCGGCAGCGGCGCAACGCAGCACGCGACACTTCAGCTCCATGCGAAGACTCCCCGGACGGCGCAAAGACTCTAGGCTACTCTCCACCAGCTCGACAAGATTCCAGGACGACAGTCTCGACAAGAAAACAGAACTACCGAGGCACGCCCCCGACAAGCCCCTGCAGCCTCTCGAACCAGATGTTGCGCCGAAGCAAGAGCCCTCCGACGAGATGGTCGAGATTCCGCAGGAGAATCAGCGCGAGGTAGACGAGGAAGACGACTGGCCGGTCACGCAAGACCCCGAATCGATTGTCCGGCAAGCAAAATACCTGTTCGGCGACTCGCTGCCGCCCGGCTACCTCACCCAAGACGAACACAAGCTCTACGTACGGCTCTATGGGGAACCTCTGCGGCCGACGGTCCCCGAGGACGTTGGATTTGGTTCTTTTGGCGAGGATGAAGAACACGATAGCAGAGAGCCGAGTCAAAACGCACTACTCCGCGAAGACGGGGATGGCAATCTGCAAGAGGTGGAATATTCTGCGGAGCAGCACGCCACCGCAACAACAAAGGTGAACGAGAACGGGGACAAAGTTCTGGTGACCACAGAGGGAACCGTCCTCATGCAGACGAGGCCGCCAAATGAGGCGCAGATTGTGTACATCCAGGCGCATGCAAGGAATCAGCGCGAGTACGAGGCGTTGTTGCGTCTCCAAGTGGATTTCGAGAGGGCGAGAGTAAAGGCGGCCAAGGAAGAGTTGGAGAGGCAAGTGGAGGCACGGAACAAGGAACTGAAGCAGCAGGAAGAATGTGGCCAAGATGAAGAGGACGAGGAACTGGAGCAGCAGGAAGAATTGGACCAAGACGAAGAGGACGAAGAGAACGATGAAGAGGCGGACGCCCAACTCGGCCTGGAGCAGAGCTCGAACCGCTCTCGAATTCATGCGTACACCCTGGATGGCCATTTCAGAACGAAGCCCAGAGCACTGTTGTTGCCGAGTCAGCAATTTATTGAGCCCATCACCGAGCTACTGAGGAGGACGGACACGAAACATATTCGGGACGCGGCCGAGAAGACGCTTGGTGGAAGGGGTTTTCCGCATGGTCCAGCCACGCCCGTGTATGCAAGGAACCTGCCCCAAAAAGGCATCGGGCTCGAAGCCGGCCATCATCGCATGTCCGAGATCAACGCCGATGCTTTCATCGCGACTTCCATGCCTGGCATATATGCATCGGTCATGGGCACCCTCGTCGAAGTGCGCAAGCGTTTGGGCCCAGAGTGGCTGCGTGGGCTGCTCCACCGGAGAGAGGGCGAGGACGTTGGACCTCGCGTCCTTGATTCTGGCGGCGGCGGCGCGGGCCTTGCGGCTTGGAACGAAGTGATCCAGACGGAATGGGACCTGATGCGCGAGGAGGACTTGGGCCTGGAAGCCACACCACCTGGGAAGAAATCAGTCGTTGTTAGCTCGAATAATCTCCGCCACAGGATATCACGGTTCCTGGAGAACACCCAGTTTCTGCCCCGGCTACCTCAATACTCGTTCGTCGAAAACTCGCACAAGCAGCTCGACGCCCCAGATTTGCAGCAAAAGCGCAAAGTCTACGATGTGATTATCTCAACACACACCCTGCTGCCCCTCGACAAAGAGTACAGACGACGGGATTTACTGGATAATCTGTGGTCGCTGCTCTCACCCGACGGCGGCGTGCTCATTGTACTCGAAAAAGGCCACCCGCGCGGCTTCGAGGCCGTGGCCGAGGTGCGCCAGAGGGTCCTCGACGAGTTCATACTTGCACCAACGAGCAGCCCCCGTACGCAGTTTACCGAGCCAGAGGACCTGCCGCGCGTTCGGGAGCCAGGCATGATCATCGCGCCGTGTACCAATCACGTCAAGTGCCCGATGTACCAGGCACCGGGCGTGAGTCCGGGCAGGAAAGACTTCTGCCACTTCAGCCAGCGTTTCACCCGCCCGCAGTTCCTGCAGCGTGTGCTCGGCGAGACCAGCAGGAACTACGAGGACATCAACTATAGCTTCCTGGCCATACGCCGCGGCATGCCCGCCCCGCCGGACCCCTCCTCATCCACAGCACAGTCCACAGCCCCATCCAGCCTATCCGAACCAATCCCCGCCCCCAACCTCCAAGGCGAAGCCGCCACCCTCGCGGCCCTCCACGGATACGAGTCCACGCCCACCGGCGCCGCCGCACGCCCGCACCCGCTCTCGCTGCCGCGCAGCGTCCTGCCGCCGCTCAAGGCCAAGGGCCACGTGACGCTCGACCTCTGCACGCCGTCGGGCACCATCGAGCGCTGGGTGGTGCCCAGGTCGTTCAGCCGGCAGGCGTACCACGACGCGCGCAAGGCGCGCTGGGGCGACCTGTGGGCGCTGGGCGCCAAGACGCGCGTGCGGCGCGCGGTGCGCCTCGGCCGCGGCTGCCCGGAGGGCGCGGCCGTGCCCAACGACGGCGGCGTGCGCGCGGCGCGCGCCGCCATGATGAACGGGCTCGAGCCGACCAAGAAGGGCAGGCGGGTGCTGGGCGGGCCGCGCAAGCCGCGGACGCGCGTCGTGGAGCTGGGGGTGAGTGACAGGGGCGTGGTGCAGGAGAGGGTGAAGGGCTTGCAGGGCCGCAGACCCGACAGGAGGACGAAAGACGGGCGGTTGCCGTCGAAGGAGAGAAATTTGCTGCGGCTGGAGGAGGAGGAATAGGTGGGAGGATGGGGTTGACGGCGCCAGGGCATGGCTAGGTGTCAGTGGTGGAAGCAAGTGATGGAAAGAGGGTATGCTGCTGCGCGGAGGTAGGTAGCGCAGCGAGAATATCAAGTCCACTCCCGCAAGGCTCACCGGCTGCAGAATTCAACGACAGTGTCGGTAGGCCTTTATCGTTGCAACGTAGTCGATTCGAATCTCTGGTCGAAGTAACTGGTGTATTGCATTGAAAATGGTGATGTGGTACTTCTAGGTTTGGCAGACCGCTAGCAGGTCTGCACACTAATTTGTATGCCCAACTGCTTGGCCCGTGCCCCACATTGAATTGGGCACTCCACTGCAATTGACTTGCAGCCAATGCAGTCAACTTGCAGTCAGTACAGTCACTATAATTGACTTGACTGTACTGCAGTTGACTGCTGTTCCAATACTAGCGACTTTTTGTTTTGTGTGTACGCGCTAGTGTAGCCGATCACCAATCAAAGGTAACCGCAGAACTGCCTCCCATCCTTGTCGGCATTACTTTTACCAATCTCAGCCTGTTTTACACCTAGATTACGCTCTAATTCAAGTCTTCCACCCTACAGTTCCAGGCATTAACTTTCTTTATTCTTTCACTTAAGTTTTTCGTTATAAACTTATACGCTACCAATTTTATACCTTTTACTAGTAGATCTAGATACGTGTTTTATATTTACTACTTTAGTAATATTCTAATTTACTAGGGTATCTCTATTATTTTACGTTACATGTTGACTGATTCATGTATATTTTAATACGAATAATTAGTTTGTTATTTTCTATAGACTTTTCTATGATATCGTTAGGTATAGTTTTAATTATGGTATTGATGGGGTTGTTTTTGCCATTAATTTACTTGAGCTTATCAATTTCTTGAGCTTTATATATTGCCTGTAATACCATTAGGTTTATTATTGAACTTTATTTTCGTTATTCGTTTCAATTGTAAAAGGTAGTTGTAATGGTTTCGGAAGTGGATATAAACAATTATAGGTATCGAAAGATATCATAACCATTTGATAATAATCCTTAATATATTATCAATTACTATGCCAATGTTAAATCTTTCCATTATGCCGTATACATTTCATATGAATACGTTTCGTATTTCGCGCTAATATTTGACGGATATTTAATTTACAAGGTTACTAGTAATTGTCAAACGTTAATCAGATTTATTTTTGTTAATGAATATGATAAAAAATCCGATTCAGGAAGTAAAGTTAGTGTTGATAGGCCTTCAGACGTTGCAACATTATCGATTCGGATTGTGGTTGAAGTAACAGTACTATTGCGTAGTTAAGTGGTGGATGGTTACTTCTAAGTTTGGCAAACTATTGTGCTGTCTGTATGTATGAACGTATTGTGGTATTCTAAGCTGTATTTTTAGGTAAAGACTAAGCTAAAAGATAGGAATCCACCAAATCATCATAACAACAAGTACTTATGAGAAGTATGACCCATGAGTAGGCAGTTTCGTGAGAAATTACGACTGCCTCGCAAGAAAGCATGAGTACGTAAGTGTTTCCCTCGGAGTACAACAAATACTGGGAGCCAAAAGAAAAAAAATGATGTCTTCATTATTTAATAGCAATAACCTTCCCAGAATTGTTCTTTTCAAACGTATTGTCCTTCTCAAAGATCTTAATCAAATTAGGGCAATTGAATTCTGATACCGGTTTCTATTCATCATCACAAGCCGTAAAACCTTTTCATTTAAAAAGATATTGAACCTAATCTCCTTTACGACGGTATCGATCCACCCGTTTAGCCAGTATATGTTTCACTTTCCAATTTTTAACATTTGATACGTCGTCCTCGTATTTAACTAGCTTAGGCAGTGATGTAATTTTGTTAGATAGATTTTTCAGAGGGTTGCGACAAGGTAATAAATAAGTTATATTAATAATTGGGTAAACAAATAAGTTTAGTGAAAAGTCTAAAGTGAAATCTCAATCGTTGGTTTTTTGCTAATGGCGTATAGTTTCATACACAGTAATGTCAACTTTCCCTATTTGTGGAGAGATTTATAGGCTTTTCCCAATTTAAGCTATACTTTGTCGCCTATAGCAAATTTATGCTAACAACGGTTTTGATTATTTTGTTTTTTGACTAAGTAACGATAATATTTATCGTTAATTGTACGTCGCGCTGTAAATATTCTTGTATAAACCTAAATTTTACCTATTTGCATGGAAGAATTTTTGTGATAATATTTCCTGGTATTATAAGTTTGAATCTAAACAAATACTCATAAGGATTAGCTTTCAAGGCATGCAAGTAAGTATTGCTAAGGTTTTATTATAAATCTGGTATAATATTAACTTGATATTATTTAGGATGTTCGGTCATAAAGTGGAATTAAGTCAGTTTAACTGTTTGATCTTTTTTTCTTTATTTGTTACTCTATGGATAATAAGTTATTATTATTATCAAAAGCGTTTGGAATTCTTTGTATAAGCTTCACTAAAAGGCTGATATAAATTTAACGTTTTTATCTAAGATAGTTTGTCGTGGATAATGCTAATTGTAAAACAAGAACTGTCGAATCGAAATAGTAGCATAATCTTTCATAATATAAGTTGTATGATTAAGAATACAGAGTATTTTTAGATTTTTTTTATGTGACAAGAATTTCGGTGTTAAAAGATTCATTTTCAGGTAATATCTAAGGTGTATTTCAGGATGTTATTATTGGTAATGCGACTACAAAATCCATATAAATTTCATATGTTAGTTCTTTAGGTGTTGAAATAAGTGTAAGATAGTCTAATAGTTTTTGGTTGTCGTTATGTAGTTTTACGCATGGTATATAGTCCTTATTATATTCTTTTATAAGCTTACTTTATTCAGCGAAAATATACGCCATTTAAGGTTGCTATTATTTTTGGGGGTTCAAATCGTGTTTTTATTATATGTCTCGGTAATAAGTTCATATATAATGGTTATAGAAATTATAAACTTTTCGTAATTATTTATCTCGCGGTTTTATGATAAGCTAGCAACCAATTGAAATAGTTAACTAAGTTTAAAAGCATGAAAATATATGTTTTCATTATTTTCATTACCTATAAGATTTAGTAGAAGTTTAAATTAAACTATATTTATGTAATAATTAATTTAAAAGCGACGTCGTATGTCACTATTTATTCACGCTTTAGAAAGGTGTATTGTAAGATAATTATTATTTACCGTTGGTAATTTCTTCAATATTTGATTCAATACTAGTATATTTATTTTTAAGAGTTTCGGTTTTAGTTGGAATACAGGTAATTGAAAGCGTTTGATATTAAATTAAGATGTTCGGACAAGTAAATTATATGTAAAAAGTATAAATTTAGTTAAATTTACATAATAATTATCCGTTGATTCATATCATCTTTAGATTTTATATTTAGTGAAGTTTGGTTTACAATGCCTCTTAGAGCTTTATGGTTGGTAAAAATAATAGTTATGAAAGAGTTATTAATTCATATTATTAGTAGGCGTTTATATACCTATATTTGATAAGCGACTTTAAATTTTAAAGGGTTATGATTAAGTTTAGTCTGAGTGAAGCGGCGACTTGAAAACAATACCGGCTTGATGACAGTAGTTTAAATTGTTTTTGTCACTAAAAATAGCCTTTTTGAGGTTAAAAAAATAACTTCGAATCTGCGTTCGAGGCTTTTTATTAATTTGAATAAAAATTTGGTGTATTGGATCTACTTGATATATATTAAGTTGTTTACATAGATAGGATTGTATTATTTTGAAAAAGAAATATTTAGGTGTAAGATAAACGAATGTACATTTCGTATAACGTAATTGTTTTTTATGATCGTTAATTTTAAGTAGGTTTTGGGTTTTTTCCTTACGTTAGTAGGTTTTATTGATTTTACAAAGTATATCGGATAATTGTACGTACTCAGTTATTATAAGCCGTAAATATCCAGTTACTTCCAAATATATATTGAATTTCTTTGATTTGTAATAAAATGAAAATTTCGGAAATTTAGTTTTTTTTATAGTAGTTAAAAGGCCAAAAACGTTTATGTAGAATATTAAAAGTTGAACTAATTAAAAGCTGATACAAGATTTTTTTGGTAATAAGGCGACACCTTTATTTACGAAAAGCTTAAAAACAGCTTTGAAATGTGCGAGGAATTCCTGAAAAGTATTAAAAAAGACGATAATATCGTCGATAGATGCTCAATAAAAAGGGCGAAATTCCTTTAATACTTGGTTTATAAAGTGTTGGGTACGAGACAATGAATTACAAAAGCCTATAAGTGTGATTTTACTTCTTTCGAATCCTCGATAACTGATAAAAGTAAACTGATTGCGGTAATTTGGATATATTAAAAGTTGAAACAAAAACTTGGTAACTTTTTTAATAATTTTTCATTTTTTTCCCGCAAATAACTTCATAACATCATTTTCAAAAGCAATTGATAAGCGTTTGAAATAGCTTATTTGTTAAGTAGTCGTAAGTTTACAATTATGATATTTTTGTTTACCTTTTGGATAGTTTTGTATATTACTAATATTGTCAATGTAAAAGGTGATATATTATTAGAAAATCCTATGCTTTTTTCATCATATCAAGTCTGAAACTATTAATCGAAAAGCTTTTCGTCGCGTTAAGACACAAGCTAAGGACAACGGTTTGGTTTAGCGTATTACCAACCATCGATAAGCAAAGTATTTTTTAATTGGTCCAAAGGAATCTCAATGGTACCTGTATCCTTTTAAACGGTAATATATCATTCGTAAATTCGTTATAATCGTATTAAGTAAGTTAGATTCGTTTCACTAATGTATATGCCTTGTGTTGTAGTTACAATTATCACATTTTAAGCGCCTTTATACCAAACGAAACATTGCAGTAACGTGGTTTATTGCGAACGAAATCCGTTGTCTTATTAGTAACTCCAGAAACTACAAATTCCTACATTAGGTATGCGATGGCATTTATAAAAAGGGTACTTGATTTAGTCTTACTTGATTTAGTCTTAATAAGCGTTTTACTAAGGGAAGAGATATTCGTAAACGTGGTAGCGATACGAAGAATTGGAGAATTTAATTCGAATTTAACGCTAATTATAGGTATGGTAGTAGATTTAACTAAAGCTTTAATAGGAGAAAAGAAGACTCAATAATTGTTAACAGTTATTTTCGTAGGTTTCATAACCATAAAAATAATATTACTAATACCTATAGCCTATATAAAGGCTTATAAGTCTCCCTTTCAATTTTCTTAAAATTAGGCTTTATCTTCGTATTTCGTGATGGTTTTTTAATGCGTATGTTTCGCGAGATACGTCATCTTAGCTGTGGGATTTTGAAATTGTATTATATAAGGAGTAGTCACGTACATCAAATTATTAAGGGCATATAGATATTAAGTGGCAAATATAAATGATTTGCTTTTAAAGAGGGCAATGTATTTAATAGCTATATGTATCGTTTATCTAGGTTGAATAATGATTTTAATATTGATGGTAACCTTGCGAATAATTAGTTTTGCGGCTATTTTGTATATTAAGAATGGAATTTCAAAGTAGCTGTTTTTAAAATGTATTATATTCCTAGACATTAGCATATTTATGCTACGAGGATTTATTTAGTGATTTGTTAATAAAGCACTTGTATATAAGCAATTGATAAGCTAAATTTTAGTTGTTCTTTGTAATAATATAGGAGTGCCGTTAGATTTCTTTTTAAAAACATAGAAAGTTTAATAAGATTTAGTGGTAAGGAGAATGGAAGGACCTATTATATTATTAATTATTTTACACTCACCTATAGTTACGTTAGTCGTGATATAATTAATGAAATTCATATTAAACTAGGATTTGGATACGAAGTCTTTACAGATATAGGTGTCGAGGTAAAGTATATAGTTTTTACCAACAGGGTTGGTATGTGTAGCAATTTATAAATAACAATAGCTATCTAGAACAAGTACCTCCTCCTTGTTAACAAACTTAGTTACAATAATATCGAGATTTTCCGTGTTATTTACGATATTATCTGGGCTAATAACTACTGGTTATATACGGTTCAACTATTGTATACATTTCTTTATATCCCTTGAAGAAAAGTCGTTTCTTCGGGAATAAACCTTGAAATATTTGATTAAGGTGTTCCACAAACTGTAATTTTTATTACAATATATGTAAGTGCGGCAATTTTAAAGCGTCATATTAGGCTCCATTATATAGCCCACTTTCCTGCCGGAATGATACAAACTTGTTTATAAGAATGTTTGTAAATAATCAGAATGGTCTTTCTGATCTAAATAGTTATTATTGCTTGCTTTAGACTTTACATTGTTGAGTTTATACTTGCGATTACGATTACAATAGACACGGTTTTTGTGAGGACGGTATTTATTACGTTCTCGCTTATTAAAACTACGTTTTCGCTTACATTTATCCCGACCATAGTTTCGGTCGGCATGCTCATGAGAGCGATAGTCGTAACGCTTGCAATTGTGTTCTTTTAAGGGGCGTGTCTCATATCTTTTGATATTGTTCTTGGATTTATAGGATTAGTATTTATCTTTACGAGGTTGTTACTTATCTTTGAGAAAATACCTAAAATTATATCTATCGTGAACATCTCTAAAGAGAGGCTGGTAATTGAGACATCAACGTATTATTACAGCAAATAACACAGTCTTTGACTTTTTAACTTTGGCTAAGTACTTTTTTATGGTGTATTCACAATTTAATAGAGGTAAATACTTTTAAATGCCCAAATCTAGAGTGGATTAGATATCACTTATAGCGCTATACTAATTGTTGTTATGGCGGTTTAGTATATACATACCCCTTACGTAGAGAATTTTTATTTGAACGTATTTACGTAGGTAATACTCTTTATCTAACAGGTTAAGTAACAAGAACTTAGCTTCTCTTAAATTTGTAGTATTTCGTCCAAGATTTATAGTAAAGCGGTCGACGAAAATATCCATAATATACACGAGGTTACAGCAAAATAATTTACAACGTTCGTAAAAAGTAACTTTAGTATTTCACTAATATGTTACAAATCCTTATAATAAGGTAGAAAATGTCTTTAGGATTCGACTTTCTAATATTGGAAAGACATCTGAAAAGTTGTCTAAACGTTGTTAAAAGCTTTATACGTTGATAAAAACTACATTCTTACCTATAATGATAATACTAATATTCAAAAGATTAGGATACTCGAGGTTAACCACTTTAATCTATTTACATTTTAGGCGGCGAGTACCGCAAACTACGTATTGAATAACTATCGTATTTGGAGTTCGAAAAGGTTCGCGGCGGGTTCGAAAACGAGAGCGACGGAAACGAAAATAACGGGAATGAGAGCGACAATAACGAGAGAGCTTACGATCGCGGCGGTTACAAGAGTGACAGCGGTGAGAAGGCTTACGCTTGCAGAGATCCCAAAAAGGTTCGCGATGGTGACAAAAAGGCTTACAACATTCAAGCTCCTTCCTTTCATAATGATGTGGACTACCCTTAAAATTATTTAACAAAGTTATGGATATGGGTTAAGATTAACGATAATAGCAACAAAAGGGTTTACGGTTACAAGAATAGCGGCTTTCGAGGACCAATTTATCTAAATGTCATATAATAGCATCGTATTCCGTAAATCTTACAGTATTACATGTCTTAAATTCACGGCGCCGGTTTGCCACGAGTTCCACGGCTTTAACATTGTTAGCGAGTGGACTAGCTATTAAAGATGTTTCTCCTAATGGGATAATAACTAAAGGTAAATCAATAGCGGCGAGCAGGTAACAAATAGATATAGGTAGGGTAAGGTTAATTGAAAAACAGGCTAAAGAAGTATAGAAACGCCAAGCTGTAAGCTAAGACTAAATAGGCAAAAGTATAAGTATAAGCGAAAGTGGGCTTTTATTAACATATTTAGTGTAAGTAAAGGGAAAGTGACAGTTGTTGGCTTTAGCGGAGTAGGTACAGGCTTTTTTTAGGTTTTTTTGTACGCGTCTATTATCGCGTTCAATGAGAGACTTGAAACTCGTTTAATATAATATCTAACGCTTGAAATTCTCGTTTATTTTGAAGTTAAGGTTGATAGCTTTTAAAATAAAAGCTTGCGATCATAGTATTAAATGTAAAAAAGAAAAATATTATTATTTAAGGTTAAAAGGTAAAGGAAAAGGAAGGTAGTGAGTTGTTATTTTGGTAGCAAAGATGTATGGTTACAGCTCCGCGCTAGTAACTTAGCTTAATTACTTTACAGCAATTATAATCGATTTGGTACTGAAAAATATATTAACTTATAGCAATCATTTGTTATGTTGTCTATATATGCGAACATATTATAGTATTCCGGACTATATTTTTAAGTAAATACTAAGCTAAAAGATAGGAATCCACTAGATCATGATAACAATAAGTACATATAATAAGTATGACTCATGAGTAGGCAGTCTTGTAAGAAATCACGACTGCCTCGTGAGAAAGTACGAGTACGTAAGTACCTCCCTTGGGATCATAACAATAAGTACTCATAAAAAGTATGACTCATGATACGACTGCCTCATGAGAAAGCATTAGTACGTAAGTACCCTCCTCGGGGTACAACATAAACTGCTAACCGTTTTATATACTATTTTGTATGGGCAATTATTTAGCCTGTCTCAAATTGAATTAAGAATTTTACTACAATTAACTTATAATAGTACAGTTAGCGTTAACTGTACTACACTTTAATATTATTTAAATACTAACAGCTTTTCGTTTTGTGGTGTTGGTATGTCTCATAGAAAAAGTTTTCAGTAACTCAAGTGTTTCCCTGTATCTTTCTCATTTCCATTTGTATAATCATTAAACTCTGTACCTCCTATAATCCAGAAAACAAGTGTTCTACCACATTTACACTCCATTCCCTAAATACCTATACAATTTAACCGCACCAGTCAACCTAATTCATTTTAATAACAGCTTCCGCCTCCAAGTAATCTTCTAATTTACTAATGTACCCCTGTTTTCTATCCTATATCCCATCACATAATACCTTACCAGGTGGCCTTTTTACTTATTCCACAAACCTTTTGAGAGATTAATTAAGTATACCCTTTATAATGACATTAACCGGGTAATCATTACCACTAATTTATCAGACTTTTTTAATTTCTTACTTTTGTAAGCTTCGTAAAAAGTCATTACGTCGATTATTAAACATTTCAATTAATTTATCACAGCTTATAAAGGCTCCCGAACAATATTTTTGAATTGGTACAAATAACGATCGAAATACGTAGAATATTTCATTACCTAATACTGATATTGTATGTTTTCTACATAAATATACTCATATAAAAATCGAATATTATATCATTAACTTCAAAACCAAATACGTATATTATAATCTTTTTACATTTAATAAAGATCCAGTAAATTAATCTCTAATAAAAGCGAACTATTTCACATATAATATATTCTTGTTAATAATTATTATAAAAACCACGGTAAATTATAATAAGTCGATGATATTAACAAAGAAGCCATCCGTAAGAAATATTTAATTAACCTTAGATGGCATATTAACAACCATCTAAATCTCTTGTCGCGAATAATTTATATACCAGTTAAATCGTTTCTTTATCGATCATAATCCTTATTAACCAGGTTTTAAATTGATGTTGTAATTAATAGGTTTTATGATATTTGAAGTTAATATTAGGTTGTAATAAAAATGTTACGAACACATTATTCTAAATAGTTTTATATCGTCACGGTGTAATTTTTATTAATTCAAGTTAGGCTCATTTATTCACGTTCCTAGTTAAAAAGTTAAGAAATGTAACGTCAATATCGTTCATATTCTATATACAGATTAACGATCCATTGAAGTGTCAATAACTTTCTTTAAATAAAATTACGATTTGTTTATATTTCCAGAACTTCTAGTTTTGAATTATACGTTATTTTGATAATATATAATCAATGATTAAAAGTAGAAAGGTATTGTCAATTTTTAAATCCACTATACCCAAGTCTTTTTCTCATGTAATCAGTAAATATGAATCATAAATTAGGGATTTTGTACTAATTGAAGACTTAAAATACAACTAGTAATTTAAAGAAAGAAATAACCGTTTTGACTAATTCGTAAAATGATTTAACGTATAGTATAATAATTTACAATGATTATTTGTTACGAATTTTTGAAACTGACTCTAGTAAGATAATCCTTTAAGAATTAGTCACTTATTATGTATATAATTAAGTAATATTGAGGCTATCAATAGTAAACTTCTTATTAATACTTACTATTCAACTTGTTATTAGTACAATTATTAGGTGCTAATTTATTTTTTTAAATCGTTATCGTTTATATGTAGATCTAGTTTTTGACTTTATTACTGTATCTCTAAACAATTAAACGTAAATTTTCGTATAAATCATCTGCAGTCTTAACTTTAACTTCGTGAATAATCCTCGTCTTCAAGATTGTAACGTAAGGGTTATAAAGATCAAATTTGCGTCCAAGTACAAATTATACAACGCTTAGTGTAAGGAATACATTCATTTTAATTGTATCGCTGTATTCAACAGGTTTACCTAAGGTTTTGATAATTTAATCATTTGTGTAGTTTGATTATCAAGTTTCGTTTATCCTCGTTTTCATTCTACTATAAATAGTTATATTAATACTTCCGAATATATATTTCTTTTCTTTATTCTTACTATTCTTCTTTTTCAGTAGTTGTTTGCACTTTCGTCACTCTATTAGCTTATAAATGATAGGGAAGAAGTGTTTTGTTAATTTATTCGTTTATTTTGAAAATATTAATCTCTGGTCATCTTTATATAATATTTAACTTGTGTTATACGAAATATAGTAGAATCGTTATTAATTTCAATTACTTTGGAGTTATCAATACTTAAAGTATTGAATAGGTCATTCCATTCATCTAATTCTCACTATACAATAACTTCGCTTTATAATATTGAAGTTAACATGTTACTCATTATAATATTATTTCTAGCATTCAAGGTGTTATTAATTTTGTGCCTAGTAAACTTCCTGTTTAGTTCCTTTAGAGCCTTTCTGTATACCTTAGCCATTTTATAAGTGATTCGTAATAGGGGAGATACACTTGTTAAACGATTATATACTAAAAAAACCAGTAGAGTTGGTACCAAAGCATCATGATACATAGTGTTATTCAAGCATTTTACCGCTACTTACAAGGGTATCTACTAATTCGTAGAACTTTTAGTCACCAACGTAAAGATCTCATACGCTTTGCAAAGTAAAGTGCATACTTTTTTTAACTCTTCCGTTAATTTGATAAAAAATTAACAGGTATTCATTTATATTCAATGGCTATTATCTGAACATTAACTTAAAATTTTACCGCCATAAAGTTGATATTATCGTCGGTAACAATAATGTTTAGTAACTTTAGATACTTCTTAACCAATAATATTCTTAATGACTTTAAATTATCTTTTGCAGGTAATAATTGAAAGTCAACTTCGTAAAGAAAGCTTATATAATTTACTATGTATAAAATAAGTTTGTCATTCAAATAGATAACGTGATATAAAATCTCATAATTAAACTCTTCGTCTTTTTTCAAAGTCAAATTAAACCTTTGAACGCCTTAAACATATGTTTAGCATTGGTAACAACCCTTTTTAAGAGTATTTAATGCGTAAGATTCCATATTTTAATATATTAAAAATTTAAAACCTTTATATAATATATTGGTGACGAGATAATCAAAGCAT
This sequence comes from Anisogramma anomala, assembly GCA_038502455.1. NCBI lineage: Eukaryota > Fungi > Ascomycota > Sordariomycetes > Diaporthales > Gnomoniaceae > Anisogramma > Anisogramma anomala. Next base: position 1,237,986 of record JASMMZ010000019.1, on the reverse strand, counting down.
TATTATAAAGAACTTGTACCAAACTCCTTGACGTTTTTCAACATTACCTTTAGCCTTTAAATGTAAAGTTATAAATATCTTCATTTTAGTGTAAAAAGGAACCTCTAGTTCTCTTTACCTAGCTTATTAACCTTAATAAATGATTTGACGACAAAACTCTTCTTCATTTTGAATCAAATAAATAATAGAACAAAAGATTTAAATATATAAAAGGTAATCAGTTTAATAACTATTTGTACAGTTGTTGATCATAATAATAATAGTTCCTTACCTAAACCGAAGCTAACTTTTACTTTACTGTAATATTACCAATTAGTCTTCGTAATAACACTACCTTTACATTACAAAGTAATATACTAATGTAGATATTATTATATATCTCTATAGTTAGTAAGCGGTCACGCTGTAGGGTGCACTCTTGAAGAGAGCATGATAACGTGTCACGATGTAGAATACATTCTTTCAGAGTGTATAATAGCGTATCACGTCACGGGAGAGACTTTGGCAGAGTCCATGGTAGAGTTCCACACTCTGGGTAAGAGCTTATAAGCTCTCACCTGAGATTTTCACTCTCCAGTTGCCTCTTCTCCTACTGAACTATCTATCATCAATACTTATAATACTATATTTTTCTTACGTTAACATATAAAAGACCTTATCGACAACTACTAATATCTTTTATTAAGTAATTTATTATCTCAATATCCCGTATAATTCCGTAAAACTTGTATATCGCATAGAAATAAAAAATATCAAAGATATGTAAAGGATTATAAGCTTAATCATTATAATGAAGGTAGATATTTTCACATGTTAAGCGGTATAAAAAGTCGTCATTAGTGAGTCTTTAAATCAATTTTCAAGTAATATATTGAAATAATGTAACTTGAAGAAAAAAAGTGTCAACTATGGTAAAATTCTTAAAAGAAGCACCATTGAAGGTAATTAAGTCGGTTATACTAATAATGGTTTATATTAACTATATGAATTTGGTTTTATCATTGAAAAGTTTAATTATTTTCATACGTAGAATCGCTGAGTCGATAGTTACCTTTAAAATATTAGATATTAAAATCGTTTATGATACTAATTCAAAGAAATTAATTTAAATTATTCATAGTAATTCTAAGTTATCGGGACCAATTATTAAGTTATTGAAATGGAATTGGTGTCAAATTATTATAGATGGCGGGAATATACTGAATTCGAGACTAATATCAAAAGAGTTAGATATATGAATTTTTTTATCTGTAAAAATATTTAATATAAGGCGAATGATAAGACAGGATATAATATTGACTAACGTGTATATCAATGAGACAATTTTCTACTAATATATTTTAAGAGACTTTATAAGTGGTTATATGATAATTGAAAACCTTTTAAGATAAGTGGGGAGGAAATTGAAATATTATTCTGTATATTTCTGTATCCAATATTGTCGGTAAGATCTCTTTCAAGTTAACATAAGAAGAAAAAGATAGTATTCAAGTATTGATGATAGATAGATAATTATAGAAGTAGAAGACGCATCCGGAGAGTGCACCACTCAGGTATATAAGCTCTCACCCGAAGTGTGGCACTCTACCATACACTCTATCAAAGTTCTTCCTGGGGCGTGATACGCTGTCATGCACTCTGAAAGAATGTATATTACAGCATGACACGTTATCGTGTACTCGGCAAAAGTGTATCTTGTAGTATAGAACGTTATCGTGCACTATATAAGAGTACACTTTGTAGCATAAACCTTTACTAACTATAAGGAAATATAATTATATCCACAAATATAAGATTTTATTAAGGCGTGAATTTCGCGTTAAACACATTATTTATATAAATGGAGATAATTTATCTTACGCGTTAAGAGAGGCTTACGATTGTTATAAGTATTTTTTCAGCAGCTTTGACTACTTATCAATTAAAGGAAATATTATAATAACTAATACTGTCGGTAAAGTCTCTGTGCGTCAACGTAGGAAGAAAGTATTAAGAATAGAAACATTGGTAATATTGATAATAGATAAGTAAGAGTGAAAAGAGGGATCTGAAGAGTGTACACCTCAGGTGAGAACTTAAAAGCTCTTACCCAGAGCGTAGCACTCTACTATATACTTTGCTAACATCTTTCCTGAGGTGTGTCACGTCATTATACACTTTGCAAAATTATTTTTTGCAGCTTGGTACGCTATTATACACTCCTCGAACGTAGTTTTCTACGCTTCCTTACTATGTTGATATTTGATAATATTTACACGGGTAATTTTATTTCTTATTTATTAGGGAGCTTTGTATACATAATTGAGTAATAATAATGTAATTTCTTTAAGTCTTTAATTAGTTGTTTGATAGTAATATTGGTATAGGTTTTGAAGGGTTGTTCGGAAAGGTTAGTAATTCCTGTAGAAGTATAATTGGAGAGGTTTGATTATCGATATTACGTATTTTGAAGTTATTATAAAAAGATATATTGTTATTGGTTTAAGTAAAACCTTTTCTTTTTTTAACGACGTACCTTTACCTTTAAGGTAAGCCTCTAATTAGCTGTTCGATGTTTACACGTGTAAACTACACGTTGACAATTATCTATTCAATATTTTTGTATAAACTAATCATTTGATGAAAGTTATATTCTTTTTTTTTTTCAAATGAATCCGGCGTAAAAATAGGTCGGAAAGGCGCTGTTTAGCGTATCAACGGCGCTATGACGAGGTTACCATAGTCTCCGCATACTGCGCTATCGCCAACACCAGTATTATTCCTAGCAATACCACTATATCTCTAATTTTCGACTTTATTTTCCGCTCGCCCGCCGCTGTCGCAATTGTTACTTACTCCTTTCCTCCTCTTTTTTCTCTGTCCTCTCTTTTTTCCTAACCACCTAAAGATAAAATTGGAGGTTTCATAATCTTATAAACTTTAATTTTTCGTTACAGGTAAAAACCTTATTTTTACCCGTAACTTCGCACCGCTATTGTAAGCGTAGTATCGCCAAGCTATATCGCGGTATATAATAATAATCACTTTAAATCGTTAGATATTAATATTCGTTAAACGAGGTCGATATAAAAAAGCGAATTCGTTATTTAAAAGCGTGGTTTGTAAAGGTACGTCGCGAAGTCTTCTTTAGCATATAAAACGTTAAAAGAACATATTTGTATTTGTAACCTCGACCCATTAATAGATATATTTAAGGTAATATACGTTACTTCTGCCTCGCGAATAAATTCGTCAACGAATGCCATTTAAACGGGAGTTTATTATCCCGTTGTTACCGTTTCGAACGGAGTGATAATAGGTATGCCCTTATTTTGATAATGTTAAAATTATGAACCGAGGTCTTATTACGCGCCAGCCATTATTACGATAAATTACCCAATTTCTTACTATGTAACACCGGGTTTGACAATTTATAATGTAAATATTTAATATTTCGGTCGGGTTTTTTTTTAATAATAACTATTTTTTAAAAAACTTAAAATAAAGCCGAGGCTAATATTTTGTTAAACGTTAACCGACAGCTAGTAGAAATGACAACCATTATTACCTCCTATCAGGAGGGCCTATATATATACTACATAGGTAAATTCGACGATATTATTGCCTGTTATCGTAAAGAAAGCGAATCCATTTTTCACCTCTTACCCAAAAGTATATAACCTAAGGAGCGGGAAGCGAACAGCCTTTTTCGTAGCGATGTCGTCGATAGCGACGTCGACGTTGGCGGTAACTTTAATGGCGACAACGACGACGGCGAAGATAAAGGCGACGAGGACAAGGATGACGAGGATGATGTAGGCCCTGCCTCCCCTTTTTTTTCGGTAACCAATAACTGATACCTGTTATATTTACCGGCTTTATCCAGTCTTAATATCAACATCTCTATAAAAATAAAATCACATTTATGAGATTCTAAGCGTGAATGATAAACCATAAATGTAAAAGGTTATAATATATTAGTAACGCAATGAATAGCAAATATAAAAATTGAAAATGTATTACTATAATGAGGAATGACGAATGTAAAAAGTGATAATATATTATCAAAGATCTAAATAGAAATTATAAAGGGTAATGATATGTTATAAAATCAGTAAAAAGTTTATTTGAAGGAGAAGTAAAAAATGTTAGGCTTAAAATATAAAAACAAGCAAAAAAATGTACATTTATTTGTTTGTGGTAAAGTTTCAAAACCTTTTTAATAACGTTAAATAATAGATTATCTGTAAATTTAAGCGCTTTTGGTATCCTATTTAGGGCGCCTTTGTTTATTATATCTGTTAAGTTTGATTTCCTGTTGATTCATTTCGTTTTTTTTAATTTCGCGGCGCTCGTACGATTCGTTCAAAGCTATGATATTGATTCTAAAGCGTTATTTGTTAGTATTGCCAAGCTTAATAAGATACTGGCAAAGAGAAAAAGAGTCATTATAAATTCCCAATAGTAAGGGTTTTAAACCAAGGCTCGTAATAAGTATTGAAACCGTTATGGTTATAGTAATACCAAAGTCTAATTTTTAACTATACCATAGATTTTGGAGGCAAAAACGCTTTATATAACCCGTTTGTATTTGGTTAACCATAAATGAAATATATTACTATATAACGTAAGCCAATTTCAATCTAGTGTTTAGTTATCAATAACAAGTATAAATCTTTTTTACGAATTATAATTGCTATTATTCTTGAAGGGCTTATTAGTAAAAATAAAAAACCTTGTTATGCGTATATCAAGTAGTATAAAACGAAAGCCGTACTTTGGAATCCAGATTTACTACCCTAAACACTTCTTCAATGCCTTAAATATATTATTCTATGAATTTATCTAATATTTCACAATTACAGAAAGGTTAAACACCGTTTCAGATTATACGAGTGATATAACCTAAACTCCTCATATACGCTAATATTTGTATTCGTTAACCCTCTTTACGATGGTCAAATTAATAACGGAAACTTTATTTAATTTCCCCTATTATACAAGCTTTAAGATATCTTTCGAAAACGCGATCGTTGTATCATTCAAGTCAATTAGGGAGTCTTCCGCTGGGCAAACTTTCGGCTTAGCTTTTCAGTTAATCTTTTAAAGCTTCCTTTCTTCCGCCGTGGAAAACGAAGGATTATAAAATATAAAAGTATCATTTTTCAGTATTGTAATAAGCTCAAAGAGTTTTAAACGCGGTATTAAAAGCAGTAAGTAAAGGTAGAAAGATAAGTTGACCATTTCGAGTCGCTTCTTAAAATGGCTTTAATGTTGGTAGACCTTAGACGTTGCAACGTTGTCGATTCGAATTGTGGTCGAAGTAATAGTAGTATTTCAGTAGTCAGATAGTGGATGTATTGTTTTAGGTTTGGCAGATAGCTAGCCAGTTTACATTGTAAATTGTATAGCCAATTGCTTGGCTCGTGCCCTATAGTGAAGTGCAGCGTACTGCACCTGATTTACATCCAATACGGTAAGTCCGCACAAAGTAATATACTTGCAGTACGGCTAACTTTACTTACAGTAAAGTTAACCTACTGCATTGCATGCAATACTATTTTAATACTGGCGGCTTTTTGTTTTGTGCCTGCACGCCAACGTAATTTGCTATTAATTGGTGGGAACTTTTGAAATCCCTCCTCGGTCCACAAGTCAGACCCCTATCAATTCCGATAAATCTGTACTAAAAACAACCATAATTACGGCCCTTTGTGGCTCTTTTGCTCCATCTTTTCGAGGCCTCCATTCCTCAAATCCTGTGTACAAATCTTTCGTTGAAGACCTACGTAAATCATGTATGCTATCATTTTTATACCTTTTGCTAGTAGCTTAAACTACTACCATCGCCATTATTGCCCTGGCGGTATTTTAATTTGCCAGCCTGTTCCTCCACGTTATGTGTCTAGCGGTCTACGTATCTCTGAATTTGTATAGTTAACGTATTGCTATTCACAAACCTTTCCAGAGCGCCATTGGGCGTAGCCTTAGTTATGGCATCGGTAGAGTTATCTTTTCCGTTAATTTACTGGAACCTATCCATTTCCCGGGTTGCGTATACCTCCCTTAACGTTATCACGTCTATTATTAGGCGTTTCTCATTAGTCGTACCTAGTTTTTATAGGCATTCGTAAAGGCTTCGGGAGTCGGTATATACCACTATAGGTATCAGTAATAATTCCAGTTATTTAGTGATAATCTTTAGTATGCCGTCGGTTACCATACCGATATTAAAGCCTGTTATTATACTAAAAACCTTTAAAGCCAGTACAATTCGAGTTACGCGTTTACATTTGATAGATGCTTATTGTATAAGGTTTCCGGTAATCGAGAATTTCCCTTTAGACTTATCTTTATCAACGAGTATTATTAGAAAGCCGATTTACAATATTAGGTTAATATTATTAGCAAATAACCTGTTTTCGAAGATCATTAGCTTCGTTTTCGTTAGATTTACAAAAACCATATTAATGCCTTTTTTACGTAATTTATTTGTCACCAAATCCGTTTATTTAATTTGTTAAAGTCTTCGTTTTCGGGGTATTATATTTTTACCGTAATGGAAAGGTCGTACGATGCCTTAGGTTGAAATAATATAGCGATGTAGGACGTATGAGCTCTTTACTCCAGATATCTTTATACTTTTGCCTCGTCGGCTTTATCGATAATCGTCAGGCTCGTGGCTTGCCCCTTTTGGCATAAGTCAATGTAAATACCGCTTTTTATCTTAATACTATAGATACGTAATAACGATTTGTTAAAGTTAAGTTGTATATCTTTATCTAAAGTTTTAACTAGTTTATACTTTTAAAGGCCTGATGTTTTGATAATACGTTATTTCGCCGCCATAAACTCAATATGGCCAAGAAAGAGGATATTGTTAGTTTATATACTTACGATACCAAGGTCTTTACTCTTTGTGATTAACAAATACGGGTTAAATATGAAAGTCTTTATACCTAGTTTGTTTTTAAAATGTGATTAATACGTTAGAAACTAGTGGTCGCCTGCCTCAGCTCGTCCGTATAAAGGCTTAATACAACGTATTACCGTGCCGGCTGAAAACTTTTCCCTTAGTTTTTTTAACTGTTTTAACAATACAATCCACTGGAAACCGGTGGTAAACTACGTGTAAGTTTGCATGATATCCCGGCCATTAAGTGTGAATTGACCTTTTATACTAGTAATAAAACTAGTAGTAATAACAACGATAAAATGTTGGCCGATTTTTTCCATTATAGGCGATTAAGGATTTATTTATTACCGTATTCTTAAACGATTAGCTGTGACTTTTCGTACGGCTGTTCCGTGGTTTTGCCTTAAACCTCGTTAATTATCCTTAACTTAAATACAATAAAGTTTTAGCCTTTAAATTATATTAACAATACAAATTGTATAACCTCACGTAATAGGAGGCTATTAATTTCCACTTAATTACATTCCTTAACGGGATTGCCTGGTGTGTTAATAATGCATTCGACACATGATTTAGGGGTAAGTTTTCTATTAAACCTCAGTTTTCGAAATACCTACACCGTTTTTATATACACTATTAAGCTAATAGTCCCTATTGTTATCTTTCTTTTCAGTGTATATTATTTTTGGGAAGTAGTCGTCTACGCCATTGATATTTTATTAACTTATTAATAATCGGTTCGGGAGGGTTGCGTTGATTAATTTGTTCTGCTTGAGGGTTATCGGCGTCAGGATCTTTATTAAACTTAAGGTGCCTAAAGGGTTTTCGATACGGTTTAACCTGTGTAACTCGAAAAGTCACAAAGCTGTTAACAGTTTTAACCATTACGTTTAAGTTAATAATACTTAAAATCTTATACAGCCTATCCTATTTTCTTTACTCGCTTTACATAAGGACTTTACTTTAAAAGGGAAGTAAAAGTACGTTTATTGTTAAAAGTCTGTTTTTGGTATTAAGGTTATTATTGACCTGGCGGTATACCGATTCCTTCTTCAATTTCTCCAGGGCTTTGCTATATAGCATATTACGTTTTTATATACTTGATGAGGGTAACGACTTAGCTATTATATGCGAGTAAGCCCCAAATACCAGTAAAGTTGTTATAAGTCCGTTAGGACTAATAGTATTGTTAAAAACTTTTACCGCTATTTAAATCCGTACCTTCTGGTTTTTAAAACTTTCGATTCCCAATATAAAGATATCGTAGGCCTTTAGTAAAAGGGCCTATGCCTTTTTGACCTTACCAATACCTTAATAAACTTTTACAATAACTTATTTGTATTGAATCCTTATTGACTTTATATTGGTTTAAAACTTTATCGTAACACAGTTGGTATCGGTATCGTAAATTAGCATATTTGGTAGGCTTAGGTACGTATTAATTTACCAAATACGTAATAATTCCCATATATTTTTCGCCGTAATGGTTTTAAGGAATTTAGAGTCGTAAAAAACCGTAGTGGGGTTCATAACGTATAATACTAACTTATCGTTTAGGTAAAACATGTTTACAAAAACTTTCGAATTAACGTTTTATTTTTCTTTCAATGTAAATTTAAACTTCAAGGGAACTTGTAAGTGTGTTTCATAATAGTGGTAAGATGCTTAACTGCCTTTAGTACTAGCAAATCCATATTTCGTGGTTAATTACCACTAAAACCTTATAAAGTTTGTTAGTCATCGGTTGGCTAAACCTACGATATAGTTAACAAAGTTTTACCTTTGTCAGGTTTAACACCACTGCCTTTAGTCTTTGAAAATCAAACTAAAAATACCTTGATTTAATGTCAAGTGAAAACCTTGTGCCGGCCTTAACATATATTAGCTTATTAGTTATAAAGTTAACGTCAAAGCCGAGGGTTTTTTATATTTTTCAAGTAAAGGAAGAAAGGAGTAGGGTAATTTAGGATGTGGAAAATAATAGGGTTAATAACAGTCTTAACCGTCGTCGATACTAGGAAAGATTTTTTTTCCAGGGCTAAAGCTAACTTTGGCTTTATTAGCATTTGCGTAGTTAAGTTTCGTAGCGGTATTAGTATTCCTTTGTAACACGATGTATTACGAATAACCTCCTATTAAGTACCGTGCTACCTCCACGTCCAGTATAATCCCTTAAAAATCTTATTTCGCATATAGGTATTAAATGGTAAAAAAGTATGTAGGGTTATGATTTTTATCGTCATAGTGTCGGTAGGGGTCTTTACCTATAAAGCGGTATAGGAAGGCGTGTTAAGCTAGTTATTGCGTTGCTTCCGAGTTAGTACCGGTATTAATGCTAGTATCTTTGTATCAGCCGATAACCTTCGTCTTATTTTCCTTTTTTTAACTTTACTTCCTTTCAATTGCGTAACTTCTTTTATATAGTTCTATTTAAAAGTAGAGGAGTAGTTCGTGTGGTATATTACCTGCTTTGCGTTACGCTCGGCGATAGTATGACGTATTAACTAGCAGCCTTTTTTTCCGTAAATCCAATATTTCTTAACGTTTAAGTTGAATTTGCTTAGCCGACTTGAAAACCTTAAAGAAGAGGAATACCTTCCTTCGTGGGTATAGGTTTGGGCCTTCAGTTAACTGTATTGATCAGGCCTTTCGTATCGTCGATTAAGGTAGTACGAATAGGAAGGGGTTTTTTTTTCGTCACTAAATTTCGGAGCTTAAGGGTATATATTAGTCGAGCCGGAGATTCGAGCAGATACAGTCGCTAACGAAGAACGTAATTAACTCAAAAACCTTTTACATGTGGTATGAGGGTATTATAAAGCATATTCAAACTTTTTGTAACCTGTTACTATTTGTCAAACCTGTTGGTGTAAGGTGCCTTCGCCAGCTTTTACGTTTCTTATTACTTATTGACAAAATATTAGCCTGTTAAGCATCTGATTTAAAAGGTTTATTTTGATTTCCGACATTTTTTATAATTTACTATGTAAGACTACTTAATAATAGTTTAATTTGTATAGTATTGTGTAATATTGATATCGTATTTGAAGTAACCCTTTATGCTATCATAGATTTTGCGGAAAGATGAACAATTTGTCAGGTACCGGAGGTAGTAGTCTTCGTCTTAGCCGGTAAGGATATTAGAAATAACAAGTGAAAACCTGGTAATTGAACTTTTATTTGATAGAAGATATGAAAAAATGGTCGTAACTTGATATCGAAGAGGTTATACGGCTTATATTTATACTTTTCTTTTCTTTCCAAAATTTTAACAAACGTAGTAATTATCGTATAGTCTATATCCTTTATAGGGACATGTCAAGGGGGAAGGGTAATGTATTAGTCATAGGTACCTTTTTTACTTGGCTGGGGAAAAGGTCGAGGTTGTTGTTAATATTAATAGGTAAGATAGTTATCTTTAGCCGAGTTTAGGGGGAGAAAAACTAGTGGTTGTGTTTATAGTGGGCTCGCATATAAAGCCGGTCCTTTTTTAATTTGGCTGCTGGAACTGATCGTGTTGAAGAGCTTAGGGAAAGTGGGCCTGATGGTTTTCATCGTGTAAGACTTGGCGATAGTCCTCGTGGTGTTAAGGGGCTCGACAAGGTTCCTATTTAATTAACTAGTAGATTTAAAAACTTTCCTTACGCTTACTTATTGAAGTTTTAGTAGGTCTTTTAAAACGTGTGTATGAGCATTAAGGGTTACTGTCGCTAGTAACCTCTTTTCTATTGACTTAGGTTTATTAACGGTCTTTATCCGTGGCTTATTCGTAGATTAAAATGGTTATATTGCTTTCATTCCCTTTTTTCGCATTAAGTTAGACGTTTCGAGTAAATAAATCAATCTTTAACTTTGTCATTATTTGCCTTTTCGTCTTTTTTCACATGTTTAGGCTTTAGTTGTGGAACCAGTCTTAAAATATTTAGATGGCTATAGGTTTATAGCCGACTTTGTCAGAGTTTTCGTCGAGAATAAAGCAGCCGATTACGTTGGCTAGGTGTTTTGGAGTAGAGTCTTTAGTGGTATTAGTAAACCAGAGCTTTTCGTCGTAGTTTTTCGTAAAGACGATGCTGAGATCCTTAATTGCCCTTTTTCGTTCGGAGTCGTTAATGGTGTTAATTCCGGCGTGTTTTGAAGCCATCGTGACGTTTTGGTTGGTATAAGATTTAGTGGTTAACTTGGTGATCTGGAGGCGTGTAGACTTGACGTTTTAACGTGGAATCGCGCGACGTGGCTTTTTTTTGGCGCGATTTGGTACTCGGAGTAGCGAACCTAACGGTTAAAGTAATGTAGGGAAGGAAAAAAGTAAATTAAAGGCAAATTTTGGGTGTAGGTGGTGCGGTCGAAGGTCGTTGTTAGTGGTAAAGGTTGTTTGTTGTAGGCTATGAGATTTAGTCGTTTTTATTACGGTTTGTAGTAGTAGTACCTGTAGTAGTAGCCGCAATAGTATTAACTTAACCCTTTGCTAACTTGCTGGCTTGGTGATCTTTAAGACTTTTAGCGGTCAATCTCAACGCTTTTCAAAAATGATTAATAAAGATTTCTTGGTGTTTTTAAGTAGCGATACCGTCTCTTACCTATATATTTCCGCGAAAAAACCATACAGCCTATATTTTTTCCCTACTTGCTGCCACAAACAACTGTATAGCGTATAGGGTTCTTTCGTAAGAACCTTTCTTTTACCTTGCCTAAAAAGGACAAATCGTAACCAGAAATTAGCTTTCTTTTTCTACTTAGCCAATCTGTGCTTAATCTAATAAGCATTGATCAGTATTGGTAGGCCTTAAAAGTTGCAACATTGTCGATTCGAATCGTAGTCTAAGTAACAGTAGTATTGCAGTAGTCAGATGGTGGATATATTGTTCTAGGTTTGGTAGACCGCTAGCCAGTCTGCATTGTAAATTGTATGACCAATTGCTTGGCTCGTTCCCTAGAGCGAAGTGCAGCGTACTGCACCCGACTTACACCCAATGCGGTAAGTCCGCACAAAGCATTACACTTGCAGTACGGTTAACATTACTTACAGTAAAGTTGACCTACTACACTGCATGCAATAATTTTCCAACATTTAATAAGTATATAACCAATATATACTAACCTTAACGAAATGATGATGTGATTTGAGGATATGTAGGATCGTTCCTGGTTAATGGTGTTTCCAGAGCTTCATAGGTATATGAGCGTAAATACGTCGTTTGAAATGTTTTTCTAATTATATATAAGTTTACGTAGTATTCTGAAGCGTAAGACTAAGGTTATAGGAAATACGTAAAGAGGTAATAAAAGTTAAAATTAAATGGTGGCTCGTTTGTTACAGGGAAGGCGATAAGGTTATACTTTTTTCTCCTGATATTATCGTACCTTTTCATTATGAAACAACCATTCTTATAAAGCTTTCCGGTTTAATCTTTCATATCGTAGATTAATCAAGTGGGGAAAATCTTATGGTCACCGTAAATTATCATATCAAACCTCTTCAAACATAAAACTCCCTATTTAATCAATACGGATATTTTTCATAGGTTGACTCTTTAAAAGGGCTACCCAGGGTTATAATAACGCCCTTATGACTGAGTTTTATATTTTCCTTACGGTTAGCTGTTTCCTTTTAGATAATAAAATAGTTTAAGAGAAAGGTTTTAAACTGCCTTTTGTTTTCAAATTCAATAAACGCTTTCGTCAACATTATAACGGTTTCGTTGGCATAGGGTGTTCGTTTTAATAAAGTGGCGAAAATTGTGAAGGGGTATTCGAAGGGTATATATTGGAATAGCAGTCAAATGTATTACAGGGAAGTCAACTATACTTACAGTTAGTTGATTGTACTGACTACAAATTGACTGCAGTTTGTGGGATTGACTGCAAGTCTAGTGCAGTAGGTGCCCACTTCCAAGTGGGGCACAGGCCAAAGCAATTGACTATACAAATTAATATGCAGACCGGCTAGCAGTCTGTCAAACTTAGAACTCACCACTCAACCAATTTTAATACAATACTAGTTACTTTGACCACAGTGATTCTAATCGACTATATTGAAACGATAAAGGCCTACCAACACTAATCAGTACTTATTAAGTTAATCTTAGATAAGCTAGGTAGAATAAGAAGCTACTTCCCAGTTATTACGCTTTGTTTCGATAAGGTAGAGGAAAGGTTTTTGCGAAGAGCCTCTATACGCTATGCAGTTGTTTGCGGCAGTAAGTAGGAAAAATTTATAGGTTATGAAGCTTTTTACAGTAGTTTATAATAAGCGATGGTATCGTTATCGAAAACACAAAAAAACTTGATATATTAGTTTTAAAAGAAAGCATTGAGATTGACCGCTTGAAAGTCTTCAAGATTATCAAGTCTTCAAGTGAGTAAACGGTAAAATTAGTACTATTATGGTTCTTATTACTATTACAGGTACCACTACTGTAAACATGAAAGTAAAAACGATCAAGATTTACTATTTTTTCAAAAAAAAAAATACCAATTTTAACGGCAAACTTACGACTTAACTTCCCTTTACACCATTCTCTACCCTAACCCTCTTTAAAGATTCCCTATGATAGCTTTGGGTAACGTTAAGAATGATCTTATCACCAATTGTACCCAAAAGCAAAAAATTAAAAACTTAGGATTTCTATTCGTTAGGCATTTCGATAACAACCTTTGATAAATAAACGCTGATAAAGACTTCACCACCAAATACTTAACTAATTATATTGGTTACTTCATCCTCGATTTTGACCTTACCGGATGTAATATTGGATGTATCGCCTTTAATAACTTTTACGAATGGTTTAACGAATAGACTTTGAATATGTGAAAGGCTATATACAGATAAGCAAAAACCAAGCTAAAGACTGAATTGTCTAATAGAGGATTCAACCGGCTTGTAAAGACAGGGAAAGATTGAAATCTTGCTAATCTATTGTATAAATGCGTAATAGATAAAGATCTTTAATGAATTTATGAAAAAGACAAGTGTATTCTTGGCGATGGTATATCTTAACGTCCCTATTCGCGTTCGTAAGACTATGCTAAAGATTAAATAAGTTTCTCTGGCCCTTTTGCCTAAAACCCTTAATAAGCCAGTACTACTAGTCGTGAAAAATCAATTAACTTATATACGATAAACCATTAAGTTTACCAGTTAATTAAACAAGAACCTTAAAGTACCCTTCAACACCAAAAGTAGTATTACTAAATACACGAAAACCCTTAATTCCTTTTCCTTCAAGCCCTTTAATACGCCTAATTTCAATAGGAAAATTAAGAAAGAAAAACGGTTTTACGCGCGAGTTTATTATGTATACGATTATTGGTTTTTTCCCCTTAAACTCAGCTAAAAGTAATTATCTTGCCTATCCTACCCCCTAATGCCTTTTTTCAACACCGTTCGAAGTATATAAAGGGTTTTTAGGACCATTATATTACCCTCCCCCCTTGACATATCTCTATAGTTGATATTGATTACGCGGTAATAACTACATTCGTTAAAATCTGGGGAGGAAAAAAGACGTATGACAGTAAGCTGTATAACCTCTTTGACATTAAATTACGCACGTTTTTCAACATTTATCGTTAAATAAGGGTTTAATTGCTAGGTCATCACTCGTTGTTTTCTAGTATTCTTACCAACTAAGCCGAGCACTATTACCTTCGATACTTTACTAATTTTTTTTTTCTGAAAGATTTAATATAGTTTTAAAGATTACTTAGAACACGATATTAACCTTTCCTAATACTAAATCTTTTTTAATATTATTAAGTGGTTTTATATATTAGATTATGAAAAAGAGTTGGAAAGTAAGACGGATTTTTTCAATTCAATATTAAATAGATGTATGTTCTATTAATAAATAATATGAAATTGGGAATACGGCAAAAATACGTTACGTTAGTAATTTCGATAGGCCGTTATAGGTTACCAAAATTTCAAATACGCCTTGTAATATCCTGACGTCACTTATAAATCTTTTTTTCTATAGTTCCGATCTTCTTCTATGATTGTAATGGTATGAGTACTAAGTTCGACTAGTATATTCTTCTAAATTTCAAAGATTAACGACGATAAAGAAAACCCCTTTTACGTGTATTCTATTAGTCGTAAATAGAGTATACCGGACTGATATGGCTAACGGAAAACCTAGTCCTAGTAACGTAATTACTAAGTTACGTAAGTAAAAAGATACTCTTTTTAATAAAAATCTTTAAATTAACTAAACAAATTTACTTTGAATATTACAAGATGTTGGATTTACGTCAAATAAGGCTATTGGTTAATACTCTACATTATTGTCGAACGTTAATTAAAGTAGGTGATGTATTATATGTAATTTACTTTCACATTTGATTGAGATTACGCTTTACACGTCGTAAACTTTAAAAGTAAAAAGATTAAGGATAAAAAAATAAGCTTAAGGCTATCGGTTAATACGAGGATATTAATACCACTCCAAAAGTAATATAATAACTCTTTAATTACATTTTTTATACTAAGGAATAAGTAAAAACCCTTAAAACCGATATAACTATATAGGTTTTAACTTTACGTACATATTTACCATTTGCGGCCGTTAAGCAAAGTAGGTTTTTTAAGGTATTATGTTAGATATTGTGGTAACATGGTATTTAACAACAGTTTATTCGTAATACGTCGCATTATGAGGGGATACCTTTGGTTTTACCTTTAAATGTTTAAGGTATTAATATTGAACTTATTAGAGTTTGAACTTCGTTAATTATATCGTCAGTTTAATTACTCGGCGACTGATAAATTGTATACGATTTCAAAAGCGGTTGGTTACAAAAATGTGGACTTGTTAGTTCTGAAGGTAATTAAATGACTTTACCATTTTTGCTAAATAAAAATCTAAATCCTCTTAAGGTTTAATTTTATACTAAAGAAAAACTACGACTTTAATTTTAAGGTTTTCGTAGACGTGTTTCATTTTCGATAGTTAGTTCATAATCTACGTTATTAACTTCGCCATAGCGTTTTACAACATCATATTTCTTCAAACCATAACAACGAACTAAATATTAAAGGTATTACGTATTTTGTAAATTAATACGTATTTCGGACCCTTAGATATATTAGTTTACGATACTAGTATTAACTTTATCGTAATAAAACTCTAAATTGAAACTAAGTCGATGGAGACTTAGTATTAATAGGTTTTTGTTAGGGTCCACTAGGGTATTGGTAATGTCGACAGGGTTTACGTATTTTTTCGGAAGGCTTACTATATTTAACCGTATAAATTAAAATTTTTACGAATTAAAAAACACAGCTCTAAATAACTTTAAAGGGTTTAAACTATATTATTAACCTTAACAGCCTTGTACCGACCTTGTTAGGATTTGTAGACTACTTAGGTATAACAACTAAATCGTTGCTATCGTTAAATACCTATAAGTGTGATTTAGTATATAGTAAAGCCTTAAGTAATTGAGGAAGGAATCGGTATGCAGCCAAATCAATAATACCCTTAATATCAATCATAGATTGTCGATAACAGATGTTTTATCCCTGTCTTTATAAAACAAAGTCTCTACCTAACGAAAACTAGGTAAACAAGATGGATTTTACAAGATATTAACTATTGTTACCCTAAACGTGGTAACTGAAACCGTTAACAGCTCTATTATTTTCCGAACTACATATGTTAACCCGTATAAGAAAACCATTCAATCTAATAAAGATCACTACATGAAAGACATTACATTCGAATGTATTATCTAATATAATCCTTTCTAATCGATTATTAATAAGCTGATGAAATGTCGAGGATGTGGAAAACTATAGAAGAGGAGGATATATATTTAAAAAGAGGATGATAAGAAGCATTACAAGCTCAGGAGGGTATACATAATTGTGTAGTTGTTTTTAAAAGAGCAGAATAACAGATAACCCACACTTAAATTACGTGTTAAAAGTATTATTAATATACAGGATGAATTTTTCGAGTAAAGTAACCGGGTGAAAATTAACAGCCTTTTTATACGATTAGTTATTTAACTAGTGCCGTTAACGAATTGAAAAGGTTGAAAGTGATAATTTTTAAATTAAACATGGTTTACGAAGTGAAACATAAAATTACGGACCAGTGGTACGAAAAGTTACGGTGAATCGTTCAAGGATACAATAATAAAAGTGAAAATTAAATCCTTACTTAATCACCTATGATTCATAAAATCAATTATCGTTTAATCGTTTTAATTGTTACCAGTTTAAATATTAATGTAATCGGTAAGTTCAAACTTAAAGGTCGTAATATAACGTAAATTTATACATAATTTGTTACTGATCTTCAGCGAATTTAGTATTGAAACAGTCGAAAGAATTAAAAAATGAACTTCTGGCCGTTTCAGTAATACGTTTTATTCGATCTCTGTACGGATTTGTTAAAGCAGGTGTTTATTGGTTTTGAAAGTATCAAACTCACCTTAAAAATAGGTTAGATATATAAACTTCAACTTTTACCCCGTGTTTATTAATTTTATAATATAAAGACTTTGGTATCATTAATATATAAACTGATGATACCCTCTTCCTTAGAAGTGTTAAGTTTATGGCCGATAAATAACGTGCCATCGAGAAGTCAAGCTTATGGAAGTAGAGGCTGATTAAAAAGTTAGTTTAAGGTATACAACTTAATGTTAATAGACTGTTAATTCGTATCTATATTGTTGACATTGAAAACACTAATAACACATATATTAGCCTACATTAAAAAGGGTCAATGACGAGTTTAACGACGATTAACAAGGCGGACGAGGCAAAGTTATAACGATACCTAGAGTAAAAGGCCTGTATATGCTATATTACCGTCCTATACTAACTGGAGGCATTATACAACTTGTTTATTGCGGTATAAGGATATGATTTAAGGGATTGAAAATTTAAAAGGTTAAATATAAAAATGTGGTAAAAAATAGATAACTTAGAAAAAAATATTAATATAATTTCGGTGGATTCAACGATGACAAAGTTGATGATCTTTATGAATAGCTTCATTACTAATGATATTAACCTTATATTGTAAATCGCGTTTCTTATAATGTTTTTCAACAAGAAAAGGTTTAATATGCAATATATAATCACCAGAAACCTGTTATACTGGATATCAGTTAAATGTAAACGTATGATACAAAACATATTAGCCTTAGAGGTTTATGATATAATAACAAACTTTCATATTGATATGGTGATTTACGGCACTTTAAGGATTATTACCAAACAGCTGAAATTGCCTTCGATACTTGTAACTGTATGTACAGACTCCTTAAGTCTTTACGACTATTGATCAAATTTAAGCACAATTAATAAAATAAAACTCAATGATAAACGAAATAGCTTTGAAAAAAGTATATGAAACCCGAGAAATCAATAAATTCCAATGAATTTATTGTAAAAATAAACACGCTAACTTTATAATAAAAGCTATGCCTAATAGCGTTTCAAAACAGTTTGTAAACAGTAATACGTTAATTATAAGATTCGAGGATATGTGAAACGCCCGGTACGTAACGTAGATACATAAAGATTATTTGGCAAACTCGAAGATTTTTAAGGTAATAATGACGATATCAATAGTAGTGGTGTTAATAGGTGGAACTATTGGTAAAAGATATGCATAAGTTTATGACGAAAGACCTGTACGCGGAAATTAAGGAACAGAGGGCTTGTAGATATGAAATAAAGGGCCTTAATTAATATCAATTTCAATAAACGTTAACTTGAATTAACAAAGGTTTGGCTTGTGGATTAAAAAATCATTTCAAATTTTCCACCACTTAGTAGCTAGCTATGCTGGCGTACAGGCACAAAACAAAAAGCTACCAGTGATATAATATCAATCAATATAATACATTTAAGTTAACTATATTTACAATTAGTTTATCATCCTGACTAAAAATTGACTGCAATTCATAGGATTGATTGTCAGTCGAGTGCAATCGGTGCACACTTTAAAGTGGGGTATGGGTTAAAATCATTAGCCATACAAATTAGGGTGTAGATCGGCTAGCGGTCTGTCAAACTTAGAACTCACCACTCGACCGATTTCAATGCAGCACCAGTTACTTCAACCATAGTGATTCGAATCGACTATATTGCAACGATAAAAACCTATCAATAGTATATTAAATTCGGTCAAAGACCGTTTGAGTTATTATAAAAGTAACGTAATCGTTGTTATTCGACAGGTAATACTTTTAAAGCTTTATCGTCTACCTTTTGATTTTCATACTCTAATACCATTGTATAACAAAAAAAACTTGTTCCGTTTAACAAATATAAAAATACATCGTATACTTTAATGCCGTTAATATTCTCAAGATTAATCAATCCTTATTTTATTTTTCAAACCAGAACTTCGAACTATAACAATAGTTTTGAAACGCAAGGTTTATACAAGCCGTTTTTTATTAAAAATGTTCTCAATATATCATTCTTGGCTTTCGACATAACATTTGTTTTTGGAACTGTAGCTTGTAATAATACAGAATCTATATAGACTTTGGGGTAGGTACAGAATATAAGGAGTGTGGAGATGAATTTATTCAGACCAAAAGTATTATTAATAGCGTATACGATTATTTAAAAAATTGATTCTTTGTATTTATTCCCTTTTTTTACTTTAATAAACACATATACGCTTTTTCAAACAGTTCGTAGTACCGTTTCTATTTGCCGATACCCTAAGGCGCCTTTACTGTTATTTACCTATATTTGTTTCCGGCTATCTTAACCTTGGTTATCTATTCGGTCGCATTGAAAATCGTAATTATATCGTAAGTAATCCAATCCGGAAGCCTAAAAAAAAACGTTCGTTTAGTAGTTTATTAGGGTATTTTAACAATCTGTTACCAAAACGTTTCCTATGAACTTTAAGACTTAGAACGATGTTTTAGGGTTGACAACGTGAAAGACAAGCCATTTATTAAGGTATATAATATTTATAATAACTTCATAATTGAAGTTAATATCATCTTAAGAGCTGAATTTAAACCATTATAGTGCTTATAAGTATAGTTAACACTTGTAACAAAACTTTTATATAATCTTTAAAGCTTTTTTCTCTATATTTGTGTAGCCCGTTATATATAAGAGTCTTAAAGGGCGTTTTGTAGCGGGGTTCCAAAATCGTTGGTGTAATATACGTAATTTCAGCTATATTAAGTAGGTGGTTTTAATTATATATATGTCCGGAAAATATTATATGTATGTTTAATTTGAACTTGGAAATATAAATAAGTTATCCAAAGTGCGGACGAGTTAATCTACAGTATTTTATACTTTAAATTTGAGTCCATATATATTGGTTAACCAAAGTTACCATAGTATTTTACATTATATTATATAAATCTTTACCGATTATAATCGAATATTTATTATTTTGATGTGAATCATGACTCTTTACATCTACTGAATAAAAATTCGTGGTATTCCCCTGTCCGATCGAGTTGGAACTTGGGAAACTTCGCCGCAAAAGCGTCGAATTACCGTTTTCCAGCAGTCGAGATTTCTGCTGCGCCGGTATTTGGTATAATACCTTGGAAAAAGAAATTATACTCATTGCATAATGTTAATTACCACGCTATTTAAACTTGAGTATATTGTTTTTGCTATGTAGATTTAGGTTATATGAAAATAAGGTATTTTATAAGCCTATAAATACCCGCTAATCTGTTTCCTTATACTGGGCTATTATATAAGTTTTTTCTTCCCCCGAGTATTCCATCAAAGTTTATTTGTATAGTTAAGCGTTAAAGCTTTCGTTATTACTTTCATAGTCGGCCGTATACATTGTAAAATTTCCTTCTGTCTACTGTTTAGGCAGGTAATTGTCTTAAAATTATCGTTTAACGCGAATTTATTTGTATACCAAATAGTTAGTCGATTCAAAATCAACATTATTACATATAAGATATTGTTTTTAAAGACTCGTAAAACTTCGTATACTTTTATATAAGTATGTTAAGTATATATAGTAAGTCTTATCCTTAGCTATAGGGGAGTTTTTGTTAATACCCGTTTAATACTTAATATATGGGGCTTCTTCTTTAGTATTTTTCGCCATTATATTCATATTTAGAGCTTTCGTAGTCCTTATTTCTTTAATATATTTTGAATCGCCGATTTGAAATTTGGTAAATTTTCTCCAAAAGTTTGATTTTATTATTCAAAGGCTTTTATCCTTAGCCTTTCCAGTTACTAACATTGATTCAAAGTTCGCTTATCAATGCATCGAGGTTTTAAGTAAAGTTTTGAAATTCGTATAAGAATCTTCCAAGTTTTTTTACGTCTTAAATAACGTAAGATTAAAGTCCGGATTTCCATGGTATACCTGTGTAAATTATTAAACAAACAGTTTATAACTTTTTTACTTAGGTCTAAAAGTTTCTCAACATTTTTGTAATTTCGCTAATAGGGTAGTTCATACTTTTCGTAGTATTTCATTTGTATTATTACGATAAATTAAACAAATTTTTATATGGAATTCGTCCAATTTTCGTCTTATAATTCGTAATAGATATTTATATAAAGATACATCTTTAAACTATTGTAACTTTTTTTCAATACACTTAATTATGTTGAATAGTATATATTTGATTTTTGGCTTATTCAATCAATATATTTGGCAATATCCTCTAAAATTTAAAGTGTTCAATATCTAATATTTCATAAAGTTTTCGTATTATACGGATTTTGTTACCAAGTATATCGTAAGTCTTGTTACTATAAATTTCACTTTCATTCTATAATTTAAAAAAACCAGTGAACTTTAGAGAGTTATTCCTGTTAGTAAGGAACTGGTGGGGTAAGAGATTACAGTATAAGTTGTAATATATGGTATTGGGGCGTAAGATTCATATAGTCGTTTATCGCTTTTTATATTTTCTCCGAAAGCATTGTTTTCCATATTTGAAGTGTTTTTGTTTTGGTAGAAAGGGGTATTAAATACGTTTGGAGAGTGGTTCGGCCTATATCCCTTTTTATAAATTCTTGTTGGAAAGGGTCCGTGTTTAACACTAATCATGGATAATTTTTACAACGGTTCCCCTTTTTCCGTCGATTCCTTAAACTGTTTCTAACTTTTGTAGAATACGGTTAGCCTTTCGAAATGTTTTATGCTTTATATACGTCAAATATTTTGTCTTTTTCAATTCTTTTCTTTTTATTTATTAATCAATTTTTTCTATTTTGTTAGCTAATATGCTTTTAGAAAATCTACTTCTAACACTTCTTTATCTAACTAGTATAGCATTTTTATTAATTGGGTCGTAATAAATAGGGCTATTGTAATACGGTTGTTTTGACTACCTAAAATAGTAATCACTTCGTTTTATTACTATAACTGTAGTATTTCGGAAATCGAATCATATACTATATATCATATTTCTATCGTCTAGTTTTAAAATTCTTTTCAGAAATTATAGAATATACCGAGCCTTTAGGTATTTTTTTCTTAATAGCAAAAAATCACATTTATAACGTATATATTTTCCATCCAAAGTTTCAAATTATTTAACAATACTCTACTAACATTATATAACAAGTTTATATTAATAATTTACTAAATATCTTTTTCGAAACGTTATATATTAAAACAAGAAGTATATGTATTTGTTAGCTTTAGCTAGGCTCATCATAAGTAGTACTATAAGAGTAAAGTTACTGTGTATAACAGCCTAGTTCAATTATAACGTAGTAATAAGGTTTTATATACATTTAAAATGGTGTATTACAAGGGGTTTCGGAATAAAACAGTAAATAAAATCATACAATATATGATTATAATATAAATGAAATATAACAACGCGTTCTAAATAAAACTTTCAATATTTATGAATACAAATTCAATGAAAATAAAGCGTGATTACAAACTAGTTAAGCGTTCCAAATTAGTTGTTTAATTCTTAAATTAGTAAATTTCAACGTTGTAAGTAATGACTTTAACAAACGATGTATAATAAGGCGAATGAGGGGGGGGAAGAGTTGTTTATTCGTAATAAGAGGGTTATATATATAAGGATTGAGATGGTTTATGAGCGTCATGTATTACTTTGAGAGTTTCCAATATGTATGCATTTCGAAAGTTTTCCTAGGCGTTTACAATATGTGTTGGAGCGCTTTAAAAGGAGCTTCAGGCGTTTAATGTTTGTTTGTATGTGCGTTTTGGAAGTTGTTTTGAGCGCTTAAGGTATTTTAGGTAAGCGTTTCGAAAGCCGTTTTGGGGGTTTAGAGTAATGGTAGGAGCGCCTCAAAAGTTGTTTTAATCGCTTCCGAAGTGTACGTAAACGGTTAAGATATTGCGTTTTGGCCGGATAGGTTTTAGTAAAGGGGTCCGAAATTTGATAGCTTACGTAGATGATACGTATTAGGACGTTTTTCAAAAAGTGCTCGTATACGTTCAGAGCGTTAACTGAGTTGACGGATAGCGTAACAGAGCTCTTTATAATTGAAGGGTACTAATCAAATTGATAATATCGTACTAAAGTTATCGTTTTCAATTTTTTTTCGGATTTTACAATTTTGTTACACTCTCGTGTTTTTTTTTATAAATCGTAGTATTAAAGCACAAAATTATTGAAACTGTTATAACATTCTGCTATAAGTATTTGACTAAAATTCGTCTTTTTTTCCCTAGGTTATTTATAATCTACTAAGTCGTTTACTAATTAATATCGGTAATGTATTTGTATATTAACGTAAAAAAAAAAATACAGTATTTAGAATTTTAAGATTGGTAATATTTATAATATAAGTAAGAGTGAGAAGAGGTGTCCGGAGAGTATACGCTTTAGGTGAGAGCTTATGAGCTTTCACTTGGAGCGTGGAACTCTACTATACACTCTGCCAACATCTCTCCTACGGTATAGCACACTATCATTTACTCTGCAAGAGTGCTATCTGCAGCGTAACACACTATCATATACTCCTTGAACGTAGTTTATTATCCTTGATAACTATGTTGATATCTAATAATATCCATAAACATGTTATATTAATACTGAAGAATATATTATAATATATAAGCTATATATATCAAACAACGTTATGCTGATAATGAACGCCAAATATAGACCTGTAATATCTTTAACGCTATAAGATATCATGTGAATGAATTTTACGGGTAAAACAAACTTAAAAAGAGTTGACGATAAGATTTATTTATACTTGGTAGTAGATTATTTATCGAGAGTTTCATTTTATAAGGCTGTAGGTAAACCAATAGGTAAATAGGTTTATTGAACGTGGAAACCTATTACTAAAATTTTCAGTACCTTGAAAAGTGATATTCTGATAACATGAAATAGTTTTAAATTCTCATGGTCAAAAGTGTTTTCTGAAAAGAGAGACTGAGTAATGAATACGTCTTTATACTTAGCTACATTAATGGAATTAGTTGAAAGGTTAGTTAAATTAGTTAATTTCTTTTTTGAAAAGATGGGTTCATGAGCTTAACTATAAAAACTCAAAAAAATAGTATGAGACGTTTCCTAATATTATAAAGATCATTAATAATAGGCTCATGAGAGGCCTATAATACACGCTATCATAAATTATGTTAAGATGGTCAGTAATGTTTTCGGGAGTTATGAATGAACTAGTGTTAGTCGTAGATCAAGAATATTTAGTAGTGGTTTTTGCTGGTTGTAAATAAACGAGGCGGTAATTTGTAGTGGATTTACTAGTTGTCTTGAGGATATTCAATAATAAATAGCCTAGCGATAGGTATATCGATGAGTTAAGGTTAATCTTACTAAGAACAGTGAGTTTCACGTTGATAATTAGGTAGGAGAATTTACACTAAAGATTCGCAATATTAAATTAAAGAGATTTACTGCTAATAACAGAAATAATAACCTTAAAATATACAAGCATCAACTTGTAAACCTTGATAAACTTGTTTATAAAAAGTTAACTAATTTTCGTTACTTATGTAATGATCACACTAAATACCCGTGAGTATATAGAAGGTGTCAGAGGATTTATGTTATCAAGAAGGTAGCAGAGGTGCTGAGTGAACAATATCGCAACCGTGCAAGTAATGATCAAAAGCCATGAGGCTATTCAGATGTGTAGACTGAATACTTATATTGACAACTGAAGAGCTATGAAGGAAATACTATCTATGTGGTGCTGACCGTGTCCTTATATATCCGTGCCTTCATACCGTCTTCAGTACTGGATCCCTTGGATCAGTGCTGAGCCCGCTGATCCTGGATCACTTGGATCAGTACTGATCCCACTGATCCTAATCACGTGATTGACTTAGTC
This sequence comes from Anisogramma anomala, assembly GCA_038502455.1. Taxonomy (NCBI): domain Eukaryota; kingdom Fungi; phylum Ascomycota; class Sordariomycetes; order Diaporthales; family Gnomoniaceae; genus Anisogramma; species Anisogramma anomala. The sequence goes on along the minus strand of JASMMZ010000019.1, from coordinate 1,212,811 downwards.
ATTTCCCTGCTGACAAAGGAGAGGTGTTCTCCGCCTGATATGCTAGACTTCAGGCTCTAAGTGGCTCAGCTGCACACTAGCTTGCTTCCTGACCCGCCATTATACTTGGGTCGTAACAACTTGTTTTTTATGTATTATTAAACCAATTATTAAAATAAGGCGTTAAAAGAATTATGTTAATTTCCTAGAGTTATTTACCTAAACAATAATAAGTATATAAACTATATGTATAGATGAAAAGGAAGGAATTATGAATATAATGTATATAAGGAGTCCTGATAACAATAACAATAATAACGAGATCATACCTAGGTGGAGTAGCGAATTTGATCTTTGCGCAAGCCACTGAAGTTATTGTTAAGCTATTTTTAGGTACGTGAACGAGACAGGCTACTCGTGTCTCGCTACCTACTACTCTTTACTCGCTTCTCACTTCTCGGTATTTGCGTCTCGTTACTCGCTACTCACTACTCGTTACTCACTTTTTGCTTCTTGCATCTCGTGTCTCGCGTCTCGCTACTCGCATGAAAAACCAACTTCAACTCGACCCCACTTTCGCTTCATAACCCCACTTTCTTTCTCACTTTATCCTCACTTCAGTTTTATCTCAACCCCTTTATTCTTCAATTCACTTTTTTACATTGGTTTTAAACCTTTTTTTTTTTTTTTTGATACTTCGTTTTACTGATTTGTTTGTCACTACTGATTTACCCATTGACATTACTATTATCTTCATTAGTGTTTTGTTTTTTATATTTTCTACTTTCTACTTCGTCTTACTATGACCTTGAGAACTCGGTTATATATTGATTGGGGGCAAAATGATAGCCTGAATATCGGGTATAGTCGGCATTACTGGTGTTATATTCCTGAGATATCTAATATGAGAGAAATAGCTACCTACAGTTATGTGGAATATAAATATTAGATTGAAGGGATAAACAAACACTAGTTTAGAAGTAGACTAAACAACGATCCGATCTCCCCAAATTCTCCTCATTCTCAGCGTGTTCAATACCTTTAGCTATTTCCGAAAGACTTTCCTCGGCAAACTACCCGCTTAGTAGTATACCCCCTTTTTACATTCTTTTATACTCTTTGGATTTGCGGCTCGTAGCAAGAAGATGGTTGGCCAAACAAGTTGTAAATTTATATTTTTCCTCTTGTTACGGGTTTTTACTTAGTTATATAATTTATAGTTCCTTCTACTTTTCAAGAATCGTTATCAGATTTTCGATACGAGTTGGCGTCGAACAGGGACTGTTACAGCTGTATATTACGGCCCGGCTAAAGCTATAGTTTTCACGACTATAATACTGGTTTCTAATTTGTAAGGTACCTTGAGGCTTTATTTGAAAGGTTGATTTGGAATTCGGTTTCCCGCCCACGGTCTTTACCTAATAATGTGTTATATAGGTAAAAACTACGTTTGTTATTTTATAGGTATTATAGGTTAGAAACCTATTCAAAACAAATAATGGTACGTTATGTGTTTCTACATGATAACATGGATAAACTTATACAAATACAATCCACATTTGTGATGCGATTGGGTTTATACCATGAGGTAAGAACCTATATGTTTGATATAAGGCCACATTGGCATTCAACAACTACATATAACATATTGATTGGAAAGTAGCTACAGGTGTGGAAGATGCATTTTCAACTTTATGTATTTGTACAATAAGGAATCGGGTGGTTTGTTCAACATGTTAAAGGGTATAGCTTATAAGCGGGGAATTAAATAGGGTGGAGGTTGTTACAAGGTGAGGACACTTAGGTTGCAAGCCTTCCCGCCGGCATTTGTACTTAGTTTACAATAGCAAGCGTCGCACTATACTGGCAATATAGTGGGCACTGCCCGGGGATAGTTAAATAAAAAGGGAAAAAAAAAAAAACTTTTAAAAAAAAAGTTGACTTGACTGTACAGCAATTGACTGCTGTTCCAACAGACAGGGTATTACTTTTCATCACGGTCAGAGCACAGATTCCGAGCCCAGTATGCAGTGGGGTACACCGGTTGTGGGCTTATCAAAACGCCGCAGGTGTTCCTATTTCCTGCACCGCACATATGCGAACCTAGCTATTATCGGCCCAGGATTCATGATATATACGGTATTGCTTCCCGAACTACTCTGCATACCCTCACGGTCTGTCATTTCAGCCATATATAACAGCACGGCTACCTTCCCGTGGTCCGTGCCAGTTCATTTACGAAGGGCTGTCTCAGGGCTTTGTGTTGTGCACACGGATGCCGGGCGTGGAATGTGTGGGTGCGAAAGTTGTAGAAAAAGTGATAGCATATTACAAACATATGGAAAACTAAACATACATGGGGATAATAACTAGTGCACATTATTTATAACACATGGAATATTCATTTTTACCCGGGGCCGCACCCAGTTGTCGGCATGCGGCACTACACCAGGAACTCACAAGAGCTTTGGGAAATGAGTACATTTTTGAACCTGACATCCTGGCACGAGAAAACAAGGAGCTTCCAACCTGGTGTGCCAGTGCTGCTGCTGTCGTAGGCCTTGGTGCCTGTCACGATGGACTCGATTGGGCGTGGGAGGACCTTCAGCATTACTATGTATGGCCTGGACTATGGGAAATTATCAGGGTTAGGGTTGCGGTGACCAACCACAGATATGGTCTATTTTTACAATTCAAACTGCCGCGAGGACCTGTCACTTCGGCTACAAGTTCCTTTTCTTCCGTTCAGATCTCACGTAGTTGGTTCGGTAGATGAGGAGTCCAACATACTGCTTTCTACACGCCTACCCGTACACTGTCTTTGTTCTCCACACCAACTCAAGACCGGGACCCAGCCATGTGTCCCACTTGGGCGCACGCCGCGGTTTGGACCAGACGAACATGTTGACGAAGCTCAGAATGCAGCCCGTGCTCCAACGTGGACGACGACATGGCCTCGACTGAGCTGTCATCCATTGCCGAGCCGTCCTCATCCTGGGCGTGGCCATGCAGGGTGTCGGCGGTAGATAGGCATGCCTGAAATAAGGCTGGATTTAGGAAATTGGCTTCTGGGGTATCCATAAAAGGTTATCGCGATTGGCATGTTTAATAAAGCCGAGGCCGCTGGGGGGAAATGGGACCGACTGGCCAGCAAGCGACCATGTTATTTTGAATGGAGTATTTCATCCAGCCTGCGACGTTGTGCTTATCTCGCACGTATGGTACTTGTAGCCTCAAGTGCTAGAATAGCTGGGTGGTGGGACAAGACGATTGTTGCCTTTTCTTTGTCAGCCTTGTGAGATTGTCTTGGAACGTGGGAAGCCCAAGTGCCAGGGGTGAACACAGCAGGGGTCCCCTGAGCCATGGAGTGGATTTATGATGTTCACGATGGCGTCAACTTGCGAGAGTGGGCTTAGCGCCAGGAACAGCTGGTGGTCCCTGCGCAGGGACAACAAGTCGAATGTAGATAGTAACAACGGTCGGAAGTCAACAGGTTGCGAATGGCAGTGGTGAGGAATGAGACAGGAGGCCCCCACCGACACCGAAACGTCTGAGAGACTGTGAGGCACCTTTCAAACACAGCAGACAAAAAAGAGGCTTGTTGGACATTGTCGTGTCTGTGCCAGGGCCAGGTAACTGCAGCCTGCAACCAGCGCTTGTGCGTGGAGATTGCGCCTGTACTAGTAGTATAGTACCTGTAATCTCCCGCCACGCTACACGCTACTCCGCTAGCTGTGACAGAACGGCCAGGGTTGCTAGGTTGCCAGGGCCACCGCCATACGCAGGTAGACAGCCTGCCGTCCTGATACTTACAGCCCATCTTCCCCATCCCATCTCCATCTCAGCTTGTTTACACCGCACCATTCCTCTCACTTCCCTCCTCAAACCCCACGGACTTCGTTGGCAAAGTCCTGGCTAGCTCACCTGACATCGGCTTGTTTCCCTTGCACTGTTGGACATACAGCTCCGAGCCACCTTCCATTCTCTATTTTACCTCACCGCCTGACCCGCACTCGCTACTCGCCTGGCTACGGCTATCCATCACTCGCTGGTCGTCTCGAGCACTGGCATCCTTCCCTTCTCGGCCAATCTCGAAAATACACAGTATCGATCGCTTTGAACGACCACGCGAACTTCGCACCTCTCGCACACATTCATCCCGACTATTTCGACAATATAGGAGGGAAGGAAACCCACAAAAGATCACACCGAATCGTCCATTCATCGCAAGCAAGCCCTTGGCACACCACAGTCGGATCCGAACCGACTCTTCTACCGTGCACAACGCACCTCACCACCCACAGCCTTCACCGTGGATCCACTCGCCCGGCCCCAGCCACTCCACTGCGCACCATGCGGTTGACCAGTATCTTCCCCGCGGCCCTGCTGCTGCCGCTGCTCGCCCACGCCCAGCTCACCACCTTGGCCACGTCGACGTCGACGCTGACGTCGACGCGCACAAAGACCGTCACCCTCTCGCGGGCGCGATCCACCGTCACCATGGACGTGAGCGCCCACGCGACCGGCACCCCCACCACCACGTGCCCGCACTCCACCATCACGCCGAACGGTGGAGGGCTGTCCGCCACGGGGGCCTCGTCGCCCGCCGTGACCCCGGGCGTCCACGAGCTTGGGAACGGCGCCTCCGCGCGGGGCGGCTCGGCCGTGGCGGCTGCGGGGCTCGCAGGCCTACTCGTCGTGGCGCTGATGTAGAGTCTTACGTTGCTGCATTCGGCGGGCGCAGGCCTCAGGCCCAGGCCCCCTTTCCCATCATCTTTTCCCTCTCCTGTCTTTTTTCATCTCGTCCTCCCTTCAATATACCCATCGAGCCACCAGCCCCGTTGTACTTTCAACCTCCGAGCTCTTTCGATGCGACAATCATTCCCGACCATTTCTTTTGTTGAAACGAAAAGCAGCGATTTTGTATACGTTGGCATGGAACAACATGACTATCAACCACAAGCACAGCGACGGCGGCGACTATACAATGACAGAATCGGATCAAAGGAAACTGCATTGCAACGACCTCGACTGATATTTCTTTCTCCCTACGGGCGCAGCGCGCCCTGGGTCTGCTTCTTTTTCTGGCAAAATTTCAAACGAGAAACGCTATTCAATAACCACAAATTCCACGATATCAACACCATATACCATACGTGGACAGGAAGCGTCACCTTGTCCACCGGCGGAGTTGGCAGGCGGAAGCGGGGCGCGAGAGTTTTGGGCGATTTCTTTTTTGGGGCGCTCAATGAAGTGAAGCTGGGGACGAGGCCATGTTTCTTTTTTTTTTTTCACATCATGGTCGGCGGTTGCCTGCCGCCTAGACGGCGGCCATGGCCTCTTCTTTTCTTTTTGGCTGCCTGTGTGGTGGTTGGTGTTCTTTTTTCCTCTGGTCACGATCCATCATTCAACAGATTGGTATCTCGTCGTGTCCTTGGACGCCGGCGGATGGCATGATGCCATGTGCTTGGAGGCTTGCAATGTTTTTCATCCTGTACCTAAATACCCTTAGGTTCTTGTACCACCTTACCATATCCGATGTATGAACTCTGCCATGAGAAATTCTACGTATACTTGTATGCTTTGGCTGATGCCAGAAAAGCAAGGAATTCTCCCGAGCTGTGTTTTCCCCCTTCGAGTTCCAGCGCCGGATCCCAGGGGCTTACACAGCGTGGCTGTCTGCTGGTTCCAGGAACGTTTGATAGTGGTGAGACAGCGTCCACTTGGACGTCGCAGTCCGTGCTTTTCCGGATATTTCTTATCCTCCTTCGTGTCTCGGGTCGAAGACGGGACGGCAAATGGGGTGATATCGCGCACTCTATTCGAATGAGGAGCTGCGACTTGTTTTCTCCGCGTCCCGTGTGCGGTACCGAACGAACCCCTTTTCATATGGTCCTCTTTCCTCACAGGCTAGAGACTCCTCATACGTCAGCGACCCAGAGTCGGTGTCTGCTCCAGGTGGGTGGTGAAATGAGTGCCCGCCGCCCGCCGGTCTGGCAGGCCCTCTTCTCTCTGTGCTTGGCCCACCGGCGGGGCGGTTGGACAAGGCTCATATGAAGTTCATGTCCAAATAGATGTTTCAGGTTGGGTGGAATCCCAATACCACCACTCACGTTGCCTCGGGACTTTGAAGAGAAAAGCTATGCCATGCCACGCCATGTCATGACTTCTGGTGGGGCGTGGCAACTATGGGCTCGCTATAATGAGCCTCATGGTGTGGTATAGCGTGACGGTGTGGGCTTGGAAAATCCTTAAGGCGAGGCTTACGGCTACTTCACTATAAGAAAAAATCTTATTGGGTGGTAATAAGATAGTAAGCTAAAAGTGAACTCTTCACATGGCATGGCATGAAAATTAGTAGCAGTAAAAACATGGATTATAAAGAGAACGGCTATCCGCACAGCACAATTGGATGCGGTACATTGGGGCACTTTGCCAAATTATGTTCCCGTGCTTACGTCACCCTCGGCACATTTTTCTTTTAACCCAAATTTTCCACCTCTTCACCTGCGCGCGCATTCATCCATTTACGCGGCTTCGAGATACAACAAGCCATAAGATACCTTTCCGTTTGCCCTTCACTTATTTGAACTAGGCCTGTATTTTAAGGCTTGCATCTTAAGGCCATACGCCCTTGCATCTGGGGGCCTGCATTTCAAAGCCTGCATCTTAAGGTCTGCATCGTGAGGCCGACATCTTGAAGCCATGCATGCGCGCTTGCATCTTGAGGCTATGCATCTTGAGGCCATGTGAATTAATGAATGCGTGAAAAGTTTGCCGTGGGTGACGTAAACGCGGGAACAGGACTTGGCAAAGTACCCACATGTACCGAATCCAATTTCGTTGTGCGGAAGCCATTTTTACCTATGCGGATAGCCGTGCTCGATTATAAATGAAGCCGTCAATATAATGCACGAACTATGAATTGGTTGATAGGGAATGTTTACCGGGAATAATGTTGACACACGAAAAAGATTAGGTATAACGTTTGAAGGCACTAAAAGAAATCTTTATAACCTGCGCAGCAATAAAAGAACGTGCCACAGTGTGGTACTATCCATGCAGAAAAAAAAGACGAGTACAAAAACTCATCAAAAAAAGTAAAAAGTCGAAAACATTAAATTTATAACGCGTTTATGTAATGATTATCTCCAGAAACAAAGAATCACGACAACATAACTTATAAATAGTCGATTCAAAAAATTAAAACTTGATTGATAACCGGATGTAGCATGATCATAGTCGTTTGTAAAAGCTATCATAGTGGCCATCATAGCATGGCTTTACTTCCTGTCTTGAGCGTCATCGCCTGCAAGTTTTTTGGTGTACTGTATATACAAGCGAACACAAAATCCAGGATCCTGTACCCAACTATGGACTTTTCTCGAGATATTAAACATTAAAGCGTAGAGCGCGCGGAACAGTGCTACTGGAGTAAACTGCTGGTGATGAAGGTCGATATGTGTATTATGGGTGTGCTTGCTTTTGGAACAGTAGTATACACTGGTGCAGTGTGCATGCTCTCGGAGCTAGTTTATACGGCGACCTTGCTGACAAAGTGGGTGTGCAATCAAACCTGTCACGGGTTTGCTTGTAAAGCCAATCAATCACTTAGCAAGGTTACAGTATAGACTACTCGGAGCAGCGATCCCAAAAAAAACCAGAAAAAAAAAGATATCGCAATTGAAAAGGGTAAATAGGATCAAGCTTGGTAGTAGTAACCTTTTGTGGGTGCTGGAAATCACTTTGAATACTTTGAATGAATGAATGATGTCTTATTACACTAGAGCTAACTAATGTACATTGAGCTTGCCAGTAGGTATGCGTGTGGATCCGGAAGCCTACATCGGATCCGGGGTATTAGGTCCGATACAAATCCTCAACCCTATATATTATCATTGTTGATAGGCCTTGCCTGATAGGCCTTTAGACGTTGCAACGTTGTCGATTCGAATCGGTCGAAGTAACAGTAGTATTGCGTGGTCGGCTAGTCATTGGGCTGCTCCAGGAGCAGTATCTTCATGCCACGTGACTTGCTTTGGCATATCGTCATCGTCAACAGCCTCTTCACCCTCGCAGTCTGCGATGTGGTCCAAGCAGTCTTGCCCGGAAGAAGTAGGGTACTGGCTGTGATGCATCACGTGTTGTTTATGGCGCTTAGCCGGAGGGAGGCGAGTTGACTAATAGCCGGATTTGCCATAAATCCAACACCTTTTGCCACTATCACGACGATAGTTCTTACGGTTAACAAGTCCGCTTGAGTCTTGCTCCCGTTGCTGTCGCCAGTGTGGCTGTAGTTTCTAATCCGAAGACTTTGGATCAGATTTTGAGCGTTGGTGCCATCCGTACATGCGATAAATATAGTGTATTATTACGCGGTCTTTATTATTTAAATCGGGGAATTTATTAGTTTCAGGGTATATATGAGTTGAATTTAGCGAACGGGTTATTACAGTTGTAAATAAGGATCATAACTGGTTACAAAAGCCTTGACATGTGGTATTTGGGCATTGTAAGGCATATTTAAATTTGTTAACGCCTATGATAATCGCCGGTATCTATTTTTAAAGTGTAACCTCACCAATATAAGCTTTCCTCGTTATTTATTAGCATAACATCAACTTATGAAGCATCTATTTAAGAATATTTATTATTATTGTGGTTTTTTTTTCTCTTTATTATTGATATTTACCTTGTCGTAGCTTAATTCGTAAATGATTGTATAACGTGAATGTCGTATTTGAAATATCTTTTTATGTTATCGTAAATTTTTCGACAGGTTTTTGATATCTTTAGAGATGTTGAATAATAGTTTTGGCGTAATTTAAAAGAATTCCAGGGTATAATAAGTGAAAATCTAATGAAGGAATTTTTATTTATTTGTAAATATTTATAAATTGTACCATTTACGTATTAAGTAGATTATAGAGCTTTCCGTTATACTTATTTGCGTTATTCCAAATTTTCGAAAAGTTCCTAAGAAGTTTATAGTTAATATTAACCATTTTGATAGTTTTGAAGAGAAGGTTACACTAGTTGTTTCAGTTGTCGATGATTTTTCCTGCTGTTAACTTAAGTTTTGAAGCCTTTAATTCGTGATGGCAGGGTGTAATGATCATACTAAATACCCGTGAGTAAATAGAAGGTGTCAGGGGGTTTATGTTAGCAGTAAGGCAGCAGAAGTAACAAAGGTGCAATATCAAGAAGATGTTTATTCGTGCTGTAGAGTGATCACTAGCCGTTAGGCTATTCAGGTGTGTAGACTGAATACTTAGATTGACAACTGAAGAGCTATGAAGGAAATACTATCTATGTGGTGATGACCGTGTCCTTATATATCCGTGCCTTCATACCGTCTTCAGTACTGGATCGTTTGGATCACTGCACTAATCCCACTGACCTAGTGCTGCCTTACCTTAGATCAGTAACTGATCCATACTGATCCATTACGTGACTTATTTAGTCACCTTGCATACATAAGAGATGTTCCCCACCTGATGTGTTGGACTACAGGCTCTCCGTGGCTCAGCTGCATGCTAGCCTATTTCCTGACCCAACCGTTGTCTGTGTTATAACATAGGGGTAGTTGTTAGTTGCTTAATCCAAGGGGTAAAGTTTTATGATAAGACATGTAGTTGGCTCGCATGTGTAGGCATATTTATAGTAGAAACCTTCGTTTTAAAGAATTCAACGACTTTGGAAAAAAACTTTACCGATATTAAGGAAAGTTTTAAAAAATAAGGGGAATTGAATAATCGTAGGAAATGTTTCAAGGGATTCGATCTTTTTTAATCAACCGATAGATAACGCCGACGTTAATTCTTTTTTTCGCATTTATAGTCGTTGATCCATGTATTTTACCTCTATCGAACGCGTACTTTTCGTTATCGCGGGGAGGTGTTAAGCTGTTGAGCAACTTAACAGGTTTTCAATCGTTCGTATAAAAAGAATTAATACTATCGGGGAGATTAAAGGTTTAATTTAACTAAAGATTAGAGTGTAATGACCTGAAATATATGGAAGGGTGTTGAGAATTATTAACATTTTTTTTTCTTATAGTTTTTAGGGATTAGGATTTTAAAAGATATTGTCACTTTAAGCTCATCAAGAAAAAAAATTCATTAGTTTTGATGGATCATATTCTACGACTTAAGTAACGTATTGAATAACTTTATTTCTAACTTAGTTTTGTCACTTCTTTCAAGCCTGTTTTATTTGTTAATTATCTAGTGGCTAAGAAAATTGAGGATGATTTTGGATAGCGCGGGCGCCGTAATCAAACTTTTTGCTGAAATTTGATTCAAAAATTTACCTGTCAACGTAATTGGTTAGGTATTTCCTAGTAAATGTTTTGTCGATATTTTTCCCCTATAATTTTGGTTAAAGTGGATGAGGAAAAGAGATTCGAGGTTTTTGATTGCCTCTATTCGCTTTTAATCGAATTTTGTTTTGACTTGGTGTTTTAAGTTAAATAATTTGGCTATTTAAGTAGTATAGGGACTTGGTAATTTGGTGGTTTAAGGGCGTGCTGAGTTGGCGATTTCGTGTGGAGTCGCATAATATTGCTTTTTTTGGAGCGACTTGGCGATTTTTAAGGGTTTCGTTCAGAGTAGCAATTTTGACGATTGAAGATTTTATGATGTAAGGGAAGGGAAAAAGATTGGTGTAGGAGGTGAGGTTTAGTATAGGAAGCAGAGTTAGAGGTTGATTATTGTTGTTGTTTGTGGTTGAAAGTAGAAGGCTATAGGATTTAGTTGTTTTTGTAGTTATAGTACTTGCAGTAGTAGTACCCATATTAGTATTGACTTGGTCGTTTGCCAACTTGATGATTTGTAAGACTTTTAGCGTTTAATTTCAACGGTCTTTTTTTTAAGAAGAATCAGTGAATTTTTTTTGGTATTCTTAATAGCGATACTGTTGTTACTTTTAAATTACCGTGAATAACCGACGTAATCCGGAGGTCTTTTCTACTTACTGCCGTGAAAAACCAATGCAATAGTAGGAGTCGTTTGTAAGAATATTTCCTCTATTTAGATACTAAGCTGGATCTACAATACTGCTTGGGTTAGTAAGAAAGAGAAGGATGATCAAGACTTGACTGTCAGGCTCCATACATAAGGAATCATTAAAACTTTAGGCAGGTCTTTTGAAGAGAGCGATAGGATTGAGATTGATAGACTCATTACTTGACGAGTTATACAATTTAAACCCAAACGCGACTTCAATCTCTAAAACCCAAATGTCATGATCTTTAAGTCGAGGATTATATACGAGGTCAAAGGTAAGAATACAGAGAGGCCATACAAAAAGTCATGCTTAATCGCTTAAGGATATAGTGATGAAGGCAAAGACTAGATTCTCACGTAATCGTCAACGATTCCGAAGATCAGTCAAAGCTTGGTGGTCGCTTTGGCAGAAAATTTGTTAGCTAAGAATGATGATTCGAACTGGAAGCCATAGTCACTTGGGCGACAGCAACAGAGGTAAAACTTAAACAGGCCTATTAACCGCAAGAATTATTATCTTAATAGTGGCAAGAGATGTTGGATTTGTGGTAACTCCAGCTGTTGGTTCATTCGCCACCCTTCGACTGAGAGTTATAAATAATAGATGATGTATTATATCTTGTATCTCACTGCTTATAGGAAAGATTACTGGGACTATATCGCAAACTATGAGGGTGAAAAGACTATTAACAATAATTATATGCTAAAGAAAGCTACGTGGTATAAGATATCGTTTCTAAATCGTTTTAGTGATTGGCTGACCACGCTGTCTTGTATCATCTAAACAACTAAGACCCCTACATTTAACCTAAAAATCAATACCTAAGTCTTTATACACATTTAATTTTCGTAATCATTATGCGAAACATACATTCTAAGGTATTATACCAGATGTAAAGATATTATGGTACTTAATAAGAAGTTATTCGTAATATTTAGTATTACAAAGAGAAAGTATTACTAATAGGAAGATTAATCGTAAAGATGTTGGTAAAACTAAAGTTGGTTTCGGACTTATCGAATATTTATCGTTACCAAAATCAACGACTATTTAAAATATTATTGGGTCGATTACATTTTATATTTTCAAGTTCCTTACTCCGTTTTTTCTTTACTTGGAAGACATAGAGATCGTCGGCGTCAATATTGACATTAACGTTTACTAATAAGTTAAAAACAACCGGAGGTTTCTCTTAGCTTGTAAGTAAATGTATTTTTGATTCAATATTGAAAACCTGAATATTATGGTGCTTAATATAACGAAGTTTAAAACACGTTGATGATATCTGCGTTTTAATTACCTAGTCGTTGACAGGTTATATAATGTCTTTAAATCAGCAGAAAATAAAGATATGGAATACTTTACTCTAAATACTACTCAAAATCTAGGTTAACATTGACAAACGCATATCTAAACCGCCTAAAAATTTAAATTTACATTAACAAACAACATAAACTTCAATTGTAAGCGTTTTGTTCACATGTTTTACTTAAATAATGAGCCTGTTTTTTACGTTATGAAATCCAAAATCTCTATCTATGAAGCTAAACTTATTCAATCCTCATCGACGAAAAAATACGTAGAAAACGTGAAGAATATTGTGGATTGATATATACTTGGTCCTATGAAATATCTTCGTCCATAATGCCGATACTATATTTAAGGCAACGAAGTTTGAAACAAATGTTAAGACAATAGGAATTTAGTGTAAATAGGTATCTATTAAAGTTTATTGGAGTATTGAGAAGATTGAAAGGGTATACGTACCATTTCTAAGGGCATATGATATCTTTAAATTAGGGATTGGATGTTGTTATAACCCAAGGACCAACTGCAGGTCATGGAATAGGCAAGCGGTCCGCTGCGCTATCAGAAGCCTGATGTCCAACATATCAAGCCAGGGATCTCTCTTATGTAAAGACCCAGGGTTAGGGTTGGGACCGCAAGGACCGAAGAGCGGTCCAGTCGATACTACATTGGACCGCAGGAAGCGACCAGCGATTTCAGCCGTCCAGTACTGAAGATAGTATGAAAGCCATAGGATATAAGGACACGGTCATCACCACATAGATAGTATTTACTTCATAGCTCTTCAGTTGTCAATCTAAGTATTCAGTCTACATATCTGAATAGCCTAACGGCTAATGATCATCCTACAGCACGAATAAACATCTTCTTGATATTGCACCTTTGTTACCTCTACTACCTTACTGCTAACATAAACCCCCTAACACTTTCTATTTACTCACGGGTATTTAGTGTGATCATTACAGATGTTTTATAAAATAAGAGGAACGTTTTTATATATCAGTAAAGGGTTTAAAAGATATTGTAGGTCTTGGCAATTTAGTGCTAACATTGTTAGTCTTTAGAGTATTTTTTTTGACGAGTAAATCTCTAATATTAGTAAGTATCCAGAAGAGAACTGTGACTTTTAGAAAAACTCTAAAGGAATTACAGAAGAAATCAAGACAGCGTTAAGTTAATAATGCCCTCAATACCAATAAAGGCTTCACGAAAATTGACGTGTTGGTTTTACTGTTGTAAAACGAAGTTTTCGTGTGTTGAAAGCCAGGTAAATAAGATGCCTTACTTAAGATCTTAAGTACCACTAACCCTGAAGTAGCTATTGAAACTGTAAACGGTTTTGCGACATGTAGTATAACTTAGGCTAAACCCTATATTAGGGTAAGTGATGGTAACGATGATAATAATCATAAAGATCTTTAAGCTAAACGAATCAGATAATATAATTCTCACCCTCCCATGATCAATAAGCAGATAAAACATCGACGGTACATCAAATAAAAAAAGAGCAAGAATATTAAAGATGAATAATATATACCAGGCAAGATTTACAATATTATTTTGGTTAATATGAGAAAAAAATTTAATTTAAATTTTCCGTTAGGCTTCGGGTATAAAAAATAATTAAGATTTTAGGAATTTGTTTTTCCAAAACAGCAATGAGGTTGAGATGAATGGATTTATTATTCAAGGAGTTGCATAATTTGTGCCTAAACAAGACTTTAACCTTCAAATCCCAAACTTTAAAATCTTTATATCGAGGATTATATATGAGATTAAGGGTAAAACCACGAGAAGACCATACAAAAAGTCACGTCTAATCGTTGAATAATTCGGTAATAAAGGTAAAGATTGGATGCTAACGTCATCGCCAACGATTTAAAAGATTAATGAATTTTTAGTGGTTATTTTAGTAGCGAGTATCCTAGTTAAGAATAATAGGAAGTTCATTTTTAATGGTTATAATATTACCCAAGTATATATATAATCAGCAACTGATTTATATCAGATTGTCTTATTATAATTACTTTGAAAACTCCGTGATGAATATCCTTCGGAAACGGTTATACGATATATTAAGCTATTATAGAGACTGGTTCAAACATAGGTTTATTGATTTTTTTATGTACAAATCGCAATTTAACTTGAGGTTGGGCATGATATTTTTAACTTATAACCCGTGTTTATTCATTACTGAGGATAAGGATTTCGGTTACGTACGTTTATAAATTGATTTTATCTTTTACGTCGGAATTATTGGTTCTGTAGTATCGGAATAATAGGCGATTCAGGACTTAAAGTTTCGGAATTATAAGTTGATTTCGACTTTAGTGGCAGATGAAAATTTAGATTTTACTGGATCGTTAATTAGTAAACAAAGTGTTAATAATATTGATATCTAGTTTAGTTTCCATTAAATATGTTAGAGCGTTGACTGGACTATAATTGATAGGACCAACATGGCTAAATTTTAAATATATTGAGAGTAACGCGTTTGTAGCAGTTATATTGCAAGTCTATATTAATTGAGAGCTTGTTACCATTTTTTGATTACTATAGAAGCTAAAAATCCAATAAACGAAGATTATGATAGACTGAATAAAATATTGTATTGACAAATTAATAATATGAACCGGGTGATTATTATGGTTTTGATTAATTTATCGAGGTTAAATTAATAATCTTTACAAAAGGCTTCTATTTAAACAATAAGTATTTATCTTTATAGATCGGATTCCTTATAGAGATGGTTAATAAATATAGATTTCAAGAGAATTAGTTTGGAGTTACAGGAAAACTGGAATATTAGACTGTCATTAAGTGTAAAAGAATTATTCAAATCGTGTTGGCTTTGGAAGTTTACATTGTAATAGCTAATTTAGATATATATATCGCATGATAGGAAACTATCAACATCATTATCAGGTAGTTGAAGATTCTACTTATTCTGGTGATAATTTATATGGACTCGAGGAGTTTATTCGAATGCCTTTCGAAATTTGGAATGACTAGAGAAAAACGTCTTATCATCGAAGTGATAGCACTTTATGAAACTTAAAAAGATGAGGAAATTAAGGAGTTTAAGTAGATTAACGGTAAAGATAACTCGGCTAATTTTATAATGAAATCAACTTTAAATAAGGCTCTGAAGAAGTTTGTAGATAATAATTAGTTTATTATACGCATTGAAGGCTACATTGAGAGACCACCCAATAAGGTCAAATTACGTTCTGGCAAGCAAAGAGACAATTGAGGGTATCTAAGCAAATTGAAAGACTATTAGGCATTTAAAACCAGCGACTTAATTAAATAGTACAATTGAATTTCTTAACTGACTGGTATAGTTAAGTTGAAGTTTTATATAAGTTTGTAGCAAAAAACTATATATGTAGTTAACGAAGTTATGATTTGGAACTATAGGGTAATTGAGATTAATTTGGGTATGCAATTGATAGGTTTTTGGCCGGTTAACGAGGATATACTTTAAAGATTACCGGAAAGAAATAGTTCACTACACTGGCGTACGCGTACAAAACAAAAAGCCGCCAGTATTTAAACAGTAGTAATTGTAATGCAATCAGTTAGTTTCAATATCAAATAAGTTAACTATACTAATTTCAAGTTAAGTGTATTGGTCTGTGGATTGATTATATTAATTGTAAAGTTAAGTATAGTATGTGCCCAATTGAAACTAGGGCATGAGCCAAACAATTAGCCATACAAATTAGTGTGTAGATCAGCTAGCGGTCTTCAAAACCTAGAACAATATATCTATCACTTGACCATACAATACTACTGTTACTTCGACCGATTCGAATCGATAACATTATAACGTCTAAAAACCTATCATGCAAGGCCTAACAACAATCAGTCTCTAAATCCAATCTTTTGGATATTCCATATAATATATTACATACAAAGAATTGAAAATATTGATTGAGACAATACTAGTGTAGATATTACCATATATCCTTATAGTTAATAATCGGCCACGTTGCAGTGTATACCTTCAAAGAAGTGCACGGTAACGTACCACTGCACAAAGTGCATTCCTGTAGGGTGTATAATAGTGTGTCACTTCCTAGAAGTGGAATTTTCATAGTTTATGATAGCGCTCCACTGATTAAAAGTGGTATTTGAAAAGTATACGGTAAAGTGCCACTACCCAAAAGAAATATTAGCAAATTATAAAGTAAAGTGTCATTACATTGGTAAAAGATTATAAACTTTTACCTGTAACACGTACTTTCTGAATGCATCTTCTCATTTAGATAACTTATTTTTACTATTACAATACTAATCTTTCTCATTACCCTTTTACTATATTAACGTATAAAGACCTTACCGATACTAATTAGTCGCCGATTTAGTCAATTATAAATAACTCAGGGGGAAAAGATAAACCTAAGTTAAATACCTGTAATTATATACTGTAACGGTCATAACTATTTAGGTTTTATTACTACAACTTATAAACCTTATACGGAAATGTAAAATTACACGTGAACAATTTTAAAACTCGAATAGTAATAAGACTATAAAATAGGAGTAAATTTCAAAAATAAATTTAATACAATATTATTAACCAGTTGGTAATTTATTTAATAACAGTCATGTTACGTTATCTGTTAACTTGATTCAACGCCTTAAACGTATCCGGGTATTTTTTTTAAAAAAAGCGTTTTATGATGTAATAGGCTACCTAAATTAAAATTACCAAGTTTCGAAACCCTTTATTAGAGTCCATCCTACCTAGATAAAACATTCAAACTGTTTACACATTTCGCAATCGGCTAAAACTTAACATTCATATTACTTACGAAACCCAAACCCGATTAAAATATAATACACAAACCTCTCGTAAATAATAAAAACGGTTATAATATGGTATCCGAACTACCCACCAAACGAGAGCCGAACTTCTTCTAAATATTCATTTTTCTATCTCTATTTTATTCTGATCGATTTCCTCTATTCGCCTTTCTTTATTTACCCAAAGTTACAACGCTAATTTAAGTTTATTTATTATGACGTTTCAATATATTAGCTGTTTGGTTAGAATAACGTTTATAAAACGCTGAAAAAACTAATATTATGCCTCGTTTACACCTTATTTAAATTTGACTTCTACTAGCCAACGTTAAACGCCTTAGTCTAACTGCTTCATTACGCTTCATTTTCTTTTTATTTACGTATTTATACGTTTCAATTTTCATTCTTCAAACCGAATACCCTTATATATTTTATTTCGAACGTACCCTAATTTCATTCATTATATAAAGCCATCATCCGCACCGCTTTAACATTTCCGGTACACGTATAAATTGGCTTTTCAACCGGTTTTATACAATTTCCACTCTTAGAATTATAACTTCACTGATCACAGACCTAAAAACAAAAGTTAACGACTATATGAACGATCTATTTACGAATACGTTGATTTACAGTAGTATTTTAAAGAATTTAGACCTTCACTTATAGGATAATAAAATGAAAGTATTAGTAGAAAATTTAAACTCTTTTATAAAGAATACGTGCTTCACTAATATTATTTTAAAATATTGTAACGGAAACATTATAGGTCGTTACTTGTTCAACGATTTTAGGGGGGACTTTACAAACTGAACGTTTGATATGTAGCGTGCGGTTGATAATATAATATGAAGGATATTACAAAAACAATTATGAAATAAAAGTATTTATACCACCGGTGACAATAATATCCGTATTATAAAAGCCTTAGTAATAACAGTCCAAACTATTTATATATTACAATAGACCGTTGATAACATAATAAAGGTGAGGTTTTTAAGTGGATATTAGTTAATAAAACGTTAAGATCATCCTTTTCAAATAAATAATTGGGAATGAGGAGAAACTTCGTAAATGTAGGGAATGAAACACTTATCAAGACTAAACGTACGTTGCGAAGTATAAACAAAGCTAGACGGATTAATAGAAAAGGGATAAGAGCTATAAATATCATCTATAACGCGGGTCGAATACAAACCCTTTGCAAAACGGACTTTTAAAAAAAGATAAAAACAAGAATATACCTCAAAAACCACGGATAACCAGTTTGGACTTAACAAGAGCAGCCTGAATAAAAAAACCTCCCACCTAGAAATTATACGAACGGTATAAAACGTCAATATGTACCTTATGAATTAATACCCGTAAAGTACGACCCTTACCATAACCTCCTATCGTATCGTTTTCCAACTAATAAAAGTGATACAACAAAACTTATCCATTTCACTAAATTATAAATTAGAGATGAAAATTATAACGTCAAACCATATGACTATTAAACAATAAAATACGAGTAATTTTAAATAGATATAAAAAATTAAATATCAAGTCATTACAATTTTATATTATCTTACCAGGTATATTATTTAAATAGGCTAAAAAGTTGTATATATTTACGCTCACGTAGGTAAACATATTAGCGAAGTATTACAGCCGCTTAAAATTGTACTTTGATATAAAAATCAACTTTAAGCTTTGTGATAAAGATTAGATTAATGACACCTGAAAATCCGTAAAAGCTTAGCAATAGAATGTGAATAAAGACCTATAGAAAATATATATTACCTTATGAACGAAGTGACGAAAATATCAGACGGCTTTTCAACCGGAATATTAAGGTAAAAAATTATATATCCAAATAATAATTAAAGTATACCGCCAAAATCCAACTTCGATCTTAAATTATTTAAACCGAAAACGAATTTCATGACTCTTTTAACAAGTTTTAAAACGTTACATTAAACCATTATATACCTATAAACGAATTTCGTATTAACATTTATAATCGATAAATCTAAAGGCGAAAGTTAATTTAATAGAATGAACATCGTATAAATAATTTACTACGTTTTCAACCAAAGGTTTGATGTGTATTTAAAGTAAATTCAACGCCTCAACTACAGTTATAAAAAAACAAGAACAATAGGAAAAACTCCTCGGAAACTAAGGGTAAAGTAACTACTATTAAAGACGAACTTATGGCCAAAGATTAAACTTACCACGCCTACAACAATACCCGCATAAAAGTATAGAAGGCTTTACGTGTTTTTCAGCTATTAATTTACTAGCTACCTAATATACGAGAAAATTCGAATTAAACGCTAGTTTTAAACCGATGAACCACCTAAAAACTAGACGAAAGCTAATTTTACAGTATATATAACCGAATACAAAAGTGTAAAGAAAGAGTTTAATACTTATTTATACGAATGTATTTTCAAAGAGTAAAACTTTAAAGGTAATAATACTTACTTAATAGCTTAGAGTAACTAAGCCGCGTAAACAATTGTTACAGGCTAATAAAATGCCTCGTTTTTAATAATACAGACTTAGACTACGAAAATAATGTGTTAAACATTAATATATCATCGTTATTCACACTTTTAAATAGATATAGAAACAGATTTTAGGGTATCATAACTAATACCGTCACGGCCGAAATTTTGACCATTGGAAAACCATAATTCGACGCGCTCAAAACGAAATTTCTCAAATTTCAACTCGAACGAATAGGAAAATATCGAAATTTCCTATTCAGTAAAGGCAAGGCGTCGTTGCTTAAAACGGTCGTGGTAAATACGATATTTAAACCGGTTGAGTTTTATGTAATAAACTTTAGAATGCCATTTTTGTTATCATTAACGAGTATAAATAAGTTCTGAATCGAAGTTCTTACTACGATTAACTAATTTGTTCGCGTTGCAAATGATGTATTCGTAACGTTTCGCCTTAAATTCGGATATCTTTAGTTTTTCCTCGAAATGATTTTAATGAAAACCATTTACCTAATATAACCGTAATTACGAATACCATACCACCTAATTGAATAACTAATTACAAAACACCTTATACGGAAATTCCTCGTTGTAGGACATACTAATATAAAAAGGGAACGTTTGATGCTATCGAAAAGTTTTACCACGAATACTATTTATATTTTATAACCTTATGTGGATTTAAATTTCGCCTTTGATATGATATTAACTAATGATACAAGCTTATCATAAATATAATATACCTGAAAGGCGATTTAAGCCGATATGCCGTCGACCTAAAAACATAATTTTAGGTCGAAAAATTTATGTGAAGCGTTTCCGTTACGAATTCCTAAAAGGCTTTGGTAAACTACTAGTTGAAAGTTTACTTAGGACCTCTTAACTGGATTACATACGACGTAGTTACGGCCTTCGACTCGACTAAATAATGTACTAAAGTTCAACTTACTAATAGTAATTGTAAACAAATACTGGTAAAAGTACAATAAGTCATTAAAAAGTATGAATAGTATTATAAACCTCTTGAAAAAGCGTATATAATACAATTTAAAAACTAAAGGGTATTAAAATGAAATATTCCATTTTATAAATGACGATTAACGCTATAAATAATATATTTAGCCCAAAAAGCCTTATTTTAACACGTATTATTTTCGCTACAAACCCTAAAATATATATAAATTTAACACTATCGCTAATTATGATATAAAAAGTAAATGCTATGGAAAAAGCTATGGAAACACTACGTTCCATATGGGTTGGAAATAACGTTGTTAAAACATTAGCCATAAGAAACGGCCCGCGTAAAACTAGCGTTCTGGATTTATCATTATAGTTGAAAGTCCTAATTTGGAAAACTAAAGACGGATAAACTATCCCTTAAAAGATGGAGGGGTGTAGTAACTATAATATATTTGTAAAGTTATCAAATAATATAACTTCATTTCGTCGAATAACGATACGAAAGTATACAAGGGAAATATAAAGTAGAACGGCCCGAAACCGTAATATACTTAATAACACCAACGAAACCACTTTTTAGATAATGAATCCAAACCGTTCCAAGATCTAATATATTTACCGAATACAATATCCAAACCTTTACCACTATATGAAACTAACCTGCATAAACTAACTAAACCAACACCACTATTCTAAAGGCGCCTACTTAACTCCAAAAATGAAAAAAGTTTTAATGCCCTCGTTACGAACTCTTTTATTGCGTAAAAAGAAACAGCAAATCGTAAATTAAGCTTAAAACTTCGCCGAAAGGGTATTATTACTACCTTAAGTACACCACTTGTATAATTAACGCAAACGAAAATTACTACTTTAATCGAATAAAACGATTTTGGTTTTAAAAAGTTGAAACAAACGATTTACAACACCAATAAAATCTGTCCTATACTCCTAATTTACATAGTAAAAAAAAAGCCGGTCAACACTATAAAAATACCATTATTATTAAAGGATACGATAACATCGGTAAAAAAAAATATTATAAACATATCGCCCAATTTATAAAAGGTAAGCTATGGTTTAATTTTAACGTTCGACATCTCCCTGTGCACGCTTTACAGATTTTTGTTATAACCCAGACAATAGTTGGGTCCGGAAACAGGCTAGCATGCAGCTGAGCCACGGAGAGCCTATAGTCCAATACATCAGGCGGGGAACATCTCTTATGTAAGAAAGTTGACTAAGTAAGTCACGTGATGGATCAGTATGGATCATTTACTGATCCAAGGTGAGGCTACATGAGATCAGTAAGAATCAGCCACCGATTTAAGGTAAGGCAGTACTAGATCAGTAGGATCAGTGCGGTGATCCAAACGATCCAGTACTAAAGATAGTATGAAGGCATTGGGATATAAGGACACTTTCAGCACCATAGATAGCATTTCCTTCATAGCTCTTTAGTTGTCAATCTAAGTATTCAGTCTATACACCTGAATAGTCTAACGGCTAGTGATTATTCTACAGCATGAACAAACATTTTCTTGATATTGCACCTTTGTTACCTCTGCTACCTTACTGCTAACATAAATCCCTTGACACTTTCTATTTACTCATGGGTATTTAGTGTGATCATTACACCTTTCTATCAAGCTTCGTAATATTATATAGGCTTATATATAGTCGGAAAAGCGGTTTAAACGTCGTATCTACGCCTATATAACTACGAAGCTCCGGAAATACCTCCTACCCAAGACGATTTTATGAGTTATTAAACCGCTTTGCGGATTAGTTGAAGATAGTATATACTAATATAACACTTACTAAAAATATTATAAGGAACGACTTGAAATAACTAGCTTAACCTTTAACCCGTATTTACTAGTTTCTATAATAATTTTTACAGGTTTTATATTAAAGTGTATACAAACAGATAATACCCTAAAGTTATACAACAAGTTGTTTTCCATAGTTAAAAAGAGGAAGTTTTCCAAGAACAGCCTGAAAGTAAAACCCATAACGTATCTAACGGAGGACCGGAAAAACGACTTTAATAGCGCAACAATCATTTTACGGAACGGCGTTCTAAACCTTATCTAAAAAAGATAATGAAATAAAGTTACCCTTATCGACCTAAATAATGTAAAACGGGCTGATGAATACAGATGAAAACGCGTATGTAACATTTAAGTTACATTAATTATATAACTGGAAACGGAATTTAACCTTTCAATTGTTATATAATTCCAAGCTAACACTTCAGACGATATATATAAGGCGTTGAATAAACGCCTTATATAACTAATACATAATTTGAGATACGGTTTATAATTTATACCGTACTACATACGTATTATAAAACTTTTTATTTTTACTAACGGTTATTTTAGTCATGATACCTATTACAACTCGTAAACCGGATTCGTCTTTATTTTCGGCAACAAAACACCGGCTCGAAACGGATGTACGCTTTATAAAAACATAATCCATTAAATCTCGACTAAGTATAAGTTGATCACACGAAAAGTTTTAACCTTAAATATTTACGGTGTAATTAGAGGCCTCGATTTAGAAATCACTATAACGATAACGGTCCGAATAATTATTCTAAATCTTAGTTTAAAACCACTTCCCCTCATTGTTTACACTAAATCCTTTTTTGATTTACTAATATCTGGTTAAGCTTGGGCTTACGAATGACAAACACCTTATGATCGACATTATAAATTTACGCGAATTGTTTAAGCACCGTAAAATTAAAGAAATAAAATGGATCGATAAAACGTTAAACCCTACAAAGATAACAACTAAAGCCGCCTCGAATATGATATTAGAGGCGTTCGTATTAACGATCACTTTTTTCTTTAGTATTTCTAGGAAATTTTTATAACCCTATTCGAGTTAAACTTTTTATGACTAATATTTTTATTTCCCTTTTATTTTATATGTTTACATCGCTTTTGACAGTTTTCCGCAATACGAATCCGCTATTTACACCACTTTTATAAAGAATTTCTCTATTTAAATTTACCGTTTAAATCTTTTTAAGTAAATTTTCTTTATTTAAATTTACCATTTACACCGTTTTCAACATTTATCACCTATTGTTTCACTATTTACGGCTTTACAAGATACGTTTTTCACTACTTTTTTTGTCACGTATGATAAGTTTTTTCAAAAAAATACAATTAGATTCCTATGCAATCAATTGTACTATAGCCGGATACGCCGGCCCGGCAGAAATAAATTGATATTCATTACTAAAAGGGGAGGGAAAGGATGATGTCGTGTCCTTACTAACCTTCTCCTTACCACTCTCCTCCTTTTTACTAGCGCCATCATTATCACTGTTATCGACACTGTTATTAACACCACCGAAAGGGTGGACCCACGCCTTAAGCCGTATACCTTTAGGAAAAAGCGTGAGGGGGTTTTTACCCTCTTTAAAGCGATGCGCGATAAAATCGTCAAATTCGCTTATATAATACATACGAAGGCTCCATTTCCAGGCGGGGATAACGGCTACCGCTTTCTCAATCCACCGTTTAACGTTTGTTAAGACTGAATATCGGTTTATTTTAGTTATTTACGAAAGTAATCACCTTTAAAAATGCTCCAAATAATGTATTTATACTATCTAAAGTTTTAATTCGCAATTATAATGACAAGTTTAAAATAAACTTATTATAAAGATGGTTGACACGTAATATGACCTCGGTTTATAACCCTAAAACTATTAAAACAGTAACATATTTGTTTCTAATCCACTCGTAACGGTAATGAAGGGCCTACCGACCTCCATATCAATGAAAATCGTTAATCAACTTACTCGCAACCGCGGACACGACATATGTCACATAAAGTATATCCATTAACGACTCGGGGCTACGGATCAGGATATGCCGTTTGGGAAGAATTAACGATACGAATCGTATTACAACTCTATTAATCTACGCTTACGACAGCCGGGGGGGGGGGTGTATCTCTGCAGGTAATGGGATCTTTATCCTCAGGGAAAGGGTAAGGTTAATAACCTTAAAAGCCCTTCGCTCCTCCTCCTAGAGGTTAAAATCAAGGGGAAGGAAAAGAAAAGGGGAAGGAAAATAAAAGGGGAAGGAAAAGAAAAGGGGAAGGAAAAGAAAAGGGGAAGGAAAAGAAAAGGGGAAGGAAAAGAAAAGGGGAAGGAAAAGAAAAGGGGAAGGAAAAGATAAGGAGAAAATAAATAACGACTTCGGCGGCGACGATGACGGAAAACGAAGCGAAGACAAAGATAAATATTAATAACATTGTATTAAAGGAGGCGGGAATAAGGGTAGTAGTGGTGGTGGTAATGACAACGTGGCGGGTTACGGCGACAACCGCTTTTTTACGCTTACGCGTCAAACAGCGTCTAAGGGACCTGTTTTTACGCGGCATCATTTTACGAGCGAGTGTAGTATATAAGGATTAGCCAAGTAACATACTCATCGAAGCGATTTAAAATAAGTAATTAACATAATAAGTTAACTTTACATATGCTAATTCACTAGTTGGGATTTACGTTAGCTATAGGTATATTCCGTTGAACGAAAAAGAAAAAAAGGTTTCATATAAACTAATAACTATATATTAATTTATATTAACCCTGAAATAATCAACATCGTAATTACCCCTAAGCATTTATATATTTATAATAAGTACTTAATTGCAACCCTATAAAAACGAATAACAAATGCTATGAATAACTATATTGTTGCCGAGTGTCCAAATTAACCAGGATTTTACTATAACTATGAACGTGGTTGAAAACTACTAATTTAAACCTTTACAAGTCTGTACTTCAACAACTATTATAACTGAACCGCGGATATACATTAAGTTACGAATTACACTATCATTACTAAACTATAGATGCAGAATACGCTACAAACTATACTATTATTACTAAACCGCGAAAACGGATTACGTTAAAAATTATACTATTATTATTAAGCAACGCATACAAGCCGTATAAGGAAAGAAAAAATTTCCTATACGGATATTACTATATATCCCTATAATTAGTAAGCGGCTACGTTACAAAGTATAGTTTTATAGAAGTATACGGTAACGTATTACTTTGCAAAGTACATTCCTACAAGGTGTATAATAGCGTTCCGCCTCCTAAAAGTGGCATCTTCAAAGTACATGATAGCGTGCCACTACCAAAAGTGGCATTTTCAAAGTGCACGGTAAATTGCCGCTTCCTAGGTGAGAGGTTATAACTTTTCACCTGCGGTGTATACTTTCCAAATGCTTTTTCTCCTTTAGATTACTTATCTTTACTACTACAATACCAATCTTTCTAATTACTCTTCCACTACGTTAATGTATGGAGACCTTAACGACAACTAGTCATTAGAATATTAACATATAAACCAATACATCATATCAAAAATTGTATTTTTGTTAAATTAACCTCAATTTATTTGATACAGAAATATTGTGTTAGGATCGTAGTCAATTTTAGTCAAGTTAAGTGACTGTAACAATTGAAAATTTACTGTATTGACTGCAAGTTAACTGTATTGGCAGTAACTTAATTTCAGTGGAGTACCCAATTAAAGGTGGGGCACGGTCCCAGTAGTTGCCCATACAAATTAGTGTGCAGATCGGCTAATAGTCTGTCAAACTAAAAAGTAATACATTACCACTTTCAATGCAATACACCTATTATTTTAACCATAATTCAAATCGACTACGTGGAAATGATGAAATCATACAAGCAATGATCAATATTTATTAGCTTAAGTATAGATAAGCTATGAAAAGAAAAAAAGTTTTTTTCTGAATACGCTTTTCAATTTCGTCAAGTAGAGAAAAGATTATTTTCAAAATGCCTCTGTAAGTTTTGTGGTTGTTTGCGGCAGTAATTTAGGATAGTTTATTGACTAAGTTAGTTGTTTGCCTTAGTTTATAAGTATCGACGGTATTTTTAAACCACCGATATATTTTTATTGAGTTCATTTCGAAATTTCAGCGTTTATATATACCACCAAAAGCCTCTAAGATCTTGAAGTTAAGACGTGATCACCAACTTGTTGAGACCCTTAAAGTTGGCAAACAGGCAAGTATTGTAAGCTAATACCTGCCCCAGTGGTTTCCGGGAATCTAGCCCTGGCGATTACTCTGCTCTTACACTACTCCTATACTGTTTCAAAGCATGTCTGCACTACGAAACCAATAACATTACTAAGATATATAATATTATTAGCTTTATAACAGCGTTATATCAAAAGCTTCTCTTTTGTTTTCATAAAGGGTTGTGAAGAGTATCTGACCACTTTAAACGATACCCTCAATTTAATCCCTTTACATATAATTCCTGATTCTTTCTTTCTTCGACAGAATTTTAATTGCTTTCAAATAGATATAGCTTCAAATAATATTCTAATATAATACGAATTTAAACCTTTCAATTTCAAAGCAGTTTTTTAACGCATGTATATTAAACCAGTTGCAAGGCATTCTAACCGCGTAACAAAACGAATGAAATATTCAATGAAAACGGTTTATCAAAACCCAACGAATAAAGTTTATATAATGGGTCTACGCTGCTCGCGAGTAGGCCCTACACATAGAGTAATATATATGTGAGCCACGTTTATTAATATAATCTACCAGTTAGAAGTCCTTATCAACATATTTAGGTTACTATTAATTATAACGTCCGCAAAGTTTATTAAATAACACTGCATTTAATAAGAAACTGTAAACTGTAATGATCACACTAAATACCCGTGGGTATATAGAAGGTGTCAGAGGGTTTATGTTATCAAGAAGGTAGCAGAGGTGCTGAGTGAACAATATCGCAACCGTGCAAGCAATGATCAAAAGCCGTGAAGCTATTCAAATGTGTAGACTAAATACTTAGATTGACAACTGAAGAACTATCTAATGAAGATACCTAATGTGGTGATGACCATGTCCTTATATCAAGTTCCTTCAGTTGACGTGGAGGCGTGAGATATGTTGGATATGTGTGCGATCCAACATATCCAGACTGGATCATTTGGATATGTAGCATATCCAATATATCCAGTCTCTGGTTCTCGGTTTGCCGAGTGGGTTCCTAACAACCCTAACCCTGGGGGTCCTGTGGGACCAGATGCTTGCCGTCAGACTGTATCCAACTGATTTCCTTTATTAGTACTGTGGGCCGCTGCTGGCGTGACCTGCAGCTGTTGAGTTATAACATAAACGCGTAACCAAGGTAAAATACAGAATAGATAAACGACATTAATATAACTTCCGTGTCTCTTTTTATTATAAGTCGCGTTGAGTTATCTGACGACGATATTTCAAATTCCGCCAATTTCGATTATGAATCCTAAAATTAACTTCATAGCGTTTATAGTTAACGGGTTCAAAGTAAGCACTTTAACTAAAAAATAAAACTTTAGGGTATGAAACCATGTTTTTCCACATCGAAAACTACGATAATATGTAAATTACATGAAGATGAAGATTTCTTAAAATGAAAAAAGACCATGTTTACATTATTTTTAAATACTTAGAAGAAATGATTAAAGAGGATATAAAATATTACTATGCCCGCGGCGACGACAGCGGTAATAACGACTTTAATACTTGTATAACAATGCTTCGCATTTACTTTTACCCCCTCAACACGGTATGAATTGTTATCTCTCAGTTTAATAACTTAAAACAAAGTGTTCTTAAACGTTTCCATGTTGTTTTAATATTTGTAAGGCTCTATTGGCTGAAGCTAGAGGTATGTTTGAAAAAACCGTCGTTGAATTCACTATCCTTGAAGAACTTATAAATGATACCTCAATTAAAGCGTAACTTCCTCTCAATATACACGAGAAATATAATAAGTGGGTCGCTAGATTTTAACTTATATATAAACAACTGTACATCTTTCATACTCGATATAATAGTGGCGGCAATAACAGAAATTATATTAGCCATAATAGTAATAGACGCCACGTTCACGGCGAAGTGAACGGTGGAAATAAACAACTTTAAACTCTACATCCCATCATGATTACTGAATAGATATTATAATAACAGGTAGAATGCTTTATTAACCTGTATTAAACTGTGCTTGATTTGAATTACTTACACCGAACTTATATATCGTGAAGGCAATAATTTCTATGTATGATACAGAGTGAATGAAAATTTAATTTAAACCTACACCTTGTATTCCGCTCAACACCAAAGCAACTTGGGTATAAAGACTGACATACGCGTTTACTTTATCATTACAGATAACTTTATCTACTTTATGTAGGGAAAAGTATAATTTATCCATATAATTACCTGTAAAACACTATTTGTTTTCATATAATCAGGTAATTTATGGATAATTTGATAAATAATTTCCCTTTGGTAGGAAATGTATTCCGTAATTCTTTGTATTTAGTTCAAGTTTTGATAAATATAGATTATAAGTACTGTAAATTTGTTTGCGAAAAGCTTATAGGATAATTATATTTACCGCGTATTTTCATTTCACCTCGATGTTCGATAAATTAACCTTATGTACTAATGTTATCGATTTACGACTAATTTTATTTATGCTGTATTTAAACATTCACCTTAATTTATATGAATATCGTATTTAGGTCTACATTTTTCACTGTTCATAATACAAAGTTATTTTAAGTAAGCTATAAATAAAGCGAAAACAGAAAACTTAGCTTAACCAAAAGCATATATTATTTATGAAATAAACCTGTAGTTATAGTATATAGCAAAGGTAGTTGGTGACTACACACAAGTTAAGTAAAGGTCTAAACAGTATGGTTTTTTATGTGATATTCCGATAAGTACACAATGGCCAAACTACTACAATATAAATTATATAATTTTTTTTTAAACATATGAGTAAAACACTAACTCCGAAATAAATTATCACTGCGGTCAAGAAAATTCAAGATATCATTTAAAATTTCACAGTTTTATTTAAAAAGACCTGGAAAAAAAATACTCCTGTACTACTTGGAAACCAATTACTATATAAAAGTTGAAATTAATAATTAAAATAGCCTTTAATATCCTTTTAAGCTTATTATACAGGATATTTTAGGAAGATATTTTTATATTACGAAAGATTTACCGAAAATATTGTATCAAGGTGGCATTCGAGTAAATGACTTCTTAACGGGTACCTCTTCATCCTTCGTTAAAGGCTTAAAAGCGACTTACGATTTTACGTTTATTCATAACGGCTTAACATTATTATAAAAAACTATTAACTCTCTCTATTTTTTTTATTACAGAAACGTTTACCAACTTATTATAGACCACATAGTTAAAGAAGTTTGACGCTCGGTTCATTTTCTCCAAACTTCGTTTTGAAGATAGCAATGAGTGAAAATTATATTCTATACTTGTTTTGGTGTTTTCTTAGTACTGGTTACTTATTTTAGTCTTTCCTAAATATCAACATATTGTGCTGTCTATACATATAATCATAGTGTGGTATTCCTGACTATATTTGAAGATCAAGACAACGGTACGAATCTACCACAACATTATCATAATGAAAATAAGTACTCATAAGGATGATGACTTATGAGTACGTACCTTCATGAGTAGATAATCTTATAAGATATCGAAGAAAGTAGATAAAGTACGCAAGTACTGCCGCTTGGTACAACAAATGCTGGGAGCTAAAGGAAAAAAAGATGTTCTTATTATACCAGTTTATTTTTACCAACAACAACTTTCTCAACGTTGTCTGTTTAAAATCCCTTGATCAATCCAGGACATTTAGTTATAACATCAGTTTTTACTCGTAATCGCGAGCTGTAAAGCCTTGTTATCTGAGAAGATATTTTACCTGGTTTCGTTTATGACGGCGGCGATTTACTCGTTTAGTGTGGATATTACTATATGCCCTCATAGATAGTATACATAGGGTAAGTAGCAGTGCACTGTATTGCAGGGTGCACTCCTGCAGAGTGTACGATAACGTGTTACTTTGTAGGCTGCACTCTTGCAAAATGCAAAGTGTATTATGTATGGATCGGTCTAGGATGACTATACCAGACCAAATGGAAATGCATGGATCGGTTTGGAATGGCTATACTAGACCGAACAGCAATGCGTAGAGTGGTCTAAAGTAGTACACTCTGGGTAAGGGATTATAAACCCTTACCTGTGGCGTACACCTCTAGATACTTTTCTGTTATATTTATTATCTATACTACAACTCTACCAATCCAACGAATACTTTTTTCAATACCTTATTTCACGTAAAACTAAAAGTTTCAAACCTTACGGATACTAATTAGTTGCCGACTCGTTCGACTACAAATAGTCTAAGAAAAAAAGATAAATATAAATTAAAAACTTGTAGATGAATGTTATAACGGATCCAATTATTTATATTTTATCAATTTATCCTTATAAAAATTAGATGCTAACGTGTACAGAAATTGTAAAAATTAAGTAAATTAAAGAAATACAATTTTAATACGATACCATTAAGCCTTATTTAACGTTTTAACGTACCTGTGCACTTTTTCGAAATGTTATATTACGTATCAGGACACGCAAGTTAAAACTTATAGGTTTCGTAACACTTAGTTGAGACTTATCCGATTGTCTACAATTTAAACCGTTTCTTTAATTTAAAAGCGGTTATGTTTATACTATCCGAATCGATCGTTCTAGTAAAAAAGATTACATATAAAAAAACTAAACCACCCATTTTACTAAGTTCGGTTACGATACGTTAATCAGAACCGATCACCGGATGTATTTTAAATACCGGATTATATAATTATATTTTTATTACCTTACCTACCTTTCTTACGTTCCCCTTATATGTTTTCAATTCATCTCCGTTTTCCTTATAAATCCTTAGTTTAGTACTTACAAGGTTTAAGTTTCCTTGGCCATTTGGTGAGTGTAACATTATCAAACTTTAATAAAACTAATTTAAAACGCTTAACTAATTTATAGTTACGTTTTATTCATGTATTATTTGTAATTAATTTATATTAATAAGCGTCAGTAAACCTTATTTTAACCACTTTAATTATTTCATTTACTTTATATTTGCCGCTTATAGGCATTTAAATTCTATGACGGTTCGAAATTGCTAATTTAAGCCATTTTAGTATACGAAGTATATACAGAATCTACTATGACTTACATCCTCGAAACATTTTTAACTATAACTCTAAAACCAATAATATTAGAGGAAGCTAACGTTTATTTCTACCTTTCAATCGAATGTAAGGGGAATAAGAAAGGTTATAATATACGAAATCGACTTAGGATTTAAGAATAATATTATTTATTCGCTGATTAAGGAATTAAAATCCTATTTCATAAATATATACATTTTATCCATTATACTTCTTTATTAAAAGAAGAAAATATAAAAACCTTAATTATTGGACATTTTCCTAAAAAGGTTTAGAATTAAACGTTAAATATATGATAAATAGTAAATCCTTCTATTATTAAAGCCTTACGGATTCAATCACGAATCAAAAGTATTAATACTCTAGGGGGTAAGATTAACCGCCTTATAAAAGCCTGATTCGAAATAACGCAACCAATTGACTTACCAGATTGAAAGTATAAAAGTTTACACCTAACGGAATTTGTAAAAGGGTATTACTCTATGAAGTAAAAAAAAAATATTATTATAACTACGGGAATAAGTCGTGAAACGACCTAATTCAATACTAGTACCTTAAGTTAGGAGTAAAGGTTCCAAGAAAAAAAAAAGATTACAATTCTTACCTACTATATAAGTATAATATACCCTTATACCTATATATACTATAAAATAAAATCGAATACCAAACCACTTTCCGAATGATAGGAATAACCCGTTTGTTTATGACGGGATCAGCCGAAACACCGAAAACATCCCGATCGACTATAAAAGGATCGGCTAAAATATAAAAAATACCCCGTTTTAGGAATTGAAGAACGGCGTAAAACGTTAATACGTAGCTTATGGACTAATACCCGCTAACCACGACCCTTATCGCGACCTCCTACCATACTGCTTTCCTAATAATAAAAACGATTTTATAAAGTTTACAAACTTCGCTAAATTTTAAAATAGGGAATATGATTATAATGGCGAAGTATACGATATATTTCAAAATTTAATACGGGCAATATTCAATATATGCAAAAAGATCAATATTCAATTATTACAATTTTATAATATTTTACCCGATATATAATCCGGGTAAGCTAAAAAAAAGTATATGTATTACCTTACGTAGGTGAATATATTTGTACAGTGTTATGACCGCTTTAAATTCCACTTCGATATGGAAATTAACCACGAACTTTACGATAGGGATTGAATTAATAGGACTTGGAAATTCGTAAATCATTGGCAAAGAACGCCGATAGAAACCTATAGTAAATATTTACCACCCCATTAACTAAGTTTCGAAAATGCCAAATAACTTTTAAACCGAAATATAAACGTAATAAACTATTTATCTAAATTATAATAAACGTCTGTTACGAAAATCCGGATTTAGACTTTACACTTTTTATACAGGAAAAAAAAACCTAAAGGCCTTTTATACAAGCCTTAAAATATTGTTTAAAACTTTGATATGCTCATGAAAGATCTTCTAATTAATATTTATAATTGATAAAATCAAAAGCGAAGGCCAAATTAATAAAACCAATCTCGTCGAAACTATTTACCACGTTTTAAATCGAAAGTTTAAGGTTTACCTAAGGCAAAAAGAACGCCTAAAGTACAGGTAATAAAGAGGCAATTCTAGTAATACGGGATAGTAATAATCGTTCTAAAATGGAAAAAATATACCGCGACTATAGTAATACTTACGAAAAGGTATACAAAGCCTTATATGTTTGCAAAAACAATATATCGTATATGGAAAAGTCGGCTGCTAATTTATAAATCACTTCCTTTTCGAGTAAATTCGAATCAAAAGACAATTTTAAGTCGAGTATATATTTAAAAATCGGATAAAAGCCAATATTTATATGTACATCACCGAATATAAAGGTATAAATAACAGAGTAGACGCCTACCTTTACGAAGATATATCCGGAAAAGGCTACTTTCCATATAATCATACCTACCTATTACCTTACAAAGATAAAATTATCCAAAGTATTTTCGGCGGCCTATAAAACACCTCCTTTATATTTATTACAGGCTTAAAATACGTAAACACAGTGTTTAACACTTATATAATGTCGTAATTTAAGTTTTTAAGAGATACAAAAACAGGTTTTCAGATATTATACCTAATATTAACGTAACCAAAATCTTAACGGCCGGGAAACGGCAATTCGACGCGTTTACGACGAAGTTTCCAAAGTTTAAGCCAAACCGAATAGAAAAACACAAAAAGCACTTATTTAATAAAGGTAAAACATTATCGTTCGTAACGGTCGTTATAAATACGCATTTCGAACCAACGAAAATTTACGTAATAAACTTTAAAATACCATTTTTACTTTTACTATCTAATATAAATAAGCTTGAAATTAAAGTTCGGATGATTATTAATTAATTTATGCACGCCTTAAATAGCGTATCCGTATCGCTTAGACTTCAGTTCAACTACTTATAGTTTTTCCTCGAAACACGTATAATCAAGGTTATTTAATTAAATTGACCGTAAATACGAACTTCATATCGATAATTTGATTACCCAGCCGTAAAACGCCTTTTACGCCTACTTTACGCCGTAAGTAATACGGATATAAGAAAAGACGTACTTAAAATTATCGAAAAGTTTTGCTATAAGTAATAGCTACACTTATAGACCCTACGAAGGTTTAAATTACACCTTTAAAACGATATGGACTTTAACTACGAAGTAATTATTAATATTATATATTTGTATAGCTAACCGGTTTTTTACGTCCTCGATGCAACAATATCGTTTTAGACCGTTAAATTTATACGAAACGCTTTCGCTATAAAATATCAGGATTTTTCAGTTAACTGTTAGTTTAACTTTTACTTAAAGCTCTTAAACTAAATCATAGAAAACGCCAATACGGCGTTCTACTTTACCAAATAGTGTACTAAGGCTCGGATAGCCGGTAATAAATGTAAACAAATCCTAGTAAAATCCCTATAGGGTATTAAAAAGTGTGAATTATATTACGAACCTTTGAAGAAAACATAGACATGTTTGTTAAAAAACCTAAAGGCTATCAGTTTTAAGGAATTTATCTTTTAAATAACGGTTAACACCGCTAACAACATTTTTAGCCTAAGTAGGTTTATCCTTACTCTCCTTATCTTTAGTACGTACCTAAGGATCTATACAAACTTTTCCATATTACTGTTTATAATATAAGGGGCTAATGTTATGGCGAAAGTTATAATGGCATTACGCTCCCTACGGGCGAGAAACGATATATTTAAAAATTTGGCTACAAGTAATAGCTCACGTGAAGCTAGCGTTTTAAATCTACTATTATAATCGAAAGTTTTGTTTGGAAAATGAACGATGCATGGATTAGCCTTTAAAAAATCAACGGGTTTAAAGTCTATAATAGTCTAGTTGACTTAAAGAATGGCATAAGTTCGTTTCACTAAACAATAGTATGCGAATATAAAAGAAAAGTGAAAATGAACAGTCTGAAACCGTAAAACAAACAAAATCACCTATAGGACAACCCTAAAAACGACGAATTTAAACCTATTTTAGCTTTAACCTTACCTCCGAAACACGATTTCGGCTTAATACGTTAAATAAAAGCGGCCCGATTATATTAACCCTATTAAAACCTCGCTACCGAGGGCGCCTTTTCGACTCAAAACCCAAAAAACGCCTTAGGAACTTTACTACGGACTCCTTTGTTACGTAAAAGGAAATGAAAAACCGTAAGATTGACCTAAAGCTCCGCTATAAGGGTATTAATGCTACTTTAAATACCCTGTTCAAGTAATTTACTCAAAAAGAGATTTTAACTTTAATAGAATCAAACGTTTTTCAGTTTAAACGATTCAACCCGGCTATCCCCGGCACCCACAGGATTTTTCCAATTCGCCTCGTATACGAAGTTAAGGATAAAACCGGGAAACCTTACGAAAAAAACCCGCCAGGTTATTAAAAGATACAACAATAAAGGAAAAAATGATATTATAACCTAATCACTCACTTTACAACGAGCCAGCCACCGCCTAATTCTTACACTCGTAGCGTTCTTCAACGAACCGTATAACCTATATATCGAATTTCAAAATATAACATAGGTATATACCTAATTTAAAGAATGGTTTAAGATGAATCTACTCCAAAATTCCTAAAGATTTTAGGTAATACTACCTATTTAAAACGATCTTACATGTTACAAACCCATTTTACAGCTTGGTTAAAGCCGTTGTTTACTAATATAACACTTATTAAGGATATCATAAAAACGGATCGGGATAACTAAATTTACCTTTAACTTGTGTTTATTAGTATCAATAACCTGCTCGAAGGGATTTGTACTAATAGATATACAGACGGACGACACCTTAACGTTATGTAACACTTTATTTTCTACTTTTAACAAAAGGAAACTTTTAAAAGCCAGTTAAAAAACTAAACCTACAAAGTATTTAACAGAAAACTATATTATGAATTTTAATAAAGTTACCATTACCGTTTAGAACGACTTTTTAAGTCTTATATAAAAGGGTTAGCTAGACAAAATTACCCTTTTTATTCTGGATAACGTAAAACGAACCGACTATTATAAATGCCACCGCGCACATAGTGCTTGGGTTACTTTTAAGGTATAATTAAAGGTGATATTTTACCTTTTTTATCGTCCCATAATGTTAATTCGACCCGATAGATAATACATATAAGGTGTTTAATAAGCGTTCTTCGTAGTGAATACATAATTTAAGGCGCGGTTAACAATTTGTACCATTATATATACGTATCATAAAGCTGTTTGTTTTTACTGATGGCTTCTTCGCTAATAATAGCGATTGAAATTTACAGATAGGTTTCGTACTAGCTCTCGATAACTAAATACCGGCTTGAAACGGCTTTATGTTCCAAAGAAATATTATCTATTAAAGCTTTATCAAGTATAAAATGGTTACGAAAAGCGTCCTGTCTCCCAGATTTATAACATAGTTGGAGGTTTCGATTCGGGTGTTGTTATGACTATAACGGTCCAAATAATTGTTTTTAACCTTAGTTTATTCTTTATCCCTTTTTTTGTTTATATTAAAAATTTTGCGCTTTCTAAATACCTAGTAAAATTGGATATTATAAAATGTAAAACAGTTAATAATTAATATTATAGTATTACGTAAATTATAAAAACGCCGGGTAATCGAAGAAATAATATGGATTAATGAAAGGTTAAACTCGGTAAATGCGATGACTAAGTCTACGTCGAACGAAGCATTAGAAATACTTATATCGATAAGTACGTTATTTATTAGGGTTGTTAAAAAGGTTTTACGACCTTAATTGGCCACTATACCATTTTTCACCAACTTAGATCGACCTATATTACACTATTTGTGTTGATCCCCGATTTTACCTTTGTTTAACTTAACTATTTGCGCTGATTTCCGATTTTACTTCTATTTAACCCAACTATTTGCACCGATCTTTGATTTTACTTTTGTTCAACCTAATTATCCTCGTCGATTTCCGATTTTAATTTTGTTCAACCCCACCGTTTCGTACCGCTTACGAAATTTTGTTACTTCTTATTTTATATGCTTCAACCCAATAAATTACGCTTTTTTTCCTTTTTCTATTGAAATTTTCGATATCGTACTAATCCTAACATATTACCTCTTTTGTTTCATATTTTAAATTTCATTTATTACTTTTTTAAACGATTGTTTTGTTGAAAGCTTTAAAATTACTGAGGCGTATTATATTATGGCCGGGTACACTAGCTCGACCCAACGAGTATTCATCTACTACTGAAAGGAGAGGGTGACGTCGTTGCATCTTCACCGTCCTCTCCGTCGTTTTTCCCCTTTATGCTAACTCTACCGCCATTACTACTATCGACGTTTTCAACGCCAATAGAAATGTGACCTTATATCTTACTAGTTATACCCTTAAGTAAAGGCGTAGGGGATAGATTACAATTTTAATTACGACTTGCCATAATGTCGTCGAATTCACCTGTGTAATATATACGCAGGCTTTATTTACAGGTGGTGATGGGTTGGCGCCTATTACTAATTAGTATCAGCTTATTTTGGTTATTTACGACCGAGATTTTTTTTCTCGAAACGCCTTGAACGGTATATTCCTATTAAAGGAAAATTTTAGAATTCAGTTAAAACTTACTAATGAGCCGGTGGGCGCGTAGTATAGCCTCAGCCTACAGCCTTAAGACTACAGAAATGGGGATGTATAAGCTACTAGTTCGCTCGTAACGGTAATAACGGACCGAACAACCCCCGTTTTCGTGGTAATCGCTAACGGATTAACCCGTGGCCATAGACACGATACAAGATACGTAGGTCGTATCTATTAGTAACCCGAGATTACGGACCCGTGTATATTGTTCCAACACCTTACGTATTAGAGAGGCCTTACAACATACCTTAGCGATACGAAACTCAAAGCGGTGGAAGAGATCCGCCTTGTATTCCTTATTTACAAGAAGGTTAGATACTTACGAACAAATAAATTTAGGATATACTTACCCTAACGTAACTGTGTCAGGCTTAGTTTAAAGCGTAAAGGGGCTCCTACGGGTGATAGGGTCTTTATCCATACGGAAAGAGCAAGGTTTATAACCTTAGGAGCTCCTTACTCCTCTTCTCAGGAGCTGAGGAGAGGGGAGGGAAATGGGGGGGGAGGGAGGGGTGGCCGCGGCGGTGGGAAAAGGAGTGGCAGCGGCGGTAAGGGCAGGCGAGACGTGTGAGTAGGAGGAGGCGGCGGCGGCGGCAGGTAGTGGTGTGGCGGTTATAAAAGATATTGTGCCAGATAATGGCGAGCTGGTGGTGGCGGCGACGGCTATGGTGGCGGTGGCGCGCCGACGCTCATGCACCAAACTGCATCTTTTTGTCATGTTTTTATGCGGTATTTATTCAAAGGAAAGTTTATGAATAGTTGTTAGCTAATTAACTTACCTATTAAAACGATTAATTCAATCGAGTAAAATAGAGGTTTAATTAAAATAGGAACTTATATCGGTTTAGATTATACGTCTTTAAAAAAGAATAAAAAAAGTTTTGCTTGGATTGATAGTGATACATCTTTTTATACTAACATAATACGTAATTACGTAATTACCCCTACTTAATCACTCCCTATAGTACCTGCGCAATTACCTTTACCAAAAACTACAAAAGGCGTTATCACTAATTATATTACTCCTATTTGGTTATACCAACCAGGCTCAAATTACAATTATTACCTCGGCTAAACCTTACTAATTTTAGCTGAATTGAAATTACTACCTCGGTTAAACTTCATCAATCCTAATAAAACTTGCTAATTTAGACCTTTTGCAATGAATACGGCAATAACACTTTTACTACGAATACTTACTAATTTAGACCTTGTGTAATTGATACGATAACAACACTTG
The DNA here is from genome assembly GCA_038502455.1 of Anisogramma anomala. NCBI lineage: Eukaryota > Fungi > Ascomycota > Sordariomycetes > Diaporthales > Gnomoniaceae > Anisogramma > Anisogramma anomala. Next base: position 1,173,707 of record JASMMZ010000019.1, on the reverse strand, counting down.
TATTACGAAAATTACTAATTTAGATCTTTACAAATACACTATTATAACAGGGCTCCATATAAATAAGGAAGAAATGATTACCTGTGTGGATATTACTATATATCATTATAGATAGTATATATAGAGCAAGTAACAGTATATTATATTTTAGGGTATACTCCTGCAGAGTGTACGATATTGGGTCACGCTATAGGCTGTATTCTTACAAAACGTAAAGTGCATTATGCATGGATCGGTTTGGAATAGCTATACTAGACCGAACGGCGATGCGTGGAGCGGTTTAGAGTAGTACGCTCTGAGTGAGGGCTTATAAACCCTTACCTGTGGCGTGCACCTCTAGATGCTTCTTCGTTGCATCTATCATCTTTACTCCAACTATACCAATCTAACGATTACTCTTCTGAATACCTTATTTCACATAAAATCAAAGGTTTTAGACCTTAACAACATTTAGCCAATATTCGTTCCAGTTTCAAATTTTCGATGATGGAAGTATTTTCCTCGTTTTTGACTAGTTCATGCGGTGGTTTAATTATGTTGAACAGATTTTTTGTATAATCGTGACAAGGTAGTAAGTAAGGAATATTTATAGTCGGATACATACGCGAGTTAAGTAGAAAGTTCAAGGTAAAAGTTAAATTATTTACTTTCTTTACAATTGCGCATAGCTTTATATATGGCATATATTATTTACCTTGTTTATAATAAGGTTCATTGGCTTTTTCTAACGTCAATCATATTTTATTACCCATAGTAAATTTATAATAACGATAATTATAATCGTATAGTTGTTTTGACCTTAATAGTAAAAAGATTCATGGTGAATTATACATCGCATTATAAATGTTTTCGTGTAAACAGAATTTTAACCTATTCATGTAAGAAAATGGTTATGAGAATATCTATTGGTATTGCAAATTTTTATCCAAATATTTATTGATAGAGATTAGCTTTGAAAGTACATGAATATATATTATTAAAATCTTATTATCAAATCAGTATAATATTAACTTAACATTATTGAATATACTTGGTTACCAAATAACGTCAAGTTAACTCGATTTGTTTTGTTCACTCGTTGGTTTGTAGATAATAAGTTATTGATATTATCAAATGTGTTCTCATAAACTTTGTTAAAAGACTGGTACAAATTGAACATTTTTGTTTAAAATGATTTGTTGTGTGTGAAGTTAGTAATACAGTAAAAATAGTGAAACTAAAACAACAGCTTAATATTCTATTATATATGTAATGGTGTTCGCGATGAGGAGTATGTTTTAGAAAGTTTTATATATGATAGATATGCTTGTATTGAATAAATTCATATTAGGTAATATACAAGTTGTTCTTTCTGATGTTATCGTTGACAATGCGACTATGAAATCTATATAGAGTATATATTTTAGCTCTTCTGGCGTTTGAATAGGCTTAAGTTCGCCTAGTGGTTTTTAGTTCTCGTTTCTTAGTTTTCCGTATTAAATGCAATCCCTAATCTATATTTTAATAAACTTTCGTTTGTAGCGAAAATACACTTTATTTGACGTTATTATCATTTTTTAAGGTTCGAAGCGGTGTTTCCTATTATGCGACATGGTAAAAAGTTCCTGCAAAAATATTGTAGGAATTACAAGTCTTTTACAACCATTTGCAATACGGTTGTATAATAATAGGTTGACTAATCGAGATTAGTAACCAAGTTTGAAAATATTAAAAGGTATGTTTTTATGGTTTTTGTTGTTTTCAAAATACTATGGAATTCTATTCTAAACCACATCCTCACGATAATTAATCCATAATCGAAGACGTATATATCGTTCTTTCACACCGTTACGAGATGTAACAAAAGATAATATTCGGTTAAAATTATAAATTTATCAAAGATTTGGTTCAGTATTGAAATATTATTTAATTCGTGAGGTTGTTTGTTTTCCTCGAAAGCTAGGCGTTTCAGGGAATTTGGTATCAAAGCAAGGTTTTCTATTAATGAAACCATATTTAAGAACTATAAATATAAGAAGATATACGTATTGATAAGTCGATAATTTACTTCATTTGTGAATGTTATATTTAGTAAAACTTGGTTTACAATGCCTTGTGTTGTTTGATAATCGGTAAAGATAATAGTTGGTAAAAGACTTCCAACTAATGTTGTACGTCGCTGTTTGTATACCTATATAAAACAAGCTATCTTATGTTTTAAAAAGTTATAATTATGCTTTTTCCGAATAAGACAGCGACTTAAAATGAAACCGATTTTATTATAATGGCTCAAATAGGTTGTCTTCATTGCTAAGTATAGCTATTGTTAAGGTAAAAAAGTAAAACCCTTAACCCGAGTTTAAGACTCTTATCTATTTAAAGAAAAATATAGAGTTTTGTCTTTATGTGGTGTTGTTGAAGCCGTTTACGCAAATATGTTCATGTGTATTTAAAATATTTCTTTTGCTGAAGTTTAAGATAAAAAAATTATAGATTACGAGTAACACAGTCGCTTACTACTGTTGCTAATTTAAAATTGTCCTTTTTTATTCATTATATCAACAAATCGTTTTTAAGTTTTTCAAATGGAATTGATAATTACATTTAATAAGGTATTATCGGTCATAAAACCCTATTGTCATTAAATACATTTCGAGTAACTTTTAACGACAAAGCAATATAAAATTCCAAAACACTTAAGTTCTTGTTTTAGTGGCTGAAAATCGAAAAAGATAGCAGGAAATCTTTAAATATTAATTGTTGAAAATCCGACATAAGATTTTTCCAAGGATAAAGTAACAAATTTTCTTACAAAAAGCTTGAAAGACATGTTTGTTCAATGGGCAACGTATTTCTAAAATGTATTAAAGAAAACCGCAATGTCGTTGATAAATACATAATTAAAAGTGCTGAATTTATTTAGAGTTTAGTTTATAAATCATTTAACATACAATAGTGATTTACGAAAGTTTATTGATACGACCTTACATCATTCGAATACACGATAACTAACAAAAGTAAAGCGATTGAAATGGTCTAGGTATACTATAAGTTTAAAAATAATTTGGTAACTTTTATAGCTGGAATGTTTTTTTACCGCGAATAGACTGGATTATATCTTTTTGTAGTAACAATAGATAAATGTTTGAAATTATCCATATATTAAGTAGTAGTAAGTCCACATCCATTCGACTTTTGTTTACTCTTTGAATATTTTTTTTAACCATGAATATTACTTATAAAAATAGTCATATATTATGGAAACTTTTATACGTTATTGGTCATAAGGATATTAAACTATTAATATAAAAGTTGTTTTATTTCTTTTAGATATAAGATAGAAATGATGATTTAGTTTGGCGTATTATTAACTACCAATAAGTGAAACCTTTATTATTTTATTAACAGGAATTTGACTCGAACCCATATCCTTCCAAACGGCAGAATATTACTCTAAAATTCGTTGAAATTCAATGGATTATGCTAGGTTGTAGCGTTAATATATATTCATTAAGCTATTTTCACTATTGGAATATTTTAGATATTTCTATAATAAATGAAGCATCATGATAATATAATTTATCGCGAGCGAAACCCACTGTCTCATCATTAAGGTTGTGAATCTCAGTAACCACAAATTCATACATTAAGTATATTACTGTATTCAAGAATGGTGTTCCTAATTAAGTTTTAAAAAGCGCCTTCATAAGAAAAATCGTATTTCCGGGTGTAGTAACGTTACGAAAATTTGTAAAATCCAACTCGAACTCAACACCGATTACAAGTATGAAAATAGACTTGTCTAAAGCTTTATTAACTGTAAAAAAAATTATTATCGTTAATAACCATTTCCGTAGGTTGCGTAACTATAAATAATACGTTATTAACACTTGTATCTTATGTAAAAGTCTGTATAACTCCCTTACAGATTGCCTAAAGGTACGTATTATCCTTACATATACCAATGGTTTGCAAACTCGTATATTTCTTGAAGTACATCGCCTTAGCTATCAAATTGTGAAATTATACTATATATAGGGTAGTTACGTTGATGAGAGAATTAAAAATGTATGTGTATTAAACGTAATATATAAATGATTTGCCTTTAAGAAGGGAGATATACTTAAAAGCCATATATATTATTAAATAGAGTTGGATAATGACTATAGAATCAAAAGTAACTTTGTGAATAATGGCTTACGCAGCAACTTCATATATTAAAAAGATAATTTCGAAATAATTATTTATGACACATACTACATTCCCAAATATGAATATATTTGTATTACTATTGGAATAGTAATAATTTCAGTGCAATAGGTCAACTTTACTTACAGTAAAGTTGACTATACTAACTGCAAGTTGAGTGTATTGTTTTATAAGAGCCTATTGTATTGGCTATGAGTCATGTACAGTATGCGCCAACTTCACATTAAGGCATGTACCAAGCAATTGACCATATGAATTACTATGCAGACCGGCTAGCGGTCTGCCAAACATAAAACAATACATTTACCACTTAACCACGTAATACTACTATTACTTCAACCAATATAATCGACAACTTTACAATGTCTACAGACCTACTAACACTAATCAGAGCCTATTAGATTAACCACAAATAAGCTAGGTAAAAGAAAAGGCTACTTGCTGGTTACGCTCTACGTTAACAATGGGGGCTAGGATAAAAGAAAAGTTCTTATAAAAAGCCTATACTTGTAATACGTCAGTACACAGGGACAGGAAAACAAGAAAGACTTTTAGGTCACGCTAATCCACAACGTAAATCTAGAGGTAAACAAGGGTATTATTATTTAAAAATACCAATAAATCTTTAGGAATCCCTCTTGAAAACGTTAAGATTAACTATTAAAAGTCTTATATCTCAGAAAGTAGGTAAACGACTAGATTAGTACTATTACGGGTATTAATATTGCAAAAAAGACTAAGTCATACAGCCTATAACTTTTAACCTCTGACCTTTATCAATAATAACAAACTACTTTAAACCTTACCCTTTATTCCAAACCTTTGCCCCTACTTTACTCTTCTCTTTTTTCCTACATTAATTTAATCATCAAAATTTCTACATTAATCGAAAATTCCAAGAATCGCCAAGTTGCACCAAGAAAGCTACGTCGCGTAATATAATGCCAAATTATCAAGTTTACATGCAACTTTATGCCAAAACACTAAGTCTCTACATCCACAAATCATCAAGTCCCTTGCCTACAAAGTCCTACATAGGCAAAACCTCACAATAGTACCCAATCAAAAGCGAATAGAGGCAATTAAAAACCTAGAACCCCCTTTTTTTACGGCATTACAATAAAGAGATTTAAGGGTTAATTAAACATTGATAAAATCTTAACGAAAAAAACACCTAGTCAACTTTTTTGGTAGTTATATCGTCAAATAAAACGGCGGCAAAGACTTTGACCGCGGTAACCGCGCTTTTCGCAAATATCGTGACTTTTTTAATAACTGAACTATTAATATATGAAAAACGATTTGAAAACGATTTAAGTCGAAACTTAAGTTAAAACTTAAGCGACGAAGTGTTAAAGTGCTAGTATAGGGGACCGTAAATATAATAAAAACTATCTTTGACCAAACTCAACCTAAGGAATGCTTTCAAGATACATGCCATAAGGGGAAGGATATTGATGAACCTCGACGCCCCTATATACGTTCTAGGAAACCTCCCCTTAACCCCTAATTGAGATAAACCTTTTGACACATTGACGATGAGGAATATATTAATTTATTCGGCAGTTCAACACCTCTATATAACAAAGCGAAGTACGTATTAAGCGGCTGTAGAGAGCGTAAAGCAATAGCTACCAATGCGGTAAAAATCATTGACGTTAACGCGTTATATAGTTTAATTAAATAATACCGTTAAGTCTTTGAAAACATTTAATCCCTTATTACTCCTTAACATTTTAACCTAAATCTCCAAGCCCTTTAAAAACCTTTCTACAACAGGTATAGCTACACGTGTGAACTCACTATAGGTCTCACTATAGGACTTTACTCCTCGGGTCAAGCGACAAGCAATTACCCTAAACACAGTAACTCGAAAGGCCTGAGGCTTCAATCGCCAAAAAAAACACTATTGAAACTGGGAAGACTATCGCAACCTTCTTGTAATACCTGTTACAATAATTAACATTAATTATAAGCTCTTGAAAGACTTAACCAAAATCTAAAATAATGACAAAAAATATAACGAGAAACCTTACAACTTTTTATATAAGAAAATAATGCCCTTTTTAAACATCTACAAGTAAATGAAGGTTCTCACTTCTGTTTTTTATTTATTATTTCCCGGAATCCTTATAAAACATATTAAGGATTATTACCTAACCTTCCTAACTCAGGCAATCACCTTCTACTATATTTACAACGGTATAAAAAGCCACTTCGAATATAATATGTACCTTATATAATATTACATATATTAAGGCCACTAAAAAGTAAACTACAATAATAGCTAAAAATGAAAAAATACCAATGAATATGCTTAATTAAATACTTCATAATTTTATTTCATATTAATAGGTCATAGTGAAGAACAACATTAACGAAACTATACTTCGCTAATAGTTATAGGCATCCGTTATAGGTATTATCGAATTAAAATACGCACTATGAAACCTAGATATTACCTGAGAAAAATTTTTTAACCAGTTACGATTTTATTTTACAACCGTAATAATACGTACACCAAATTTCTTTAATATATACCTTCCAGTTAGTTACTTTTGTAATGTAAATAAATAAAAAATCATTGGGTAATTAACTACGTCAACCATAAAAACAATTATAAGCGTTCTTAACACTCAATATCTGGTACAAAAGCTTCAAAATAAAAGCCATAACCATGTTTGCGCTAACAGGGGCGAAATTCAAACAGACCTGTTAACCGTAAAAACTATCGTCTTAATAGTAATAAAAGATATTAAATATGTCACAAACCCGGTTATAAGTTAACTCGCCACTCCACTCGCCTAAGGTAACAATAAAAGGGTAATATAATACATTCAGTATCCCATTACTTCCAAGTATAACTACTTGTATTATGTCGTAAATTTCGAGCATAAAGAGGTTATCAACAGCGACGATACACTTAATTAAATTAAGTAATATAAAGAAACTGCTTTTAACGCGGTTTAGTAATTAGCCTACCACGCCTTTTTATACCGTTTAAATGGTAAAAACCCTTACCTTTACCCTAACCAAGCCTCTAATTCCTTTTACACCTTTAACCTTTGCTTTCGTTACGCGTACAATATATTTTAAAGTATTATACCAAACATAGGAGCAGTAAAGTACTTGATAAGAGGCTATTAAAAATACTTGGAATTGCGAAGGGAAATCACTAAGATTACCGAGATCAATCGTTACGATACTATTAAGGCTAAAGTTGGCTTCGATTTATACAAATACCTATCGTTATTCGGAATAACGTTCATTTAAACTGTTTTTCAATCAATTAAGTTTCATATAGTTAAGTCTATTACCACTTTTCTACTTTACTCAAGTGATATGAAAACCCTCAGCATTAATGTTAATGTTAACGCCGATAAACTAATTAAAACGAACTAGAAGTTTTCTATCAATTTTAAGTAGAGTAATTTATAATTTTATCTTTAAGACGTAAAGACAATGGTATTAAACCTAAAAAAGTAAGAAATAAGTTAATTATACTGGTACTAAAACTATATAGTTTTCAATAGACTATACAAAATCCTAAAGTTTGCAAAAAAAAAACATGTAGAATAATTTTCTTGAAAATCTATCGAAAAGCTTTGCGACCATTGCAAAACGTGTATACAATCCCTCCGAAGACATAAATTTACACTAAAAGACGATAAGAATTTTAATTTCTAAGTTTTCATTATCGTATTTTACTTGGAAAACAAGTCTTTTTTTCACGTCGTTGACTTCGTAACTTCTTTTTACACAGCCAAATTCCTAAAATACTTATTAATAATAGATACTTGGGAAACTTTAAGGATATTATGGAATAACACGTGTTTGGACCTATTTAACATCATGTTTTACGATGTTAGTACTATTTTTTTAGTGGCAGTTTTTTAGTACAATGCTAGGATAATAGGAATTCAATGTAAATAAGTACTTTTAAAGTCCCATTAAAGTATTGAGAAGGTTAAAAAGGTGTATGCATTACTTCACCGAACTTATAATATCCCTATATTGGAAATTAAAAGCTTTGCAGACCTAAAAACACGCTTTTAAATAGCGGTAAATGGTTTAAATAATATTATAATCCCTAACGGCTTAATACTAACGTTATTGGTGTTTAAAGTATACCTACCCCTAACAATTGAATATCTGCTACTAGCAGATGCCTAAAAACGAGTTATACCTTATAACAAAATATTAAAGGAATTGCAGAAGGAATCGATACGCTATTAAGTTAACAACGCCCTTAACATTAAGAACAATACCACGATAATCGACGTATTTACTTTGCCGTTAAAGAGTAAAATCTTTGTATGGCGGAAGTCAGGAAAATAAATTAGCTAATATAAAAACTTTTGTATCGGCTACTTTAAATTAATTATTAAAACTATTAACAGACCTGTAACATTTCGTATCATTCATGTTAATCTTTAAATTAAGATAATTAAAGATAAAACCCTTTAAGCTAAACGATTGAGCCAACATGAGCCTACTATACCTGTTATCGATAAGCTGATAGAACGCCGCCAGCGTAGATGACCCTGAAAAAAATGGATGTTAAAAAGGAAGAATACGAATTAAGTTGTATTTATAATATCATTTGGGTAAGAAGAAAAGAAAGTGATAACAAAGACTTAATATTAAAGGTTTAGATATGAGGTATTATCAAGAAATCCGATAAACCTTTTAAAAAAAGTAATAAAATCGAAATCGATAGCCTTTTAATTCGAAGATTTATTCAATTCCTGCCCAAATTTGATTTTAACTTTTAAAACCTAAATTTCACGATTTTTCAGTCGAGGATTATATATAAGGTTAAAGGTCAGTCTACGAAGCGTCCGTATAAAAAGTTACGTTTCATCCCTTGAAGATACGGTAATAGAAAATTTAGATCATTATGTAATCGCTAACAATTTTCAAGATAAACCAAAATTTCATAGTCGCTTTGATAATAAATTTGATAGCTCAAACTAAAGACAAATTCACGTTTAATAGCCGGGATATAACGTAAATTTATATGTAATTAGGAACCAACCTATAGCGAATCGTTTTATAAGAGTTGCTAAAGGAACTTCATATCATTTACTCTCCGTGAATGTTAATACTATATATTGAGCTATTATAAGAACTATCCGAAAATGATATCTATTAGTTTTCAATCTATTAATTGTTTTTAAATTACAATTAATTTCAAAGTCCTTGATATACGACATATGCCTGTTGGTAACGTAAGAGAAAAACATTGACATGATGGATGACCTCTTTTTTGAAACGGATAGTTTTATAACATAGAAATAACAAGCGATCAAAAACTCTAAATTTTGGAATAACAAGACGATCATAACGTTGGCTAAAAATAATTAAGTTAACTTTAACGGATTGTTAATTCGTATACTTAGTAGTAATGCCGACCTTATTTTTTTCCAAAACAGCTAAGACGTTGATTTAACTACAATCAATAAGATTAACATGGTCAAGGCTAAACGGTACCTAGAATAACGTGCTCGTAATAGCTATATCATCATCCAATATCAACCGAAATTCTCCTACGACCTATCTATTACAATATAAGTATAAGAACCAATAAATAAATACTTTAACCTGTTAAATCAAAGATTCAAGTAACAGATGCGAAATCTAAACTGAGGGATTAATATAATCACGATCAATTTATCGGGCGCCAAGTTAATAATATTTACGGATGGGTATTTTATAAATAAAATCGACTTATTGTTACAAATCGGCTTCTAAATAATTCTATTAAATCGAGACAAGCGATAGGACTAATTTACCATTATTGTTAACTTTATTCACTGAAATCTTTTCAAATTTCAAATAATTACAAGAAGAGTACTGCCTTTAAAAGTCTTGAGTATAATAACTAGCTTTAATATAGGTATAAAATTATGGGAAACTCTTAACGTTATCAATAAGCAGTTAAAGATTCCTTTTATCCCGGAAGTAATCTGTACCGACTCAAAAATATTATTGGAATACCTTTTAAATCTCGGAACCACCAGCCAAAAAAACGTCTGATAATCCATGTAATAGTACTTCGCGAAGCTTATAAAGTCAAAGATATCAAAAAGTTCCCATAAATCGATAGAAAAGACAATTGTAATAACTTTATAACGAAGATGTCGCCTAATAAGGCTTTTGAAAGGTTTATGAATAGTAATAGTCTAACTATACATATCGAAGGCTACGTTAATAGGCTACCAGGCAAGGCTAAATCACGTACCGGCAGATAGGGACGCGTTGGAAAACTGGAAGACTGCCTGGAAAATAACGATAATGACCTCTTTGATTAGTACAGCTAAATTAAAAGTTTGCAAAGGCTTATAAGAGAAGAACTTGTTATAGAAATTAATATAGTCGGACATCGAAACCGTAGGGAAATTAAGGGAAAATGGGGGCAATTTAGGATTTAATTTAATATGGAAGCCAACATTAATTAACAGGGATCTAACCAGTTAACAAGTATGTAATTTAGCGGTTATCGAAAAAATATGATTACTAACACTAGCGTGCGCGCTCAAAATAAAAAGTCGCCAGTATTATAATAGTAGTAATTGCGGTATAATAGGTCAACTTTACTAACAGTAAAGTTAACTATACTAACTGCAAGTTAAGTGTATTGTTTTCTGAGGGCCTACGGTATTGGCTATAAGTTAAGTACAATATACGCCCACTTTATATTAGGGAATGTGCCAAGAAATTGGCTATAAAAATTACTATATAGACCAGTTAGAAGTTTGACAAACCTAAAACAATACATCCACCACTTAATCACGCAATACTACTGCTACTTCGACCAGTCTAATCGATAACGTTGCAACTTCTAAAGCCCTATCAACAGCTACAAATTTTCATTCGATCTTTTATCATAAAAATGCCTGTTTCTAGGTAATCGAAAAGTCATATCTTAGTTGTTTCTTATAATAAAATAGGAATGCTATTAGATTTATACCTAGAAATATAAAAAGTCTAACGTGTTTTAGTCAAAATACATAAGAAGACCTCTTACAGCACTAATTGTTTCACGTTCGGCCAAAGGTTCATTTATCATAATATAATTAGAAAAGTTCATATTTAACTAGAATTTAAATAAGAGGTTTTAGCCGGTGCCTGTATCGAGACAAAATGTATGATTTTTACTTATAGGGTTACTATGTATAGCTATTTATAAGTAGAAATATTTATCTATAACGAGCATTACGTTTTTGCTAACGGGTAAAGCCTTAATAATATAAAGATTATCCATATTATTTACGATATTATCAAGGTTAATTACGGGTTATATAAAGTTTAACTTTAGTATGCGTTTCTTTAGATCTTTTGAGGAAAATTCGTTGTTTCGCGTCTAGGCTTTGAAGTATTTAAATAAAGCATTGCGAGAGTTGTAATTTTAACTACAATACATAAAAGTGCGGCGATTGGGTGGTATAATATTGGGCTTCATTATATAGCCTACTTTACTGCTATAGTGATAAGAATTTATTCGAAAGGATGTTGGTAAGTAATTAGAATGGTTTTACTAATCTGAAAGGTTAATATCAATTATTTTATACTGTATATCATTGACTTTTTGTTTACAATCATTGCGTTTTTCGTAACCAGGGTTGCTGTTATCCTAATTACGATCTCAATCAATATAGTTTTTTCGATAACAGTATCTTTTACGTTTTCGCTTGTTGTAACCTTATTTTCGCTTAAGTTTATCACAACTGCGGTTTCGATTGGAATATTCGCGAGGATTTTAATTACTATAAAGTTTGTAGTTATATTTTTTTAAGGGCGTTTGTTGTACCTCTTTGCATCATTTCTAAGATCACAAAACTAGTACTAATTTTCGCGAAGCTGATACTCATTTTTGCGAGGTTGGTACTCATCTTTGCAAAGATACCTGGAATCATACCTATCGTAAATATCATTGAATGAATGTTAATTGTAGGGTATCGCCGTATTGATACTATAAATAGTATAGTTTTAAATGCCCCAAATTTAGCTACATGATTTTTCATCATTTATTTACGATATGGCAAAAGTTAGTATTATTGAATATTCAAGTTTAGGGTAAACTATATGTTAATTATAACGCCATCATAATCGTAATTGTAGTGGTTTAGTATTTCTATTACCTGTATACGGCATATTTTTGATATTGCTTTACATAAACCATACCAATTATTTATCAAATCGCGTGAAGAAAATTAAATCTTTTTGAATTTCGTAATAAATCTCTTAAGATGTATAGCGAAGCGGTTTACGAAAATGGTTATAATATATTTAAGGTTATAACGTAATATCTTACGACGATCATGATAAGTAACTTTCGTATTCCACCAATATAATACCGATTTCTATTGTAAATTTGAAACCATTTCCACAATTTGAATCTTTCAACCTGAAAAGATATTTATCAAGGTAACCAAATATTGTCAAAAGCTTTATATGTCAGTAAAAACCATACTCTTACCTTCGGTAGTAATACTGACATCTTATAAACCATGATACTTAGAATCAAATGCTCTAATCTTTTCACGTTTTAAATGACGAATATCGCCAACCAAATATTAAATAGTTATTATATTCGGGGTTCGAGAAAGCTTTCAACGGCTACGAGAATGATGGCGGCGAAATGCTACGCGTTCGCGACAGTTTCAAAATGGCTCGCGCTCGCGGCGATCGTGAAAGGGTTCGCTGCGGTCGCAAAAAGACTCGCGGCGAAGGTGAAAAGGCTTACAATAGTCGCGAGATCGACGGCAAAAATGGTTATGTAAAGGCAGGTGCGCGGGCTCCTTTCCCCTATGATGAAAGCAACTTCCATTAAAATTATCCGATATAGAAACAAATACGGATGAAGATTAATGGGGATAACGGTAGCTTTTAAATCCCAAGATATCCAAACATTATATAACGAAATCGTATTCTATGCGCCTCGCAACATCACGTTTCTCAAGCTCACGTCGTAAACTTGCCACAAACTTCATAACATCAGCTTTGCCAGTATCCTAACACTCCACGAATAAGAATACTTCTCCTGGCTCCATAAATATCAACGGTAAAAAGCTCGCAATCAAGATGAACGAGCAATTAGTAAACGTAAGTAAAAGATTTGTTAAAGGAGTATGAAAACATAAAGCTGTAATCTAAAATAAAATGGGTAAAGGTATATGTATAGGAGAAATTGGTATTAAAGGAAAGGTGGTTAGTAAAACTGAAGGAATAGTAATCGTTGTTAAGTTTGGTGGGGTAGAAGCAGGTTTTATTTTTTTAGTCTTACACGCGTTTATTGATACGTTTATTGACGCTTTTTACGAGGAGCTTAGGACTTATTTAGTATAATACCCAGCGTTTACAACTCTCGCTTACTTATGAAGTTAAAATTAGCAATATACAGTAGTATTAAAAGTAATGGGAAAGGAAAGGAAAAAAGTTATTGTTTAGTATTGAAAGGTAGAGAAAGGTAGGAATTTTTAGTGTTTTGTTAGCAAGACTATATGATTACAACTCCGCGCCAGTAATTCAATTTAATTACTTTGCAGCAATTATAATCAGTCTGATACCAAGTATAATCTTAGCTTACAACTACCTTCTATTGTATTGTTTGTATATGTAAACGTATTGTGATATTCTAGAAAATATTTGAAAATGAAGATTAAGGTAGGAATACACTATACTATCATCATAATCACAATAATTATGTATAAGAAAGATAACTCATGAGTACGTACCGTCATGAGTGGACAGTCTTATGAAGAAGCAAAGAAAGTATGCAAAGTAGGCAAGTATCGCCCTTTAGTAAAACAGAACCACTTTTTAACAGTATATTCATAAAACTTTTCGCCCGTTTGTCGATATGTTTTGGGTTACCTCCACAACATATGAATTCATTTCAATAATTCCTTCAATAACTCAACAATGAAAATAAAACAAATATGAAACGTTTTGAACATGGCTGAATCTAAATTTGATATATCCCAATACAAATTTTACGTTTCAAAAACTAAATACCTAGCTTTTATTATCTAAGTTGAGATCGAGTTACGTGTTAACACGGAATTACTACGCGTTATTTGGAAGTAGGCGGTTTTTACTTAGGTGTTTAAGATATAAATCTTTTTAGCTTTCACTTATTTTTACCGACAATTTATTTAGTTTTATTATATAAGTATTGGCCTCTTCATATAATTAACAAAAAGAGTTTTTTTTTGTTAGAGGTGCAAGTAAGGAGTTATATTGACATGGTTTAAGTTTTTTCTTTTCGAAAAACCTATCTTCGCGTAACAGAACCCTAAACAAAAACCCTTTCTAAATACCGACCGTTTCCATTGGGTTTTGAGGGGCTGCTTGTTATAATTCGACGGGTAACAAATGCTCTACCTCTTGGCATACTATTTCCACCGTTTCTCACCTGTTGAATATAATTACGGAATTTATAACAAATAATTTCGAACGATTATAAACTATTTAAAAGTATAGAACGCGGAGTTTCATAGTATAATTACCCCGTTAATTATCTTTGAGAACTATAAAAACTTGAAATACTCGATAACTTTCGGTTACGTCTGTACGTAAACGTAAAAAGAAGATAATATAGTATTAAAAGTAGATAGATAACATTGATGAGAGGGAGAAGAGGCATCCAGAGAGTTCACGCTGCATGTGTAAGCTTATAAGCCCTTACCTGGAGTATGACACTCTACTATACACTCTATCAACGTCTCTCTTCGAGCGTAACATACTATTATACAATCCAAAAACATTGTCTCCTGCGTTTACTAACTATAATAATATCTAATAATATCTATACTAGCATTCTTTGATTTTTGTTAAGCATTGTATCTATAGTCTGATAATGAAAGTATAATGACTGAAGCTCTTAATCAATTAATCGGTAATAATAGTAGTGTAGACTTTAAAATATTGTTCCAAAATATTGATAATCCTTGTAAAATTATGATTATTAAGGTGTAATTATCAATATTACGTATTGTGAAGTTAATATAAAATAATACATCGTTATCGATCAAGGGAAAAAAAAAAATCTTCCTCTTGAAATACACGACACCACTTGCAAAACAAGCTTCTATTCAGTTATAAAAGGCTTACGCGCCTGAATAACAAATTAATAATGAGCTATATAGTGCTCTCATATAAATTAATCACTTAATCAATACCATATAATAATTATTCTAAATAATATACTTCGTAAGAATCGGTTTGAGAGGCGCCATTTAGCGCGCCAGCGGCATCGCACCGTAGCCGCCGCAGCCGCCGCAGCCGCTACGAGCCGCCGCGCTCACACCAGCAGCCTATTGCTCATCCCTGCCTTCATCTTTCGCTCCCCTTTGCCCGCCTCCGCCGCCACATCTCCTTCTCCCTCTACCCCTAGTAGTGTTTTCAGGTGGCTATAACAATTTGCAAATGTGTTCACTTGCGTTAAATGATACATGTACCATTTTTTGGCCTGCTTAGTCAATATACCAGACAGGATTATATAAAACTGGAAAATCTCAATATCCAGTATTTTACAAGTGTTTAATATGGCACGGATCATGTTATCAAGTACGTTATGAGGCTCGCTACTGTAATTTTCGCTCTCGTCTCACCATTTGGAAAAGTTTGTAAACTTTGCAGGGTTGCTTTTATTAATGGGGAACCAGTAAGGTAGAGGGTTGCGGTATGTGTCATAGTTTGTAGGTATTGATTCGTAAGATTCGTATGTCTTCTTATCGCCTTTTTATATATATTTTTTTTACAACACCGTCTTCCTATTTAGCGGCGCTTTCACTGCGGTTGGGAGGAGTATTTCGTACAATTGCAGAGTAACTTCGTTTAAATTCCTTTTCGAAGGTATTTTCTGGAGTGGGCGTATTCTTAAGTCGAGTGGAAGATAACCTTTGCAACTCTTCCTCCTTTTTCGTAAATTCTTCCTCAAGCTTTATCTACCTTTCGCAAATCGCGGTTAGTTATGCCGAAAGTTTTACACTTCATATTCTTGAAATTCTTTCGTGTTATTCCTTACTTAGTATTATTCATTTGTTGGTTTTCGCGTTTTTGCAACTAATATCCCTTTATGAATCTTATATATAATACTCTATTAATAGTTTATCTTAGCATTCAATCGAGGAGTTACGGTTAACGATTTTGCGATACTACTGATTTTACCACCAGCTAAATTAATTCGTTTTGTTCATTGTTGTATACATAGTATCCTTGAAACTATACTATTTATTGCACATCATATTTCCAGTATTCAATTTGAAATTCCTTTTTGAAACTTATCGAATAAATTGATTCTTTAAATATGTCCGATACAATAACGAAAAAATACCTCTATAACGTACTTATTTGCCGTATAAGGGTCCAAATCCTTTACCAGAACCTCGATTTTGTTATCCTATAAATTGAAATCAGTATATTTTGAAACGCTTTATTGAAACATTTTATTCTCGACCAAAAAAGTTATGTACTTGTTTACTTTCATTAATCTCATCCTTGGTGAAGTTATGGAAGTGAGGTTGTATTATACAAGGAGCTATTTCAAATTTAATATAGAAATAAAAAAAATTTACGTTTCAAATAGTATATTTAAACGGTTTTTTTTAAGAAAAAAACCGTACGATGGAAAAAAATACATAAATGAAATATGACAGAACGTTTCAAATTAGGAATTTATAATTTATTGATACAAATAAAATACAAATGAAACGTAACCACAAACTATTGAACCGTTTGTAATAGTTGTTTCACATTTATAAACGTTATAATAGTCAAGTTATTAGTAAATTCAGACGTCGGAAGTAACAACTTATTTAAACGGTGTGTGGTAAAACAAACGGGTTTAATATTAAAAAATCTGGTATTTTAAGTTGAAGTACGGAGTTGTATGTAAGAATTAAAATAGTGTATATAATTGATTAAAATAATATGAGAACGCCGTATATCAGTTCGTGCATTTTAGTGTATGAACACTTCGAAAACCCACTTTGGGAGTTTATGTTAATGCTTTGAACACTCTAAAAACTGTTTTTAATCGGTTTATAAATGTGTAGAAACGTTTTAAAAGTTGCTTGAGACGTTTGAGGTATTTTTAGTAAGTGTTTCAGAAGATGTTTCAAGTGCTTAGAGTAATTGCGTAAACGCTTCAAATGTTCTTTTCATTGCTTCCGAAGAATTCGTTAGCGGTGCATATTTTACGGTTTTGCTAAATAGATTCTAGTAAAAAGTTCCGAAATTTAATAGCTTTCGTGGTCGATACGTAATGAAACACTTTCTAAAAAGTATCCAGATACGTCAAAAACGCTAACTGAGGTGATAGTGGCGTAACGGGGCTTTTAGAAGTTAAAGATCATTAATCGAATCGATGATTACGTACTGAAGTTGTCTTTTTAAAAGTCACTCCGAATTTTACAGTTGTTTTACACTTCTTTATGTTTTTATATTTCCGCGTGTTTCTTTTAAATCGTAGTGTTGCAATGCAGAATCGTTTGAACCGTTATATCATCTTTCTATCGGTATTTAACCAAGGTTTGTTTTCTCCCCTAAGCTATTTATAGTTGATCGAGTTGGCTACTAATTGATATTGTTTTTGTTTGTGTATTAACGTATGAAAACGATAGTGTAGTATTTAAAGTAGATAGATAAGATAGATTAGAGGGGAAAGGAACACCCGGAGAGTTTAAGCCTCAGGTGAGAGCTTTTAATCCCTCATCCGGAGCGAGTTATTCTACCATGCACACTTCCAACGTCCCCCCTAAGGTATGATACACTATCATACACTCCGCAAACGTGGTCCCCTATAATTGATAATTATAGTGATATCTAATAATATCCAAAATGACAATAAGGCTATTTTACGAACGATTAATGCGTTAAGTAAACCAGAATTCTTTATTTCGTTTTGAATGTATTTATAAAAAAGAACGAATTGTAACTGACTTGATATATCATTATGAAAACATTATAATATTCTTAAAAAAAATTCACACATTCGCCTTGTAGGCCGGGTATTACAACTTATTTGTATTAAAAACCTAATTATGTTCCTTCTCCAGAATATATGAATCGTTTACCTTACAATCACTAACAAATCTATTTTAAAAAATGTCGAATTTTTACAAACGATATGCTTCAAAATAGCTAAGGCTTCTTTATTACTCATCATATTATATATCACCGCCTAATCCATACAATACGAATAAAAAACTGTAATTTATCTATGGATATTAATATTGACAAAAATCAAGTATTTATGGTATTTATTTTAAAATATACCGTAAACGATAATCAACTTTTATATTCTTGTGCCCGTATTTGGATCCCTACTTACAAACCACTTACTACAAAGTTACTTCAAGCTACTTATAACTAGATGATTACTGGTCACCCGGGTCGCGACGCTATTATTGCTAAATTTTCAAAAACGTACTTTTAGTTTAAGTTATATCGTGACGTTCGGCACTTTTATCGTAATATCAATGTTTGTGAACAAACAACTGTTTAAAAATATAATCGAAAAAAAATCTTAAATCATTACCAGTTTCTAATCGGCTTTAAAGGGAACTATCCATCGACTTTATAATTAACATTCTGTGAAAAAATACTAACAACTTGAGTAACCCTGTTGTGTTTAAGAATCGCTTGAATAAAATTATAATCTTGAAATTTTTGACACTTAAAAACGTCAAAGACTACAAAAAAAAGATCATGAACTATTATGTGCGGTTATATATTTTTTGTAGAATTATCGAGACTGCAGCTTCAATTAGATAGGTCACTTCCAAAAACTCTTCTTAAATCTAAAGATAAAACAACTTTTAATAACCGTCTTTCAACCAAAATCGAAAGAAGTTATTAAATGGATTAACTAGGAAGTTTTGAATTACGTAATTTATTTATTACTGATAACTAATTCGACCAAAGTAGTTGACTTGTTGTTTAGTAATTAACATTAAATATTAAAAATATTACAACTGTCAATATCAACCCGTTTTCTATAACATATAGTTATCATATCGACATTATTCAACCGGTCAAATGTTTGATTACTCCAATTATGATGCTTTGTTAAAAATCTAAAAGCTTTATTTAATATATTCTTAATGTAACAATATTGGCTTAAACCTCGATAACGGTTACGTAATAATATGAAGAGTTATTCACAAATACATATTTTTTACATTGAAACAGTTTAAAGTTTAAAATAATATTTCAATTTTTCAAACCAAATATAAAATGAAAGATTTTTTGAAAATATTTATGAAATTTACAACAAATATTGAATAACACAGGGTGTTGACTTTGATATAGTCAAATTTAATACTATATACGAGAAATATACCCTTTTTCATATCGAATAACTCTTTCAAATAATTATTGATCCGCTATCAAACTAAAAAATTCGTAACTACTAATTATCTATTATAATCTTTATAGGCAAAAATGGAGGAATATTATCTAAATATTACATCAAAAACATTTTAAAAATTCGAATTATACCTGAAATAAGTTTTATTCGAAACGGACACGCCATAAAATGATAAGTGTTGATTAAATGGGTAAATTACATGTAATTGATCTAAAATTTTTGTTAAAACATTTCCAATACTGAAAATTTAGAAGCTTTGAAATATTTTAATAATTGGAATAAAAGAAATGATAAATTATCTTGTATGGTTCGCTGATGGTCCTAAAATTCAAACACTCATTCAAACAATTTTTCTTTTAATCACATTCATTATTCTCTTATCAATCAAGTTTTACTCGATTATTGCGCTGTTAATATGTATAATCAACGCTTGTTTTCTTTTCGTTTATACTTACTTCCATACGTCTTTAGAAACTACTAAACTATATCCTTATAATCTTTAATACCGTCATCAAAATCCACATCCAAGATATCATTTACAAGAATTTGGTTGTTCATTTTCAGCAACTAATTTAATCTTTTATAACTACATTAAATTATTTTAACGAATTACTCCTTAAACCTAGATAAATTTCTGAAAAACTCGTTGAATTTAAAGTCAAGCTTACGAAAAAAACGGTCATATTCAATCAACTTTTACGTTTATTATTTGAAAATTAAATAATGTAACGGCTCCCCCATAGTCTAAACGTGAACAAAACTGTGATTTATTTACCTTATATGTCCATTTTACCTTGTATTACCCAACGAACACTTATAATCTTCTTCATAGTAGCGATCAATATATATCTACATTATTTAGTTATTTGTTATTAAAAGGAAAGTAACTTGTAAACGAGGTCGCCAACTCCGGTTTCAAACTTTTAACTCAAGGTATACATTTAGGCAATTCTTAATAACCTCGTTTATATCAAAAGTGAAAGTAAAAAGTGTATATACGTAATTGGAACCGTTTCATATTTTATTAGTGATAGAAAATTAATAACAAACCTTAGTATATACGCCACTTGTTTTAAAGTTGCCCATTGTAATAAAATAATTACAATTCAATTGACTTCAATATTAAAGTAAAGCTTATGAGAGACACAGGTCATAAGGTAAACATATTAAAAATTACTTGCTTAGGGGTACTACTTAAATTAATATTTATAGACTTAATATACGGGAATTAATTACTAATTCATATAGCCTGAGTAATTTATAATCACGGATTTACGTTGAGAATAACTTTGTCAACCATAGTTATAATCATGACATTTATATCATTTGTGTTAAAACGTGGTAAAGAAAAAGAAAAGAGGAGTAAAGTGTGAAACCATTGGAAAAAAAAAGGTAACCTATTAATGAAAGATTATTTTTATAATGAAAAGAAAGTTAACGAACGTTGAATATTGTATAAAAGGTCTATATATAGGAAGGGAGTAGCATAAACATTGTTATCGATGGAAAAAATGCCGACGCCTTCCACAATATGCCAGAGTATTCCGTATTTAATGGTAAAAACGCCGGCGCCTTTTACAATACGCGAAGGAATTTAGCATTTAGATTCAGGAATACTGGAATCTTTCATATTGCTCCAGTATGTTCTCTACAATAAACTTTTATTGGTATTAATTGATATCACAAGCTAATATCTAGCCTAACAGTAGCCAAGAATCTAGACCTAGTGATTATAACGTTTTTACTATACTCAAATATTACTCTAAAATAAGCATATGTCACTTAACCGATCACACAAATAGGCTATACAATATTACCAGCTTCAGATCAGCTCTAAAACAAGGGTTTGCTCTCCCTCTTCATAGAGGATAATAAATAATATCCAACTACCTTGAGCGGCAGCCTCGTCTTAGTCCCTTCACACTAAGTTTCTATAGTAAATCGAAAACTGCTAAGTCCTAAGACCTTTTGGTGAACAATACATTTAGCGGAAAATAACTGAATTTCAACTTCCTATATAACATTTCCCTTTATTATAAGATCGTTAATTAGATGCATATTCAAGTATTGATTAAAATTTAATATAATTATCGAAAACGACCAGATCAATATCATCATCTTTTCCGTTGAAAAAGATGTAATTAAAAACGTGAAATTTATATTCGTCAAGCAATTAAATAAAAAGATATGGCAAAAAAACGTTGGTTAAACCCTCATTATAGAGCACGTAACTAATTACGTTGGTTAATTCATCTTTGATATAGATTTTGATTGAATAGGCTCCAATCTTAATTATTTTTCTAACTTCTCAAATTTTTCATCAATGAGTTACTAGATATATTAAGAAAACGAAAAAAATCAGTTATGGTGGGATTTAAATCTGAATTATGTAAATGAGTATTCACAATACTCAATAGAGTTAGGGAAAAAAGTAATCTGATAAATATATTTTACGAATAAACCACAGACAAAGACTCTTACTGTATACTAAAAGAGAAGGGAAACCTAAATGAGGTCCTTAAATCCTCACGTTCAAGTACCTCAACACACTATTATTATTAATTACTAAGAATACTGAATAGATTTATACGTGGGAAATCTTCAAGTTTATTAATCGGTAAAGTAAAAACCTAAGTCATTTTATCAAAGAACTTGTTTATATTACCAATAATAATATTAGAAAGCCCTTTAATATCAGTAAGAACATCACAAAATTTACGGAAATCCTCAATAAATTTCTTACCACGTTTAATTCCAGTAAGTTCGCCAATAGAACCAGATTCAACAATATAAAAGGAACATCTTTATGTGCAAAACGACGGTAGGCAAAAGTATTGGAGTTTTCCCTTCAAACCTAGCTTAAGGTCACTACTAACTTACCTATTAACATTAGTACTTTCGATCCAAAAACACAAAGGAGTCGTACGATTTTTATAGTAATTTACTACTAGAAACATGGCTATGGTGGATACGGATTACACAGCAGTTACGACTTTTGTTAAATACTTGAGGTAGTAAAGAGAATTGTGATTGTCAGTTATATAATCATTTGGAAATCAAATTACGACTGTTTTTCAACATTTTCCGTTAGATAAGGATTCGTTTATCAGTCTTCAATTCTCTTTTTACTAGTATTCTTAATGTCCAATCTAAGAAATACTACTTTTGTTAATTAAAAAATTACGTGTAGTTTTGCAAGATTTACGATGGTTTCACATTTCATTTCAAATACCATATAAACCTCGTCTAATTATATATCTATTTGAATACTACGAACTGTTTATACATGTTGGAGCACAATAAAAAATCCGAAATAAAGATGCATTTAATTAATTCATCTTTATGATATAGATTAATGTTTTGCTAATATGTAATAGTGAGTATAGGGGTTGGAGAAGTCGTATTATGTTGGTAATTTCGTTAGTTTATTATCTGGTACACGGTGTTTGAATATGTTTTACAATATCTTAAGTTTACTTATAAAAGTACCTTTTAGCTCATCATTTCCTTTGCTCAAGATTATAATAACACGAGTTCTAAATTTGACTAGCATATTCTCTTCAATTTAAATTATTATTCATTGGAAACACAACTGAAATACGAAATATATTATTTCTATAGATTGTTAGTAAGGTACATTGTAATAATTAGGTTAGTGAAAAAACCTTGGATTGAAAACTTTCACAGTAACCAATTTAGAAATGATACTTTGTTTTGAGTTAAAATTAGCTTTATAAGTTTCTTTCCTAAAGGAACCTTGACAGATTTTGGATAATTGGTAAATAATATGGGGAATCAATATATTACACTTATTGTAAGTGTTGATCGAAGAAAGTAATAAATCAAAATTAATAAATCTTGGCTTTTAGTTGGTCATATATTAATTTCTTTGTAGACTTAGCGTGTAAGGAGTTAAAACATAAGGAAGAAACGCGTAAGATTATTAGCTGGCATGGCAATATTAGATTTGGACTTCAATTATTATAGTGATTCGTCAACTACGTTTTCTTATATCGGTTAATAAGTAAGAACTTTTATTATCGTTATAATGATGATGACCCTATATTTATGTATTTGTTTCCTATTTGCAAAAGTTACATAGAGAGAATTTTTTAATATGTCATATCGGACGCTAAGGTATTACGGCACTTATTGAAAGATCATTCATAGTACATTATATTGCGAAGAGATACTGATATTGATACGGAACTTGACTATATGGACGACGGTAGGGCTAGAGTTACATTTGGCTTTGGGATGGATATTTTTTCATTTTTATGAACAATTAGGATTATAGTTGTTGGATTTGGTAGAACATTATTTTCGCAACGTAGTCGATTCGAATCGTGGTCGAAGTAACTAGTATTACATTGAAAGTAATGATGTATTACTTCTAAGTTTTGCAGACTGCTAGCCTGTCTGCACACCAATCTATATTGGCAACTAATTGACCACTTTCCCGCATTGAATTGAGTAATTGACTTGCAGTCAATACAACTTAGTTATAATTAATATAATCAACTTACAATCAGTATATTTGCTTTGACTGTACCATAATTAACTGTGGACTCAATACGAACGACTTTTTAATTTATAAGTACGTGTCAGTATAGTTTATTATCAATGATAGGTAACTTCTATAGTACCTTCTTTCCCTATCAATATTACTTCCATCAATTTCACCTGTTTTACACTTAAATTAAATTCCAATTTAAATCTTTTACCCTACAGTTTTTAGCATAAACCTACTCCATTCCCATACTTCAGTCTTTCGTTATAAACTTATGCGCTACCAATCCTATACCCTTAGCACATAGGTCTGTGTACGCGTTTTATTCTTATAACCTTAATCATCTTCCAATTCACGAAAGCATCCTTGTCCCTTTATGTTATGTTTCAATCAGTCCACGTATACCTTAATACACAAATCTAACTGATGACTATCGATAAATCTTTCCAAAGCGCTGTTAAACTTAATTTCAATTATAATATCAAATAGTTATACTTAATTTCAATCTATCTCAACTCGTCAATATTTCGAAATTCGTATACCTTTTTCCATTTTATTACGTTGATTATTCAATAATTATGATAATTTTTCTGCATTTTCAATGGTATTTGTAAAGGTTTTGCAAGTAAATACAAATAACTACAAATAGTAGAGAAAGTTCCCACTATCTAGTAATAATGATTGATATACCCTCATTTATTTCACCGATATCGAATATTATTATCATAGTGTAAATTTGAAATATGAATACGCCTTATTATATACGTTTATTCCAAACAGATATTCAATATACGAGGATACCGGTAATCATAAACTATCTATAGGAATTATTTGTATAATTGAGTATTATAAGGAATCCGATTTGAAAAATGAAATCTAGATTTACTAGAAGCTTTTGGTATATAAATATGATTAATTTAGCCGTCGTCAAATTCACTGGTACTATATTGATAAATTTATCTTCTATATCAGGTTAATATTATATACATATATTTCACTCTTCAAGATATTTATCTTATGAATCTAAAATTTATACCGTAAACCATATATCTTAAAATACCTTCGTTTAATATAATATAGAAATGTAAGTTATTAGAGCCCTATATTCAAAGTAAAGTTACCACTTCATATTGTTAAACCTGTTTATTTTAAATAGACTAGTAATTTTTCTCTTATAATGTATGCCAAAGTAAGTATTACAGTCTTCTTTAAAATTATAAATATGTATTAATAAATTGTTGAAGTTAAGTTGTATATCCATATCTCAAGTCTCAATTAACCCATACTTCGAGAAGCTTAAATCATCAATAACTCGTTATTTTGCTACCACTAATGCATTAATACCTAAAAAGGTATATCATCGATTTATGTATCGAAAATACCAACATCTTCACCTTACATTATACACAAAGATTGGTAAAACGTCAATATGCTTATACCCAGCATATTTTCAAGTGCTTTTGATTCATTATAAACTAATAGAAGTATATTTTAACCAGACTACAAAAAGGTTCAATATAACGCATGAATATTACAGTAAAAACCATAACCTATAGCTCTTTTTCCAATTCAAATAGTACAATTCATTAAAAATCGGTGGTAAACTACATATATACTTACGTAATATTACGACCATTAAAGGTTAAATTACTACTTACGCTAGCAGTCAAACTTTCAATAATGGCAACGATTGGGCGTTGGCTTATCTTCCAAATTTTGAACCATTAATTAAGGATCTAGTCTTCACCTATAGGTATACTATAGTTAGAAAGCATGAGGGAGCATGCTAGCAGAGTGCATAATAGGAGGTCACGGCTTAGATGAGGGTATCTAAGCTCTCATTTGAGGCGTGCACCCTCCATATTATTTTTCTTCATCTTGCTTCTTTTTACTAATATCATCAAATACTATATTGTCCTCTTTATAAGTTAAAGTAAAGATCTAACCGAAACTAATCAGTAGCTTACTCGGTTGACTATAAATAGATTAGGGAAAAAAAGACGAATCTTAGTTAAATACCTATAGCAAAATGTTGTAGTGGTACCAAACATTTTGTATTATAACACTACGATTTACAAAAACCACGCTCAAGCGAAAAGAGATTTTAAAACCCTTGTTGGCTTTGAAAACGAAAACTTTAGCACGATGTCATTAATTAAGTTAAGACTTTTTAACCATTACAAGCCCCATTGTATTATTATCAACTTAGTTGACGCTTTGAACGTATCTTTTCACCACTTAGAAAGAGTTTTATCACTTATTAGCCATGTAAATTAATAATTTTCGGAACTCTTCCCTAAAACCTATTCGAATATTCTACTACACGAATTTCGGAACCGCTTACGTACATTTCAGAAGCGATAAAAACAGCTTTTGTAACGCTTATACCAACACTAGAAACGTCTAAAGCAATATCCAGTGCTTCTAAACAATATATGAACTCGTATACACAACCCCTTACTCCGATATTTAACATCTAACTTATTCGCTCTATTACATACCGCGTATTGAAGTTTATACTTAAGACGTTTGATTTTAATATTGGTTTAGCTAGTATAACTTTTGCAAGCGTTAAACGCCTAATTTGGAATGTTTTGTCACATTTTATTTATCTTTCATTTAAAATTTCACATTTTTTTTTCCAGTATACTATTTGGAAACCGCTGAATCACCTCATTTTTGTTGTATATAAAACAAATAACTACACCATATTTCCAACAGAACCTAACAAATCATACTCTTACTTTAGTAACCATCCTATTATGAATAACGAACGTAGCAAACATTAAAAAAAATATAAACCACTTATTCGAATATTTAGCTTTCCGGAAAAGCTTTTTGAAGTTTATTAATCTAAAACTTTGAGGATAATATAATTAATACGCCGGTAGAGAAATTGGATCTTTGGATGATGAATACATATGAGAAAAACATTATTTTTATTATGAGGACAAAAAGAGTTAAGCGTCGATAAATTTGATGATTTCCGAGAAGAATATCTCAATTTGTGGTTGAAAATGTGACTTACGGTGGATAATTTCATTTAGAAAGTATTAAAAATATAACTATAAAGTAGAGACATTAGTACGCCCGGTGGTAAAAAGAGTTCAATCGTCAAAACGTTAGTTATCACGTCTTAACATCATGGTATGCTAAGTTAGGAACATAAAAAGGTGTCAAAAGTGAACTTTGTGAAACGATACTTATTGGCGAAGCGTAAGAAATAGTTTATAGAAGATATACAAAATAGGATATAACGTGGGAGAACCTCACATTTATAAAGAGTAAGACACTCGGTTTGACTGGCCGTACCTTTCGAAAAGTTAACAAAATTGAAGGATAATTTAAACAAAAGTAGGAAAAGTAATAAAGATCATATTTTACTCGGGTTTGAAATGTACCTAAATCGGTAAATACATTTAAGACGAATAGTTAATTAGGCTATGTCCCAGGTTTTGAAAAAAAAAATTCGATTGCGTCGAGAACGCTCCAGAACAGGGTGACGTGTTTTTGTAGGAAACATAAAAGGGGATAGAAAGCTATACGAATTTTATGGATCTATACTCGCAGGTTTAAACCTATACCGAAACTTTCTACTTTATCGATTCGTTATCAATAAAGAGGACCTTATAACGATTATGAACTTCGCCTAATTATATAATAAAAACGAAAATTACAGCGGCGAACTATATGATATATTATATAATAAGATTTGTACAATATTAAATATTCGTAAACAACTTGATATCGAACCTTTTTAATCCAATGGTATTTAGTCGTTATTTTAATTGAGTTAAATAAAAAGTGTTATATTTATCATCTCATATGAGTAGACGCGTTTGTAAAGTGTTATAACTATTTAACGACGTATTTCGATACGAATATTAACGTATAATTATATAGTAGATATTAAACGGAAATCATATTTGACTCGGTTAAGAGCTATCGTAATAACGCGGGTAAATCGTTTTAAAAGATATTGATCATCATGTTAACGAGGTTTAGGAGGTATTCAACAAAGTTTAGACAGGATTTTGAAAGCGATAATGTTGGAATGGTAGTAATTTCAGTGCTGTAGGTTAACTTTACTTACAGTAAAGTTGACTATACTGACTACAAGTTGAATGTATTGTTTGTATGACTACTGTATTGGCTGCAAGTCAAGTACAGTATACGCTCACTTCATACTAAGGCACGGGCCAAGAAATTAGCCATACAAACGACTGTTTAGACTAGCTAGCGGTCTGCCAAATCTAGAGCAATTCATCCGCTACTTGAATATTGCAGTACTACTATTACTTCAACCAATCGAATCTACAACGTTGCAACGTCTAAATACCTACAAACACTAATCAGTGCTTATCAGGATGATTACAGATAATATAAGTAAAAAAAGAAACTACTTTCCGGTTACGATTTACGTCAAACGGCGGTTAGGATAGAGAAAAGATTTTTGCGAAGGGCTTCTACTATTACGTCGGTTTTTACGGCAGTAAGTAGAGAAGACTTCTAAATCACGGCGGTTTTTACGGAAGTTGAGAGGTAGCGACGGTATTGCTATTGAAAACACTAAGAAATTTTCACCAAATATTTTTTGAAAAACGTTAAGATTGACCGCTAAAAGTCTTAAATCGACAAGTCTCAAATCGATAAGTTGTGTTAAAAAAGCCATGTCGCACAACTTTACGCTCAATTACTCAGTGCTCAGGCGTCAAATCGTCAAATCCCTCGCTTACCAAAATATACACCATTAAAAATGTTAAGATAGCACCTTTCTACAAACTATTGAAGGTAATTGAAGCCCTCAGATCCATCTTTTCAAAAAATTACTATAAAGACATTTTGGGCCAAGATGTCGACGATGACTTAACCGAAAAAAACCTAGTTAATTTTATCGATTGCTATATCCTCGAATTAGATGGTGACGAAAAACTTGACCGCAGAGACAATAGCTTTCGTAAATATCGTAAGTTCTTTAACGACTGGATAATTGATTTATAGAATACGATTTAGAAAACCGTCAAGTCTAAATTAAAGTTAGAACTTAAATGACGATGGATATACGTGCCAGAAAAATGCTTTACCAGGCTGGTAAAGACCCTATTCAAGTTATCTTAACTTAAGTAATACTCTAAAGATCTACTTCCTAGAGGAAATAGTATTAAAAACCTTTAACACCTTAATACGCGATTAAGGTAACCTATTATTAACACTTGGTTAATTTAACACTCTTTCCACGTTGACGATAAAGAACTTATTAATTTACCTGGAAGCCTAACACCTTCACTTAACAGCGCAGAGTACGCCCTCAGTTGTGGAAAAGTGCGTAAAACAACGGCCGCCAACACAATAAGAGGCATTAACTTTGACGCTATTTAACGGTTAATGAAACAAGATCATTAATCCCTTGAAAACTAATTTTGCAGCCAAGTTCTCAATTCTCTTTAACCCCTTTAGTCTTAAATTGATAGGGAATACTCACGACGACTGGGAAGACCATTCCGACCTTCATTCTAAATCTATTAAGATAATTAATATCAATTATAAGCTTTTCCCAAAATTCGCCAAAACATGGAATGACGTAGAAAAGTATAGCAGAAAGATCTATAACTTATTAATAAGTAAAAAAGGTCTTTTTTTAGTTTTAACTTACTATTTCCCCGAATCCTTATAGAAAACGCCAAAAACTGTGACTTCATCTTCCCAACGCGGGTAAAACCCTTCTAAGAAATCTACAACGAAATAAAAATTTACTTCCAATACAAAATTGACCTCGCGCAATATTATACGGACTGGGCCACTACAAAGTATACGATGATAATAATACAGTAGAAAGAGGAGGAAACACTGATAAATGTACTAAATTAAACGATTAAAAAGCTGATGTTATGCTAGAAAACAATGTAGAAGGCTCACATTAGCGAAGCTACATCCCGCAAACAGTTATAAATAGCTATTACAGTTATTAGCGACTTTAAATACGTTTTATAACGTACAAATGCCACTTATAAAGACCTTTTCTATCAGTTGAGGTTTTCGCTTACTACCGTTATAGCACGTACTCCAAACTCGTTTAATATATACTTTTAATCTAACAAATTTTATAATATGGATAAAGAGAACCGTGCATTGGTATATTATATCGATCGTAAATTTAGGTTCCCTTAACGTTTAAAATCTAGTCTAATACCTTTGGACTAAAAGCTATAGCCATATTGACGCTAACGAAGTCAACACTTAAGTGGACCTGATAATCGTAAAAACGATTGTCGTAATAGTGTTAAGAGATGCTAGATTTGTAATGAATCCGTTTATTGGTTAATTTGTTACCCTTTAGCTGAGCGTAATAACAAACAGATGATGTACTACATCCTATACCTTTTTGTTTCTGAGCAAGATTACTGAGACTATATTATAGATTTCGAAAGTAGAGAGACTGTTAACAGCGAGTATACCCACAATCAGAGCAAGTGATATAAAGATATTACTTATGACTTGGCTAAATGATTAGCCGACTATACATCCCAATACCGTTTAAGTAGCGAAAACTCTTACCTCTACTCCAACCAAGCTCATGACCCTTTAAACACCTTTAACCTTTGCGATCGTTATATAGATTATATGTTTTAAGGTATTATTCGAAACATAGGGGTAATAATGTACTTAATAGGAGGCTATTCATAGTATGTAATATTACGGATAGAACACACTAGTGCTATCAAAATCAACCGTTAAAATGCTAGTAAGGCTAGAGTTGCTTTCGTCTTAGTCTAACCATTATCGTTACTAAGGATAATGGTAGTTCGGATTATTATTAGGTTGATTACATTGCTTATCCTTAAGTCCCCTACCTCTTTCTTCCTTTACTTGAAGGATATAAAAACTCTTGGCGTTAACGTTAACATGAATACTGATAATCTGGTTAAAAACGGATAACGGTTTCTCTTTAACTCCAAATGCGGGTATTTGTGGTTTTATTTTAAGGTTTCAAGGAAGCTGTGCTCAATCAGATAGAGTAAAAAATACGTTAACTATATTAGCACTTTAACTAGCCAGCCATTAACAAGCTACATAAAGTCATAATGTCCGAAAAACATAAAGATATAAAATATTTTGCCTTGCAAGTAATCGAAAACCTTCGTTATTACTGCCAATAATATGAATAAGTCCCTTGAAAGTTCCAATTTACATTAAAAACGATAATCACTTTAATTAAGAGATCTTTATTAACATATTCTATTTAGATAAGAAGCTTATTTTTTACTTTATTAACTCTATAACCTTCTTTTTACGAAGCCACGTTTCTAAAATTCCCGGTGGCAAAGGATATCTAACAAACATTAAGGATGTTATAAATTAACAGGTACTTTGTCCCACTTAACTTCGTCGTTTATAATACCGGTATCAACTTTTTAGTGGCGGAATTTTAGGCAAATACTAAAATAATAGGAATTTAGTACAAATAGGTACCTATTGAGGCCTATTAAAATATTAGTAAGGTCGAAAGGGTACACATACTATTTCGCCAAGCGTATGGTATCCTTACGTTAGAGATTGAAAGTTTTATGGACTAAAAGACCCGCCTTCAAATAGCGGTAAAGGGTTTGAATGACATTGTAAGCTCTGATGGCTTAGTGTCAGCTTTACTAGTCTTTGAAGCGTACCCACGCCTAAGGAGTAAATCTCTACTATAAGAAAATACCCAGAAAAAAGTTATATCCTACGGAAAAACACCAAAGAAACTAAGAAAGTAATCGGCACAGCGTTAGATTAATAATGCACTGAACACAAAAAATAGCCCTACGATAATCGACGTATTTACTTTGCTGTTATAGAGTAAAGTCTTCATATAACGGGAGCAAATAGAATGGAATAACCCATATAAGATCTTAAGTATCGCCAACTTTAAAGTAATTATTGAAACTATTAACATTCTCACGAAATTTTGCGTTACTAATGTTAAAGTTTCATCAAGGTAATTGATAAGAGTAATAAAACCCCAACGTAAAGCGACTAAACCAATATAATCGTCCTGCACCTGTTATCGACAAACCAATAAAACGCCGCCGACGTGGACGACTAACAAAAAGGCGGAACGTTAAGGAGGAAGAATATATATGGAGCTGTATTAATCATAATGTTAAAACTCCAGGTATAAAACATTATCAATACTTCAGCCAAACCTTTTTAAAAAAACGATATGATTGAAATTAATAGCCTCCTAACTCGATTAGTTATATAATTCGTACCTAAAATGAACTTGGACCTCTACGACCCGAATATTACGATCTTTGAGTCAAGTATAATATACGAAGTTAAAAGGAAGACCACTGGGAAGCAGTATGAAAGGTCACGCCTAATAGCTTGAGGATATGATAATGAATGCAAAAATTAAATCCTTACATAGTCGCCAACGATTTAAAAAAACCAGTTAACGTTCAATGATAGACTGAATAACAAGTTGACTATCTAGAACAAAAGGGAAGTTCACCCATAGTAACCGCGATATAGCAAAAGTATAAATTTATTTAATAACCGATTTACAGCATATAATGTTATTAAAACTACTATAAGAACTACGTGCTACGTACCTTTCGATAACCTTCATGCGATGTATCAAGCTATTATACGAACTAGCTAAATCAGGCGTCCATTAGTTCCCAACTTATTAGTTGTACTTTAAGTTTAGCTTAGGTATGAAATCCTCAATATACGATCCGTATTTACTTGTAACGTAAAAAGAGGATTTCAATTTTGTGGGTATACAAATTAACGATACCTTTTCGTTAAAACTACTGGTTTGATAATATCTGAACAATAGGCGATAAAGGACTTTAATTTTTTAAATT
This sequence comes from Anisogramma anomala, assembly GCA_038502455.1. NCBI lineage: Eukaryota > Fungi > Ascomycota > Sordariomycetes > Diaporthales > Gnomoniaceae > Anisogramma > Anisogramma anomala. The sequence goes on along the minus strand of JASMMZ010000019.1, from coordinate 1,140,781 downwards.
ACAAGCTGATCACGACTTTGGCGAAAAATAAATAATTCAACTTTAACATATCGTTAATTCGTATACTTAGTATTAAGATTAGCCTTAGTTTCTGCCAAAAGGCTCTAGACGATAACTTATTCACAATAAACAAGACTAACGTTGCTGAGGCTTGACGGTACTTATAACAGTGCGCCAAAGACAGTTATATCACTGCCTTATACAAGCCAAAAACCTTTTACGATTTATCGATTACAGTATAAGTACTAAAACAAACGGATAAAGAATTTGACCGCTTGAATAAAAGGCTTAAATAGCATATATAGAACTTGGACCAAGGGATTGATATAATCCTGATCGACCTATTAAGGGCTAAGTTAATAATTTTTACGGACGGGTTCTTTAAAAATAATACCGATTTATCCTTGCAAATCGGCTTTCTAATAATCCTCATTGATGAAGGTAGGCGGGAAGACCAATTTAGTATTATTGGCAAATTAATTTACTGGAAGTTCGGTAAATGTAACTGAATGAAACGTAATGTTTTTACTTTAACGGTTTACGGTATAATGGCTAGCTTTAAAATAAGTATGGAATTATGAGAAACCCTGAACGTTATTACCAGGCAGCTTATATTTCCTTATATTCTAGTGGTAATCTGTACCGTCTCAAGGAACCTGTTTGAATGCCTTTTAAAACTTGGAACCACTAGTAAAAAGCGCCTGATAATCGACGTAATAGAATTTCAAGAAAACTACAAATGTAGAGAAATCTAGAAGTTGCGATAAATTGATGGAAAAAAAAATCCTACTAACGTCATGATAAATGTATTGCTAAAAAAAGACACTTAAAAATTTGTGGATAGTAATAGACTAACTATACGCATCGAGGACTACGGCAATAGATCACCTCGTAAGGCTAAGTTACGTGCTAATAGATAAATATATACTAGTAAACCAAAAAAATATTAGAGGAATATCAATAACAACTTCCTTAAGTTACATTGTTAAATTAAGGGCATAAGTTGGTTAATCAACCCACGTGAGTTAATAAATATTCAAAGGAGGGTTAACCCACGTTGGTTAGAAGGCCAAGTAGTATTAGAGTAAATAGTAGCAGGAGAAGTAGTAGCGTAATTAACCCACATAGGTTAACTAAAGTGGAAGATAACTTAACCTATGTGAGTTAAAATGGCTAATAGCAATAATACCTTAGTATACGAAATTCTATGGCGAAAGACTTGTATATAGGAGTTGATAAAACCGAAGCTCGAAGAAATGAGGTAATGAAAGATAATTGGAGTCAATTTCGGTGCGAAATATTACTGGAATTGACAGGAGTCTGGCCAATTGATAAGGATATAATTCAATGATAACTGGAAAAGTTTGATCGACCACACTGGCATGTGCGTATAAAACAAAAAGCTGCCAGTATTGGAATAGTAGTAATTGCAATACAGTAGGTCAACTTTACTTACTATAAAGTTGACTATACTAACTGCAAGTTGAGTGCATTATTTGTAGGCCTAATGTATTAGCTGAAAGTCAAGTACATTATGCGCCCACTTTATACTAGGGCACAAACCAAGTAATTGGACATACAAATTACTGTGCAGACCGGCTAGCAGTCTACCAAACCTAGAATAATTCCTCCACCACTTGACCATTCCAATACTGCTATTACTTCAACCAATTGAATCAACAACGTTGCAACGTCTAAAGCCCTACCAACAGATAAATTATTTATCTAAATAGTTACAAAAACTTGCTATGAAATTTCAGATTTAATCTTTTTATTTTATCAACTGAAAAAGGATTAGGAAGCTCTTTGTCAAAGTTTTACAATATAATACATGACTTCGATACGTCGAAAAATGAACCTTGGACTAACATTTAAAATTAGAAAGGCTAAGGATAAAAGTCTGCAAATTACGAAGACGAACCTTGCAATAACGATTTACCACGTTTTAAATCGACAATTTAAGTTGTATTCAAGTATTAGTGAATCTAATTCGAGCCCTAAATACGGATATGAAGACGACGAAAACCAAGGAGGAAGTTTTTAAAACCGTTCATGAGATGGAAACAAATGCAGGCAACTATATAACTATAGAAAAAACTACTTACGTAAATAAGTCTATCATACACTCTTGACAATATGCAAAGGCCTATAAATACTTAAAAAATGTGTTGGATTTATAATACTATCGGTTAATAGTTGATATATTATCGGATATACGACTACATTTACGTTAAAAAAAGATTCTACACTGATTACCTGGTTGAATATCAAACGAAGAAAAAACTTCATAATTCATATAGTTGATTACCAAGGTATTAAACTGAAATTCTTAGCTTTCTCATAAAATAAATAACTATAAGGAAGAGAATTCGGAAGAGGACGAGATTTATATAATGGTACGTAGTAAAGAAAAGAATAAACTGATATTTAAAAGCCCATATAATATTGAATTGTTATATAATACCAGTTTGAATGGTAATACCAATGAATAAAACTTTTATATGACGTAACAATTTATATTATTTGATAAATATAAACATCAATTTTAAATCATTATATTAGATACTGACGTGACGGAGATTTAGATAATAGGAAAAGGGTAATTCGATGTTTTCGTGATATATTTTCTTAAATTCCAATTTGACCGGATAAAAATGTATCGCGAGGTTTCATTCAACAAATTCAAAGCATCGTTACTAGACATAGAAGTAGTGAATACACGATTCGAATAGGTTCAGTTCTATATAATAGAGGTAAAAACATTATTTTTACTTTTGTTAACTAATACAAATAAGTTCGGTATTAAAGTAGAAAATATAACAAATCAATTCGTTCGTGTTTTTAATGAAGTATTTATCCCATTTTAGTTAGAGTTTAAATATGTTTTTTTTTTTTTTCAAAAATTCAAACATTCAAAATTTCCTATTTATTATAGTTAAAATTGCGTATATTACATCGAAATTTTGGGTATCCGGTTATAAGATGTCTTTTGCGACTCTTTTGAGCAACGAATTATATTAATATGTAGAGAAAACCTTCAAAGGTTATAAAAAGTTTTTTTTATAAATGTTTATTGAACTTAGAAACCTTTAGACGATTTAAATTACGCTTATGAAACGATATTAATATTCATTATGAGGTTATTATCGATATTATATACTTTTCTAGGTAGTCTTTCGTTTATATAATCAACGTTATTACACCCTTTGAAACCGTTAAATTGAAATATTGAATAAATTATTGAATAAACCTTTATTCTAGACCTTTGAATTGAATTATTTATAATATATAAACGGCTTTTAACTCGAACGAATAGTGAACTAAAGTTAGAATTACTGGTAGCGAGTGTAATGAAATATATTTGAGATCGTTCTAAGGTATTTGAGAGTGTAAAAAATACCCGAGCCTACCTAGAATATACTTATACTATGCTTTGAAAAGAATTGAAGGGGACTTATTCGAAGGAATCTATTTCGTCAATTTCCATGAGCGCGGTAAATAATACATTTGATTCGAGTAAATTTATTCCCACGTTTTTTGTCTTGGGTACTTATTTCAGGGTTTGCAGGAATTAAACATTATTATAAATTACGATTCAGAAAACGAAATTTGTGTTGAAATTTATAACGGATTTACCTTTTTTAAGTGTGAAGAGTAATATTTCGAGGGTCTTTTTAATAAGAAACGGCTTACAGGAAACAGGTGTTTCAGAGATATCGTTGTAATTTGAGATTTCTGTTTGGAGGATAAAAGAAGAATCGACTAGCTTTTAGAAAATTAACGATATTAATGGATACGATATATTTGTAAGTTTGTCAAACGGTATGAATTTCTTCCGTTCAACAGTGATATGAAATTATAGGAAAGAAAGAGTAAACAATGAAGCTTTTATAATATTACCTGCTAAGTGGCGATAGCCATCTTACGCCTACGACTACTTGAATGCCTTTCCGTTAACCCTTATATATCTTTTGGTAACCACTATACATCTTTTAACGCTTGAGCTAAAAGAGTAACTTCGATCAACTAAATTTTAACGACGTAGGCGTAGGCATTTATTCAATTCTAAAAATGAAAATGCCTTAGAGCCGTTTTTTATACTTTTTCATTACTCAAATGGAGGCGGCAGACTACGACCTAAGTATGAAGCTCTGTTATAAAGGTATTGCCATAAATTTTGGTAAACCTTTCAAAAAGTCGACTGGCAAGGAAATTAATATTTCAATTAAGCATGGCGTTTGCTGATTTGAGATATTCTATCTAACAATTTACAGTGTTTATAAATTTTTTTGTAAAATTCGTTTTTAAGATATAAAAAAACATTGTAAAACCCAATAAAAAGGCGATTTATGGTGAAAGGCAGTGATAACGTTATAAAAGAAGATATTGTAAAATAATTATCTACCTTATAACGTGTAAACTATCGCTTAAAGTTGATGTTTATTACCTTTTTAGTCACCCCTTACAACTTTCGTTTTGAACTTCAGGATATTATATAGGTATATTAAATAATCAGAGAAACGTCTTAAGCGACGTATTTATGCTCACTTGTTTATAGAGCTTCGCAAACATTACCTTTCCGGAATATTATTATATATCCTTATGTGATTTTCCAATTTCGCGAAACCTGGTGAGTACTAGTTTATTACGTATCAGGAATTCTATAAGGAACATTTCGTAGTAGCTAGCTCAATTATTCACATTTATTATATAATTTATACACCAAAATGAGCGGGTTTTATAGTTTTCGCTAGGTAAATTAACAACACACTCATTTTATATTACACTCAATCCTTCGTTTCAACAGATACAGAGTTTGAAAAAGCTAACCTGAAAGCGAAGTTAAAGATTTTTATAACGGAAGATTGCCTGATCAACTTTAACGATGTAATGATTACATTTTAAAATGAGATTTCAAAATATATATGAAAGGGGTGGTTAAATAAAGTTTCCTTTGTTAATATTGATAATATAAAGCGCGCTAACAAAAACCGATGTCATTGTGTTTGTAAAGCTTTCTTTACATTAGTTGTATAATCTAAAGTGATATTTCATCTATTTTTTATTTCATATCATTCAATGTAATGTTAAGATGACGAATGCCAAATGTTAAATATATATTTCGAATAGAAAATTCTCAATCCGAAATATGGTTTATTTTCTATACCCTTTGATCTATAGAAAAAAAAGGTATTCATTTTTACCAGTAATCTTTTCACAACTTATAACGATTATAGTTTGTAAATAAAGTTTATACTCGTTATCGATAATACAATACCGAACTAAAACAGATATACCTAACGTAATAATATTTTCAATCAAAATTTGATTAAATATAAACAAGTTAAATAAGGTTTTTTCGTTTCAAGAATGTTTTGGATGGTTCGAGGTTTTGATTCCGGTATTACTATAGTGTTAACGGGACGTATAATTATTTTGAGCCTTAGTATAACACCCGTTCCCTTCATAGTTTATATTCACTCGTTTTTTCCTTAGGAGGGTATTGTCAAACGCTTCATCACACTTAATAAATCTTTAATGATTCATATTATAGTTTTATATGAATCGTATGAACGTCATCAAATTGAAAGATGGAGATGAATAAATGGGAAGTTAATTTGAAACGAAGTAATTATCTATGGCGATCCGAATGGCGTATTTTAAATGTTATTATCTTCAAACGCTTTTTTTCGTTAACGTTGTTAGGAAGGTCGAACAACTCAAGCCCCGATGAACAACGTTTTTTTTTGTATTTATTTACAAATTTTACTTTATAATTCACGTTTTGAATTCATCATTTTCCATTTACGTTATACATTTCATTTTTTGAATGGGCTATTTGTCGTTTAATTAATTAATTTTTTCGAAGTCAATGTTTATTATTTCCATTACGATTTTTGAAATGTAATTTTTACTGTGTAGTTATCTGCATATAGTTCGGTTCATACTGGAGAATAATGCGAATGGAGAAGTTGTTTTCTACTAAAGGGAGAAAGAGAGAATTTGGTGGTAATATCATCGTCATCGTCATCATCGCTATCATCGCCGCTATCGTTATCGTCGTCGCTATTGTCTTCGTTGTCGCTACCGACGTCAACGTCTTAAGGAAGATGAGACGCCACCCGCGTATTTGGTTATATGTATTTTGGTAAGGATCGATAAGCCGGATTGTTTTCGTTACAAATTTGAGCGAAGATGTCATTGAATTTGATTACATAATATAAACTTAAGTTTACAAACTATACAATAATAGTAGTAACGGTTTCCATGCGCCGCTTATTACTACCTCATGAGGAATAAATTCGAGTGTCGGATTACGTATTGAAAAAGTGAAATGATTTACCGTAGATTCAGCGGACGTATAGAAGAACGTTTGTAAACGATACAAATATTACCGCAACGGGCGTATATCCATTATCACCTCATTCGTAATAGTGATAATACATGGATACACCACTGCTTTAATAATATTCGTTAAACGATTTACTGGCAACGGCGGACGCAACGTAAAATACGCAAGGCTTGGCTATCGGCGGGCTAAGGACATTAACCTTAGCGCAGCGCTTTAGTGCCTTTCGTGTCAAAACAGCCTCGTAGTGCACCCTGGCAAAACGCGTCTCGAGGCGGCAAACTCGCTCCACCATTTTAACCATGTTGAAGCAAAATCTATTATATGTAACAATTAGAAAGGAAAAATCATTTACCCCGTTACAACTCGATAATATTCCGTTTTCAGCGTTTAATAGGCGTTACGAGTGAATACAATATCTTTATTGAGGGTCAAAAAGTGAACTTTATAATTTCGGGCTATTATTATTGCTTCTATTAATACTTCTATTCCTGTTGTTTATGTTACTATCACAGTTTTCATTTAGAAAAGGGGGAAAGGGAAAATTAGAAATGGTGTTAGAATATCAGTCAAATGCAGTACAGCTAAGTAAACTTTACTTGCAGTAAAGTTTGTTGTACTGACTGCAAAATTGGCTGCAGTTTGTGGAACTGCACTGCAAGTGCAGTGCAGTAGGTGCTCACTTCAAAGTGGGGCACAGGCCAAAGTGTTTGTACATATGAATTAGTGTGCAGATCGGCTAGCAGTCTACTAAACTTAGAATTTACACACCTCAATCAACAATATCAACACAGCACTAGTTATTCGATTACAGTGATTCGAATAGACTACGTTGCAACGATAAAGGCCTACCAACAAAGGGGGTATAGGTGTAGTTAGGAAAGGGAATTAAAGAAGGGGCTACTATTGACGTTATTAGTAGTTGGGACAACAGCGGTGGCGGCGGCAGCCTTTGTAACGCGTACGTGTTTCAGCTCCATATACTGTCGCTTATTTTATAACTTGCGAGATTATATATTGTATAAAGTTATTGGGGCTTGTAAATTAGGCGTGAAAGCGTAAGATAGTTAATTGTGAATTCAGTCGAAAATCGTAATACGTTGGTAAAGTTGGAAAAAATAAAGTTTTATAAAACCCGACAGCAATATATTACTTTTTACTATCTTTGTAACCCGTAAAATCGATAATTGCGCCTTCACAAGCGTTGCAAATCTTCCAAAACAAATTATAACATATATTACAGTTACTATGAAATAAGTAATTCAAACCTTAAACAAACTATTACTATCACTACTAAGTTTTAATTATGAGGTTTTTCGTATAAAGATAATGATTTCTAGTATAATTATATCATAATTTGCAAGCGTAAAGTAGCACATTAGCGAGTATATGATAGGAGGTTACGGCTCAGATAAGGATATCTAAACTTTTATTTGAGGCGTGCACTCTCTAGATTATTATTTTGCATTATGCATCTTTCTACCACTATCTTTGAATACTATACAATCTTCTTCATACGTTGACGTAAATAATTAACCGACATTATCTTAATCGCTGTATATTTAAACGATTTACCTTGATTTTTATACTATTAGCACGTAATTTTTTCTTGAACTACGTAAATCACTCTGAAATTAATAATTATCACATCTTTCTCTTTAAATTGTGGCAATAACACAAATTGAACTACATCGCGGGTTAAAAAGAAATTGATCTCAACTCGATCGCTTTGATCAAAATTCTTTTATAATATATTAATAATATTTGTTACTTGTAGTTTAACAGTTAATTTACGATTATATTCTTCCGTTCGTGATAATATGCGGAATATATATTAGTCTATATTCATAATCTTTATCGGCGTCCTTTTTTGATTCTATATCTACTGTTGAAGTGGTTGTCACGCTGTTTCTATTCTATAAACTTATTAACAATCGGTTTAAAAGGATTGTGCTAACTAATCCGGTAAACCTCAATATTTTCATTAGATTCCAAAGTTTATATGTTATTTAAATTATATCATACGAAAAATAATGAAACCGTTAGCGATTTGAAACACAAAGTTCAAGTTCTTCACATTTAAAATTACAAAAGGTTCATCTCATTTACCTAACTCATACTACCCAAGAAATTTACTTGAAAAAATGAAAATAACATATTCGTTGTCAACTATATATTACTAATATTAAGAAATCGTCAATCTGACGCTTTACCGATTCCTTCCTTCATTCTTTCAAAGCTTTACTTTATGATGCAGACTGTTTTTAAGTATTTTATGATCAAGAAGATTTAGTAGTTATATGGAGTACGCACAAAATACCAAAATCAGTTAGTATTAGGCCAATATAACCAATATTATTATTGAAGTCTTTCACTACTGTGGACAATCTTGCATCTAAGCTCATAAACCTTCAAATTTCTAATGTAAAAATATCGTGAGTTCTACATCAAGATGCGTATACATTTTGAACCTCACCAATACCCGAATATGTTTTAATAAATACTTGTTTATAATGAATCCTCGTCTACTTGAATTTAATTTGATACTTCATTCAAATAAAACAAATACTCGTAATGCAAAACTCATATCCTTGAATATCTTCAATACGTGTGAATAAATAATAAATGAAACGACTGTTGTATTTCTAGCAGAGTGATAGACTTAAGTAAGTCAACTTTTTACAACTATATTATCCAATTAAATATGTGAAATACAGGTTTACGATGCAGATAAAACACGTCAACAACAACTTATAACTTAAAGTTAGAATTTTTCATATGACTTTCAACTAAAAATTTGTTTAAAATATGCATAGAAATAATAATCAAGTTTCTCTATTCTTTTCAATACGAATAAGTTTATATCTTTATAACCAAATACTTTAAGAATTTTTATAGCCTATTAGGTTCAGGACAAGTAAATCTTTGGTGTAATTAATGAATTTACGACTACTTGAAGTTTAGTACCGTTACCTCCAGTCCTTGAAAGAGAAACTAGAAGCATTTTAATTTTAAACTAGATGAAATTGTTTAAACTTTACCATTTACTCCATTGTTTATATGAATGTCAACTTTGATGCCGAGGTAATTCGTATCGTTAAGGTGAATGAAACAGGGGGTGGAGAATTTTAATATATAGACAATAATAAGTTTCATGACGACAGTTATAATAATCAATCTAACTAAAAAGACTCACTTTCTACAGTTAAATCTAACTTTGAACCTACTGGCGTCCATATGGTTAAATTTATAATAGTGTTAATGCACTTTCGTAACGTAAAATATTGAGAGTAACCTTTTGTTAAGTATCTAGTTACTTCAATGTCTGGTATAATAATTCGAAATATTTACTTCGCATAATAATCGAGTACAATTAATTAATACATAGGTTCGAGTTCATTATCATTATATTAATATTAGGAGTTTTCATTTGTCAAGCGATACAAAAATGCATGAATAGCAAGTTACTGTAATATTTGAAAGCTAGTACTGGTATTTTCATACCGAAAAATAGACTAAGGCGTTTATTACTCGTCCTTTTCCTCTATAACCGTAAATTGTACAACAGTTTTTTTTTAGTTAAAGGTAAAAGTGTATGAAATATAATACATTATTTCATTCAATTAGTATTTGGAAGCAATATTACGTATTAACCAATAAATTTCTTCGCTATAAATCTGATACTTTTTAACGTTAGGTTAAAAAAGAATCTTATGAGAATAACGTACTTGTAAGTCAATATATACTTTTTACATACGTTATCATTTGAGATTCTAATTCAAACACTTTTGCTACCCGGAACTACTATACTTACGATCGATTTCATAGGCAATTATAAGGTCTTCATAGTCGTACCAGTTCGAGAATTTATGGGCTTAGTGGTATATACTAGTTGAACTTATTATTCATATTATCACGGTCATAAACTAAGATCATAATTGGTCAAGAAATCCCTTATAAGTGACTTTGGAGTACTATAAGGTATATTTAAACTCTTTATACCCCATGAAAACATAGCGTACTTATTGGTATAATATGCCTTTTCCAGCTTCTATATTTATCATTGCTTGTTGGCAAAGCGATAGACTATCCAGTAATGAATTAAAGAGTTCTATTTTCGTCTTCAACTCTTTCCCGTATTCTAATATATACAGTCATTGGATAATATTCCTATATATATAACACTCAGCGAGGTTAATATGATACAAAAATAATTGTTAGAAACATCATAAATCTATAAAAAAATGATTTTTAGTGCACTTAGTAACAAAGTCAATGATTACTGACTTCATTTATGAAAATATTAGAAACGAAAGAGTAAAAAAATGGTAACGAAATCTTCATTCAACGGAAAACTTTCAAATATAGTCGTAATATACTATCTGAAATGTTATACAGCTTATTGTCATACCTTTTGTAATTTCTTCCGATCATTAAAAAAAATTTAATTGATACGCAGTTCGTATCTATCACAACAAAATTTCGAGGGGGGACATTGTTATATTGCTCATAGGATCTCTTTAGGGTTTTGCATTGAAATAATATCTTAATAAGTAGGGTAGTTACCTTGAGTAAGGTTTATGTAGAAAAGGTCCATAGTTGTACTTACCGTAAGTTCGCGCATGAAACTACACCTTCTATATTGTAAATAGATCCAATTCTATTAGAAAACTTTCTAGAATGAAACGTATCAAGGGTGTTAATAGGTAGGATGTTGAAGAATTTGGTTAAGGATTTCTGTTAATTTGGTAATATTCTTGTTAGTGATAAGTGTCCTTTTGGTAAAGTTTTTGCTTAATATATTAGTAGAGTTAAGGGATTGTTATATTCGGATTGATTAAGTCTTTGAAGTTGCCATTAACAGTAAATAGTTTCAGTGTTTGAGTCGAGGGGTTTTAGAAAATTATCAAAGCTTAAATAGGTTCTTTCAAACTGATGTATAGATGTTAAAAGATGTTATCGCTAGCGATTCCTTTACCCTTATCCTTACATATATATTAAGGATATTTATCTATAAAGTATTTGTAAAGTATGTTTTCCAAACTGTTTTCCTTCTCTCATTTTATTAAAAGGTAGATTCTTCGTTCAATAATTCAATATTTAGCTTTGGTTTACCTTATTCATCTACTGTTTTCTCTATATTCAAAATCTACTTATTAAATCACTCGCAAATGTTATCGAGGAATTTGGGTCCTTGGTTCAATCATATTGAATTTAAGTCAACGATAAAGTAGCCGATGTAATTAATTATATATTTTAATGTAAAGTTTTCTTCACTGTCCATGTACTATAAATTTCTATCAAAATACTTAATTAATATGAATTCGCGGTTTTTGATTATTTATTTTATATTGGGGTTGGTGAAGATATATATTTACGGGTTGTCTGTAGCTTCTTGAGGTTTCATTACGTATTTAATTAATGATCTTTTCATTAAATGAAATAGTAGTATGCAAATTATAAGGGGGGTGTTCCAGACTGGTGACTATGCTAATGGTTACTAGAGATCTATCCCTGGTGGTTGCTATGCTCCTAAAATTCTCTAGAGCCGCTTAAGAGTATGCCCTCACTTGTCACGTAACTGAGTTACCCCTTTTTCTGTAGCTTAGTAGCAATTCTTTAACAGGGGTTTCACCTTTTTCTCTTTATCGAAAATTATTACTAGCATGCGATTACTTTAAACGAAAATTTTAGCTTCGTCCTTTTATATATAATCATCGATCTTGTTTCCCGACGGTATTTTCGTTATTTGTAAGTGATTATGACTTAAAGTTATATTTTTTATCCTTTCAAACCTGAACCCTTAATCTTTGAAGCAGTTTTTCATGTACGTGTAAAAAACCAGCTTTAAAACACCTTAATAATGTAATAAGATTATTTAACTACTAGATACAAATGTTTTACCGAAACTTTATATAAAAAACTCGTTAAACAGAATCAAGTAATTCGCGAATACACCCTATGCTTAAAATAATGTAATACTAACCTACTAAATATATTACTGTTGATAGGCCTTTATCGTTGCAACGTAGTCGATTCGAATCACTGTGGACGAAGTAACTGGTGTTTCGTTGATATTATTGATTGATGTGTGTGTTCTAAGTTTGGCAAACCGCTAGCCGGTCTATACACTAATTTGTATGGCCAAACGCTTTAGCTTGTGCTCCACTTTGAAGTGGGCACCTACTGCACTGCACTTGCAATGCAGTGTATTCAAATCTCACAAACTATAGTCAATTTGCAGTACAAACAATCAACTTTCCTGCAAGTAAAGTTAACTTAACTGTACTGCATTTGACTGCTATTCCAACAATGATAGAGTATAATCCGACAACTTAAAACCGCTGACACGTTTAC